>PVIW01000784.1:262462-396586 GCA_004026585.1 Noctilio leporinus
CTCCAAGGGGGGCTTGCAGGCCTCAGGGGGTACCGAGACCCTTTCATGGTACTGAGATGCCACTTGCCTTTCTGCTGTGGTGACACTGGCATGGATGGCACCAAGGCCCCAGTGGGTAAACCCCCGCACCAATCCCAGCCAGCCACCGCCTTCCGCATCGCCATGTGCCCTCCATGGTGAAACAGCCGTGCTCACTTAAGAATGTCTTGGATGAAGCTATAAAAATTGGTAATTTTGGCCCTGGCTGGTAGCACAGTGGATAAGGCACCAGCCTGCGAACCCAAAGGTTGCAGGTTTGATTCCCCAGCCAGGGCACATAACCAGCTTGCAAGCCAGGTCTCCAGCCAGGTCCATGGCTGGAGGCAGGTGAAAGGCAACCATACATGGATGTCTCTCTCCCTCTCTGCCTCTCTCCCTTCCCCTCTTTCTAAAATAATGAAATAAAATCTTTAAAAAAAAATTGGTAATTTTCATGAAATCTTGACCCTTGAATACATGTCTTTTTTAACACCCCGAGGAACGAAAGAGCAAGCGTATATAGCAAGTGCTGGTCGGGAGGAAAGGGACCGGCTGGCTGAGCTGAGACCGGACAACCAGCCATTTTTACTTGAAAGAGCAACTGACAGACAAACTGTGATTTCTTTTGCAGATCGGAGTCTCTGGCAGACATTTTCTCAAAAAAGGAACAAAAACTGTCACCTCAAGGGGGAGAAAGGACACTGACCATATTTGCTGGGAGTGATCAAATCTGGGCTTTCAAGTGAAAAGGAGACTTCTGGAAAAATATCTGACACCGTGGCTTGACCACATCCTAAAACATCCTAGAACGTAACAATTTTTCTGATGAGACCAGTGACGACACTAATGAACGTCATTTTTAAAAACTACCGCATCCTAGGCCCTGGCTGGTAGTACAGTGGATAAGGTGCCAGCCTGCGAACCCAAAGGTCGCAGGTTCGATTCCCAGCCAGGGCACATAACCAGGTTGCAAACCAGGTCTCCAGTCAGGTCTGTGGCTGGAGGCAGGTGAAACGCAACCATACAGTGATGTCTCTCTCCCTCTCTGCCTCTCTCCCTTCCCCTCTTTCTAAAAATAATGAAATAGAATATTAAAAAAAAAAATAACCTACTGCATCCTGAAACGACGTGTCAGCCATTGGGAAGATCTGCCTTTCTCAGCGAACACGTCTTTTTCAGAAGACGCACAAGCCCACGCGTTCGGGACTGATTCACTTCAAGTGCAAGGTGGACCAGTGGGTTTTAACGTGACACAAGGCGAGAAGTTTCCCGATTCGGGCCTCCGAGTCCACGCTGTAGCGAACCCTAGAGAAGCTTCTACCTGCCGAGGTTTCGGGTAGTATCAAAGGGCAAAAGCTAGAAAGAGAGTCTTCCCTTTTCCAGCCACACACCAACAGCACATCGGCAAGCGCTGAACACAGAGGCAGGAAGGAGAGTCCGGTCTGTCTGGTCAGACGTCCCAGAAACTTGCAAGCAGTCAAAGCACTGCTTCTGCTCTCACTCAACTTTTGTTTCGGAAACTACGGTTTCATAACAGTATGTCCTTCACGCTAACGTGGAATACATAGGTGCATCGTTGTTTTTAAAGGAATTAATAAATAAGTGTTACGAACATTTCTCAGTTTTCATGTCTAATATGGTAAACAGCGATAGATGTAACCACCTAGCCTTGAGCACACTGGGGTCCTGAATGCTTTTTAAGAGAATAAACAGGTGCTGAGACCAACATGTTTGAGAACCACTGACTTAAGAGCGGCTGGACAAGAGAGAAAGATGGTGCATTTTTTTACCCTCACCTGAGGACATTTTCCCACTGCTCTTCCTGAGAGAGGAAGGGCGAGACACATCAATGCGAGAAAGAAGTAGCCATTGCTTGCCACCCCTATACACAGGGAATCATGTGCCCTGCTGCCCAGACCGGGGATCAAACCCTCAACCTTCAGGTTACAGGGGGACTCCAACCTACTGAGACACACTGGCCACGACAAGAGGGTACCTATTGTCAGGCTGGCCTTGGACTGGCACTGTCAGGACATCTGAGAAAAATGACACATCACATCTGGGGCAAGAGGCACCACCTCAGGCAGGATGGTGACCTGGGAGGGCAGAGGCCAAGGCAGGGTAAGAGTGCTGGCAGCTATTCAAGGACCCACCCAGGGCCCCTGAGTGAGCAGAGGGAGAGTGAGGGGAGGTGGCCACTTCTGCCTGTGGCTGGACCAGGGTCTGGCCCCATGGGGTGCCAGCCGGGGATAGAGTGGTAGTAACACAGCCCTAGGTCCCCCTGCTTCATCAGAATGTAGAGCTGGTGGAGGGGGCACCCAAGAATTTAAAGCAGAACAGGGATTCTTGCCACCAGTGTGCAAGTCACAGATGCCCTGGGCCCCTTCCCAGGGATGCGTTAATTACCTCCCCCCTCCGGTCCCCGTGGGTAACCGAGCTGGAAGTGAGCAAAGGCCAGCCCCAGCTCACTTTGCTCCGTGCTGCCTGGGAAAACCAACCGTCCCCGGCTCCCAGACTGGCCCTAGTGCTCAGATGTGGAATTTTCCAGGAAAACTTCAAAATCATCACTGAAAGGAGAAGACATTTGAAAACTGAGCTGGGTTTCCCCGGATGCCTAGGACGCAGGGGGCGGGGATGTCACGGCCCCAGCTGCCAGCATTCAGCTCCCACCTGAAGTCATCAGGGCAACACCCAGACTTGAACTGGGGCCTGAGGTCATCCAGACTCCTGCGATTTGAAGTCCAGGGACCCACAGGCCCTGCGGCTTCTACTGAGAGTCGCAGCGGAGATGATTGACTTCCAGGCAGCCAAACATCTATGACTAGCATCCCTAAAACCTGACACCCCAGGCAGACGCTCCCAGTGAAGCCCCCTTTCTGACACACCTGTGTGTTCATGTGGCCCACAGGCTGCCCAATACACACTAGGGTCCAATGGCAGAAAGCCCCCCACTCTCACAGGTCTCTGCTCTCAGGCAAGTTACAAGCAACTGCAGCTCAGTGGCCAGATGCTCTGACCATGACACTGGGAACATAGAGAGAGAACCCTAACTCCGCATCAGGCAATCCAGGAAGGCTTTTGGGAGGAGGTGGCATGTGCAGGACCTGCTCAGAAGAGGCAGTACAGTGCAGGCAGTGGGCACGTGGGTTTCAGGGACAGACTTGGGTTTGAATCCCACTTTTTAGCTCTGGGACCTCTAGCCTTGGCCCCTCCTCTATCCATCACAGATGATTTTAGCACCTGCCCCGTAGGCTGGCTGAGGGACTGAGGGAAATAATGCAGGTGAAAAGCACAGCCCACTGCTCAGCATACACTCAGCACTCAATGAACGTTAACTGCTGCATCCACAGCCATGCAAGGCCCTAGTTACACCCCGCCAGGTACAGCCTGGTCAGACCTCCAGCCTGGCCCCTGCCAGGCAGAGCTGCCGGACCAAATCAGGAGCACTAAGTGACTCTGCCCCATCAGCCTCTGACCCAGCCCTCTCCACACATCAGCACATATGGGGTGGGAGGGGACCACTCCAAGGCCCTGTTCAGCAGAGTCATGGGCAGAGGTGGTGGCTGTCCACCTCTCCTGGGTCTGTGGAGTGTTGAGCATGACTCCGTGCTGACCCGAAGAAGTGTATCGTCCAGCACAGAAACTCCAAGTCACCTGCCTAGGAAGAAGTCGGGGGGAAAAAATCCCACAACCATGCCCTCCACTGGAAAAAAAAAAATTCTAGCAAACAAAATACAACGACATCTTTTTATTTTGTTTTTTTTCGGTAATTATACTAAAGATGAAAAACTCATAATAAACATCTCCCAGTCCCCACCTGCTAACAGTAATTATAATAGACTCAACAATAAATGGTAAAGCAGGGCAGAGCTGCATCTCGGGGAATTCTCTAGGGCATGTGGATTAGCTCGGAAAGCCTGAATGATTAAAATACACTAATTAAAATTTTGTGTTCCTTGGTAACTCGTCTGCCTGGGCCCCTGGTGTTGGCAAAATGGGAATTAACGTGACAAAAGCAACACAGAGGGTTTTTGTTTTAAATAAAGAAAAAAGGAGAGAGAGAGAGAGAGAGAGAGAGGGAGAGAGAGAGAGAGAGAGAGAAGGGAAGATCTATATAAACAAGTTAGACACCAGGAAAAAAAGACAGATGCGGTGGTTTTCTTTTCCTAACTGGAGCACCTAAATGACTGGGATGGGAAAGTGTGAGGAAGAGGGTCCCAGCCCTGAAGGGGAATCCCTCTGTCTGTCCGGGGGTCCCATGGTGGATACAGGGTGAGTGTGTCCAGGGGCCACCGTTTGAAAATAACTAGTGGAGAGAAAGGGGTGGGAGGGAAAGAAGGGGAAGCAGCAGGCGCCCACCCAATCCTGCTTTCCAAAGGCGTTCCTCTAGGGCGGGCCACCTACCCCCAACTCCCTACCCCGCGGACAACGGAACTCTGGGAGGACGCAAGGGAGCTTCTACCCCATTGCAGTTGCACAAAAGAAACTGAACACTTTTGAGTTGCCCTTAGCAACCTAATTGCATCAGTACATTGCACACAGGAGCCAAAGTAACTGAATTTTGATGAAAAGACGGCGGTAATTTACGGCATCACAAAATTAGTTGTCATGGCGACGGGTTAATTACATCTCAAATTAACAATGCAAGTGTGGTGAAATTAAATATAAATCATATTTTCTGCATAAATTATAGGGGTTGATTAGACCGGGGCTCTGGGAGAGGGAAAGGTTGAGCCGCCACGGGCCCCAAGCTGCATTCTGAGCTGACGAGAGAGGCGTCTGCAAACGCGGGCGCGGATGGGGAGCCCTTGGAGGGGACGGGGGACCCGCGGAGTCAGGCGCCAGGGCTGCGGGGCTGCCTCCCTCCGCTCCCGAGACCACTCGCGGGCTCAGGCAGCTCCACGCAGCGCCAGGGCTGTCCCCAAAGTTTGCTCTGTTTGAATCAAACTTTGGCTGGGGGAGGAGGTGGGCGGGCAAGAAGGGGGTGCTGATGCCATTCAGCTGAGCGCCAGGGACAGACATCCTACCTTCGCCCATCCCAAATGACTTTCCCAGCTTCTGTGCCCCAAGACCTCAGAGGACCCGCCGCAGATGGTGGGCTTAACCTCTCTCTCCGCAGTTAAATGGGGTCAAATGGTTTCCAAATCACAAGCATCTGTCTACCAGGGGACAGGCCCTGTGCCACCAACAGGCTAACAGTGCACGGCCAGAGCCGCACAGAGTGGGCAGCACGTGGCACAGGTCCTGGGGGCAGCCAGCGGAAGCTGCTTCTGACCACATCCGTGCGGCGGCAGGCACCCCTGCTGAAGAATGCGCTTTTCTAGCTGACTTCGGTCAGGCAACTATACTACTGATGTCACTGCGTCCTGCCCAGGGGCAGGGCAGTTTGACCCTGCCTTCCTTAAACAGGTGAGGAACTGCAGAGGGTTCAAAGCAGAAGAGACCCCGGACACCACTGTGTCCATCTCCTGGGCCTCTGCCCAGCAATACAAGTCGTAGGAACACAGAAGGAGGCACTGCTGGGAACTGGCCAGTGCCCCCAGGCGCCCACACCGAGTCCCACCCACCTGTCGCTGATGGGCAGCAATGAACAATCCTGGACCCCAATCAACTTGGTCTCCGGGGGCGCCCAGGCCAAACAGCTTTGCCAGAAGGCCCAGCTGATGGGTGCTTTAGAATCGTCCCTCTTGCCTCCCACTCCTGGTTCCGTTCTCAGGTTCTGGGGACACAGAGTAGAACTCCGTGCCCGCAGGTGAAAGTCCCACTAGATATCTGGACAAAGGTATCATGAGGCGATAAGCCAGGACTTCCAAACATGAGTGAGCTGCGGCATCACCAGAGAAGCCCGTGAACCCCGCAGAGTCCTTTGGCCCTTGCTCCCGGGGTTCTGACTCTGGACCTGGTGGGACCGAACCTGCATCTTTAACCCACTCCACCCGGGGATGTCACACAGGTGGTCCCAGGCCCACTCTCAGGAAGCACAGGACGCACCAGCAAAACTGTTAATGATCCCATTTTAGAAACGCGGACCCAGTCCTAGTGAGGTTCAGTCACGTTCAAAGACAGGACAGGGTGGATATGCACGGCCACCACTGGATCATTACCCATCCCCTGTGACGCCCCCTCCCAAGGCGGTGTCAGGCACCATGCCAGGCCTCGTGGGAATCCAGGGACCGAGGAACCACAGGCTTGTCCTTGACCAGGACATGGTCCAGTGGGGATACAGGGCATCAGGCAAACGGCCGCGGCCCAACATGTCCAATCCCCCATGGGGGGCACGTGGCAGCGCAGGAGCCATCAAGGAGGCAGAGAGACTGAGAGGCAGTGCTCCCTTGAGGGCCCGGGACGGGCTAAGCCACACATCACCTGGCCCAGGTGGGAGGAATTTCCTGAAAGGCTTCGGCACCAAGAGGTGGGGTGAAGGAAGGAAGAGAAGGCTCTTGACGGTGCCCCTGACCACGGATGTGCATGTGCAGCTCGTGAATATTTCAGTGGCCATTTATTTATCCCTGCGCCATCCAGCTGCTGGGGCCACGGACCCGAGGTGGATAAATATAGCCCCTGGGCGATCGATGAGGCATCCGCTCCCCCTCCCCCCAGCCACATCCATTAGGCCCCTCGTTCCCACAACCTGCTGGCTGGGCACCTTGTCCTGCTCAATTGGTTTCCGATTTTCATTAGTGGTGGAGGCACAGCCCTGCTCCGAGCCTGGGCGTCCCCCTCACCCTGCTGCGCCCTCCCCCTCGGGCTGGGCATGGAGCCCGGAGGCTGCCATCAGCCCAGAGGGGCCTCGCAGAGAGCCCAGCCCACCAGGGCGGTGAAGCAGCGAGGTACAGGGCCCAGCGGCTGGGCCTCACTTCCCGGCTGGCCCCTGTGCCGCACCCGGGCGGGGGTCCCTAGGCCTCTGCCACCACACCTGGGTGGGCCGCAAGCGCACGCTAGTTCGTAAAGCGGGGCTCTCATTGGCTAAAATTTCTGGGGGAGCCTCCATTTCCCACACTTGGAGACAAGGAACCCGGAGGGGGAGTTCTGTGACGTAGAGTTGGGGTTCCTCGGGCTACCACAAGGGAATCCCTGGCTCCATTCCCCTGAGTTAGAGGTTGCACACTGGCCGCTGGGCCTCCTGGCCTCCAAGGCCCACAAAGGAGCCAGAGTGGGGTGCTGTGCTCTCTGTGGGGGTGGGGGGTACGATCAGAGCAGAAGGGGCCTGCCCATTCCCAGCCCCCTGCACCTCATGCGGGGCTAAGGGCATCTCAGGCAGGCTCCTGGGGACACTGACTCCTGGGGCAGTCCCGGCTGGGATGGGGCCCTGGGACACTCATTCTTTCAATACATAGTTGCTGAACACCAGGAGGTGCCAGACATTGTCCCCGGGGTCCCAACTGTGAACAAAACAGATCCAAGTCCCTGCCTTCATGGGACTTAGTGTTGGAGGCAGGGTGGGCGTGAGAGCAGGCAAACAATCACATAAACAGATAACTAACGAGGTCCAGAAGACGATAAATGAGGAACATGATGGAGAGTGACAGAGGAGAGAGGCGGGTCATGTTAGCCACCTCTGAGAAGGTGACATTTGGACCAGTGACCTGAATGATAAATGGGCTCGGGGCCACCTAGGCCTTCCCAGGAAGGAAGGTGGGGACGGTCTCAGTCCCCAGGAGCTGACACAGCATCAAATGACAGAAGGAGAGCCCCGCCCACCCCTTCCTTTGCTGCCACGTGGCAAAAGGTTCAAGCCAGTGGCCGGCACGATGGGTGCCCCTCCACCGGCTCATGGAGTGGAGAGGAGGAAGGACAGTGGTTGGCAGAAGGCCAGGGGTGTGAGGCCACCTGACTGGTGGCTGTGAACATAGTCCCCTTCTCCAGGGCCACCACCAGGACAGAAGGGAGCCCAGCAGGCCTGAGCAGGCTGCAAGACCACAGGGCGACTAAGGGCCAGGGCTGTCTCTAGCCCCTTAACTGTACCCTGAGCTGCTCCAAGACAGAGCCTTGTCCCTCCTGCTCGTTCAGAAAGATGACCCCAAGGGTGGGATGGGAGGTGAGGGGAAGAGCTGGCACATCAATCCCACAGGGAGAGGGAGGGAGAGAAGGAGGCAGGCCTGTGTCTTTAAAAAAAATTTTCATTTAAAGGCTCTTCTCTCTTCCACCATTTCAGTGATCTATATGCAAATATGCTAATGCATGCAAATTAAGACACCACTTTTAGTCCCAATTTAATAGAAAGCATTAAAATACCATTTTTTTTTCCAAAAAACTCCATATGCATGAAGGAAGATTTTTTTTTTTTTTTTTTTTTTTTTTTTTTACTTTTCGCTAAAGTCACATTCCAGCAGCAATTTTATGCTGTCAAAATGTTCTCAACAAGGGGAGATTTGACTGGCTTCTCTGAGAGCCGGTCATAGGAAGCTTGGGCTTGCCTTCTTGTTGAATTTTTCTTCCTTTTTTCACATTTGGAGAGGTGAGAGAAACGGGAGAAGGTAAAAACAAACAGGACGCCCACGATTCTTTCAAAGAGTAGCTTCTATTTCCAGGCCAGGGTCCAGTCCCTTGCGCACAAAGTATGTTATCACACCTGCTGCCACCGACGGTGGGCCTGCGGGACGTGGCTGGGGGACAGGCCAGCCCTGCCCGAGGGGGTGGGTGCAGATAAAGCGCCGAGTGCCACTCAGTGTGCGCCACTTGGTGGCGGGACCATCCTCCCAGGGCCCCTGAACTGTCCTGAATAGCCTCCCAGAAACTGTCACCAAGCGGCAGAGTGAGGCCACGCCCAGGGCCAGCCAGAAGGCAAGGGGTGGCACTGCCCACACCACTCCGCCAGTCCCAGGTAAGAAGGCCCTGTGCCCCTCACTGGGGGCTTCAGCTCCCCATCTGTATAACGGGAAACGGAGGTCACCGTCAGCTCCGGCTCCTTCTTGGCTCCATCTGTTCACCACCACGTAACAGATGGAAGAGACATGGGGGTGGGGGTGGGGGTCTCCCCGAGCTGGGGAGGAGGACAACCTGGCTCCCCAGGGCTGCCCCCGACCGGGGTAAAGGCCCTGAAGGCAATGAGCCATTAGATCAAGCAGTGCTTGGGAAGCATCGAGAGAAGAGTCTAGAAGTGGGAGGTAGAAGAACAGAAATTGAAAACTAGGGGGTGGGAATGGAGGGATCGAGCAGGAAGGGAAAAGGACTCAGGGACACGGGCAACAATATGGTGACTGCAAGGGGTGGAGGGTGGAAGGGGGATAGATGGTAATGGAAAAAATACAACGAAAAATAAAAAGAAAGAAAACTGGTGAGAAATGGTGCTTAATGAAATCAGAGAAATACTTAGATGGGCCTTTGAAGGGACAAGGAGCCCAGAAGCCGCATTCCAGGGACCGTCCAACAAAAGAAGAGCCAAGAGAAGGCCCACAGGCAACGATCCTGAGGCTGGGAGAGGAAGGAGGCGGGGACCTGTCGCAGACATGGGACGCGGGAGCACCCACGCTGGACAGGGACCCAGGGCTCAGGAGTGGGGAGCAGGGCAGGGCTTCCACACACGTTTCTCCAGCCATGGCCAAAAGGCAGGACAGGAGAACCCCACTGGACTGGCAGGATGGCCCGGCCCACAGAGCCCACAGAGGAAAGAAAGAGAACAGGTATTTACAGAAAACACACCTGTTGGGGCCAAACCTCCGGTTTTATTGTCCGGGAAAAAACAAACCCAACCACCGAAACTTGTCCTCAACTGAGAATCTACGTGGAGGGAAACAATTTCCCCATCAAACCAGTTCTATTGGATATAAATATCTAATTATTCCTATCAGGCCCTAGAATGCAAAGGCATTTTGCAGCTTTTACAACGTGTGTAGGAGTCTTTCCAAACGACGGATACATAGTTACGTGTTAATAAAACTGATTTGAATTTTATCTGAATTATTTTTTGCTTACTGGGCAGTATCTTTTTTTTTTTTTTTAAGATTTCATTCATCATTTTCAGAGAGAAGGGCAGGGAGGGAAGGAAGAAAGGGAGAGAGACATCCATGTATGGTTGTCTTTCACCTGCCTCCAGCTAAGGACCTGGCTGGAGACTTAGCTTGCAACGTGGTTATGTGCCCTGGCTGGGAATCGAACCAGCAACTCTTGGGTTCACAGGCTGGTGCCAATCCACTGAACCACATCAGCCAGGTGAGCAGTATTTTTTTAATTTAATTTTATTGAGGGGGGTGGGAGAGAGAGAAAGAGAGAGAGAGAGAGAGAGAGAGAGAGAGAGAGAGGTTGATTTGTTGCTCTACCTGTCCATGCATTCAATGGTTGAGTCTTTTATTTATTTATTTATTTTAAAGATTTTATTTATTATTTTCAGAGAGAGGGGACAGGAAGGAGGCAGAGAGGGAAAGAAACATCAATGTATGGTTGCCTTTCACCTGCCTCCAGCTATGGACCTGGCTGGAGACCTGGCTTGCAACCTGGGTATGTGCCCTGGCTGGGAATCGAACCAGCAACCTTTGGGTTCGAGGCCGGCTCCTGTCCACTGTGCCACCAGCCAGGGCCCCATTGGTTGATTCTTGTGTGCTCCCTACCCAGGGACCAAGCCTGAAACCTTGGTGTATTGGGGTGATGCTCCAACCAACTGAGCTACCCTGACAGGGCACTGGGCATACTTTTTTTTTTTCAAATGAACCTGGAAAAGAGCCAGAATGCTTTGGTGCTGTTCACACCCTCCTCTTTCCATGGGAGCATTTTCCAAGACCTCGTGTGCCTGACCCAGAAAGCTCTGGGTAAAGGGACTGCTTTTCGAAGAGACACATGTCCCCACCCCACCGTGGCTCTGAAACACCCACTTGCTCACTGCCCTTTGCAACCACAGGGCCCACAGCTGCAAGCCAATACCGCACGTGTGACACAAACATGATGTCCCAAAAAGACAAACAAAAGTATTGACTTTTCAAACATAAAGCACACGATTGTGCTCATAGCAACCCCCAGTCCGCTCTCCACAAACCACGGAGCCGGGCAGAGGGGGCAGGAAGGCGGGAGGCAGAGGGGGCGGGGGAAGCTGTCTTGTGGGGAATAATGTGGATCAGCCTGTCATCTGGAGACCCATCTTCATCTAGAATTAATGCACTAAAGTTCTTTTGTTTTTCCTCTAAATGGTTTTAAAGAGGCGGTGAATTCTCGGCCCGGACATGGGGGCCCAGAGAGCAGCTGGTCCAGGCTCTGGGAAGGGAACAGGCAGCCAGCTCCAGCCAGGCCTGAGTCCATTATTTCCCCCGTCCCTACCCCTTGCCCCCGCCTCCTGCCACCGGTTTTCCCTCCAACTTGTCCGGGTGGAAAGAAAGTTTCAAATCTCAGGGTTGCATGGCTCACGTCAAAAAGGCAGTGTCCTACGGGAGTGAAGGACGGGAAAGCCCTTGGCTGGGCAGGAAGGGGGCAGCGGGCGGCAGAGGAAGAGGGCTGATGGCCGAGGAATGAAGGCCTCTGAACAAGGTGCCTGGCTTGGCACCTGGGACAGGGCCCCCGCCAGAGTGTTAAATGAGTACACAGTTGAATACTGGAAAGGCCGAATTTCCCCCAAACAAGAGTTCCTGAGCCCCTGACGCCGAGGACAGAGAGGCCTCTAGAGGCTGCGGGAAAAGAGGAGGTGGGGCATGACCCAGAGACTCCCAGGGGGACTCGGGGGGAAATCGGGGTCAGGGGAAGCTGTCCCCGGAGGTCTCGGAGCCGAAGGAACCATTGGAGTTGGAGCGCTATTGGGGGAGACTCTAGCCAGCATGGACGGCGGGAAGGAAACCAACCGCTTCCCCGAAGACCCCAGTCAGGCGCACGCATTCGCAGGGAGAGCGGGTCCAAGGAGCAGGAGAGCCTTCTGAGAATGCCCACACCTGCTGCTCTTAGAGACCCGTCCTCAGGGGGCCGGGCTGGGGGCCAGGGGAGCCGAGAACAAACAGCAGCAACAGGAACAGAGTTGAGCCATTTCAATTATTCATATGCCAGATGGATTCCTTTCCTGCCTTTTTTTTTTTCCCTACAAAAATCAGGAGGGAGGGAGACGGTCTACAATAGTCTAAAATGGGGGGAAGAAGGGGGGAGAAAGGATCATAAAGCTCTCAAGCCCCCCATTTGTACCCATCCCTTGTCCTGGGAACCTCGATCTCCTGATGGGAGGGCGAGAGGGACAAATGCCCTCTGTCAGGCAGAGACCAGAGGAGTCATTTAGGTTTTCTGTGAGCAAAGAAGAAGCAAGGAAAAACGGTCTGAGAGAGAGAGGGAGAGAGAGAGCGAGTGCTCTCCCGGTGCTCGGGGTGGAGGGGGAGGCAGGTTCTGACCTTCTGTGAAGGATATAAAAAAATCCAGCTGCCTCAGGGGACACCCAACTATCTAGCATATTGCTGTTAAAATGTCTGCAAAATTTAATACACTTGGCATGCCATCTAATCAGTCCTTGGAAACTCGGGCACTCTCCCCTTCCTAGAGGCAAACCGCTCCAGACTTTACACCTACGGGTTCCCCGCTTTCTCTCATCCGGCCGATTTTAGACAAAGTGGTTCCTGCTTTGTAATAAAATAAAATAAAATTAAATTTAAATAAAAAATCCAGCTGCTGGGGCTTTTAGGACACATTTCATCCTGAGGATCATCCAAGGTCCAGAATCTCGAAGGTTTTCCAGGAAGCAGGTGATACAAAGAGAGGGCTGGGTTGGGGTCCTGGGGCCAGGACTTTGGTCTCCAGACAGGCAGGCAAAGGCTGCTCTGTCTGGGGAGGCTACGGAGAGCCATTCATCCTGACAGCTTTTATTCAAGTGGCCGCGGGCACACAGAGAGCTGTGTCCTCACCAGACCACAGACACACACGCCAGTGGATACGCGGGCACGTGCCTGGCCCTGTGCTCCATCGATCCATCTGGGAGCACCACAAGATTCCACAGCTATTTCAAGTCCCCAACAACCAGCTAGGAAGCATCCAGATTGGCCCAAGGAATGGCCACCTGACCTGAGCACAGCAATTGGAGCCCGGCTCGACCCGGATATTTCAGCAGGCCGTCATGTGCTCTGGCCTGACAGAGATCTGGGAGAACTCCTGCATGGGCCTGACAGGACCCGTCCCCCTAAAACACCTTCCCCCTCTGCCCGGAGGAAATGACATTCTTACCCAACCCTCTGTCCTGTCCTTTAATGGTCTCACCTCTCAAGTCCCAGGAGGCCTTGAGCAGGCCTGGGGGACCCAAAGAGCTCAGGGAACCCCTGAAAGCTGCACACACTTCTTCTTTATAAGATGGGGTAAGGCAGGACTGACCAGGAGTCAGGAGAACCCAGAGTCCCTCCATTCACAAGAGAAGGCCACAGCAGCCGGGGACCCTGAGTGCAGGAGGCCCTACTTGACTTACCTGCCCCTCACCGTGCAGGTGGGAGCAGAGGCAACCAGGGGAAGGGGCCCACTGAGGTGTGGGCAGGGGTGGCTCCCAAGGAGGCAAGCCACACGGTCCCACGGGGCCCAGCCTTCAGCAGGGCACACGCTTGTCCTGGGTGTGGGTTTTGGAAGATCAGAGGACCTGGGTTCGAATCCCCAGGCTCTGTCCCCTATAAGTCAAGTGACTTCAGAAAAGCCATTAATTATCTCTGGCTGCAAGAAGCTTCACCTATAAAGTGGGGTGACCACACCCGCTCTCAGGTTGGCTGGGAGAACAGGGAAAGCGTTTTGGGACCACGGCCGCATGCACTTATTTAAATACTGGTCCCTTGCCCAAGAGAGGAAAGTGGGCCCTCTTCTTGTTAGTGGTGGCTTCCTCTGCCCCAGGGATGGCCAGCTCCGCGGTGGCCAGAGGTCAGCTCCAAAGCAGTGCAGGAGGGAAGGCTGTGGCAGGCCCGGCCCGCTGGCCCCATTCACAGGTGAACACATTGGGGCAGAGTCAACAAATGACCTGCCTGTTGTCACAAAGCTGCCTCTGGGCAGGGTGAGGCCGAGGACACTCTGTTCCTGCTATCCAGGCTCTCTCTTGGCCACAGAACACTTGAGATGGAGACAGCAAGGAGGAGGAGGAGGAGGAGGAGGCAGGCTTTGGCAGAGGGAGGAAGGAAAGGCTTCATTACACTACGATGTACACACGCACACACACGCGCACACACACGCACACACGGTGAAACTGAAGCTGAGAACTTGGCCAAAAAAGAAAAAAGAAAAATCCAACCCTGTTCCATCGAAACTTATTTTAGGGCAGGAGGTAATTGCCAAGGACCCAAATAAAAAGCCAACCACAGGCTGTAAACGGCTCCAAGTCTTTAATTAGACCCCAAGAGAAAATAGTGGCAAAAGGAAAATGAAAGTAGGGGAGCCTCCCTGAGGAGGGAGCGTGCATGTGGTCTCTCCCCCCCTTCTCAAGCTGGGGGGCTTTAAATGAAGGGGACCCCTTCCCTGCGGCAGGTACCGGAGTGCCGGCTGACGGGCTGACGCTGCCCATCCTAGGGCAGGCACGGAGCCAAGACAGCCCTTCGCAGGTGGCCCACCTGAGCGCCAGCCGTCACCCCGGACCCTCCTCCAGTCTGGCCTGGGGTCAGGGAACCCCGAGGCCGAGGGGAAGGCCAGCGATTTCTCCCGGCCCTGGAGGCGCAGGAGCGAGGGAAGCAGAGAGCTCCGGCCCCAGTGCCCTGATTCTCTGAAGGACCCACCGCCCATCCAGGGAGGCGAACCAGCTCCTCGGCCACTGAGTGTCCAGCCCGCACAGCAACCTCTCCCGCTCTGGACCAGTCTTGAGGCTGTGACCCCACACCCTTCTCCTTGGCCCACATGGCATTGGGTGGCTCTGAGGTCCTGTGAGCAAAGCAGGGGTCCTCAAGGCTTCTCCCCGCGCAGTCCTGAGTAGGCGTGAACACGCAGAACTTCTCTGTGTGACAGCCGCAAGCGCTGAGGCCTCCTAGCCACCCGTGCCACCGCGCCCAGGCAAGGGAAGCAAACAGCCTCTGGCCCATGGAGAACACAGGGGACCTCTGACTTGAACTAAGGGTGGGACTGGGAAGAAAAGGGGGCGCTGTCCTTAGGAAGGTGGGGTAGACGGGGGGTGTTCATATTCTCAGCCTCTCCTATTAATGACACAACCCGACGGGCCAACCAAATCTCACAGCGGGGGCATCTTGCTAAGCCCCAAGACCAGCATGGGCCAGACTGTGGCAGCGGAGGTGACCTCGATCGCTGTTACACAATGGCCAGGTCCCAATAGCAGAGAGGCATCCCTCCCGACGTCAGGGGAGGAGCCCAAGAACAGAACACTTCCCAGCCCATGTCAAGCCAGTGGGCGGACGCTGCCATCCCAGCCCTCACCTTTGTAGAAGGAGGGGACGTGAGGTGGGCTTACAACCAAGCGACGGGCAGAAAGACCCTGCCTTACCCCACACAGCTAACACACAGGCAGCACGCTCAAGATCCCTGCAGGTCCCTGCAGCCACCTGCAGCCGGATCTGTCACCCACACCTGGCTCCCCCGCCAAAAGGAGCAAACGCAGAGTGGGGTGAACCGACCGTGCCCGCCTTTCAAAGGCTCTCCTCTGCGCCCGGCGGCTTCCAGGCCTGGTAGAGGGGGACGGGCTCACTCCAGGGACCCAGCCGGATGGACCGGCCCGTCTGACCTGCTGCTGTAATGCCTCCCCGCGGAGTGCAGGCCGAGCCCCGCCGAACGCACTATGTTCTTGACCCGTTTCCTTTCCCATTTCTCCAACAGAACATCGAGAGACGGTGGGTTAAGTGCAGGTCCAATAGCAAGGGCGGCAGCTTCCCCCCGTTTGGAACCGAAGGGCCCCTGGTCCCGCATCGGGCACTTGGGAGACCACGTCCCTGCCAGGAAAGTCTGGTTGTGCCCATTTCACAAAGGAGGACACTGAGGCCAAGCGCGGTGAAGGGACAGCCCCACGTCCACCGCATTGCTGGCCCGACTGCAGTCAGGCTGGCCTGGTCCCAAGTCTGTCTCTCCGATGGGCCTGTCTCCTAGTGACTTCTTCCGTCTGACCACTAGAGCTAGGCAGCGGTCCCTTCCCCTGCTTGCCCCTATGTTGGGTTCCCTGGTCATTGTCACTGGCTTAACACCCGTGCCTTGTGCAGCCAAGATGTGATGTGGCTGACAAGCACCACTCCGTCCCCAGCCACCCGCCAGGCCCTGCCCCGAGGGCCAGGCCTGCAGGTCCCAGCAAGCGGGAAGGGCTTCCCTGGAGGAGAAGCTGGTGTGACCTCCACCTGCAAGGCGGTCCCCACATCACCTCGCAGTCAGGTGGGGCCTCCCGGCCGGCTCCCCTGCTGCCCAGCACCCCATCCATCAGGTTGAGAGGTGGAATTCCTCTTGGACGGGGAGCCCTGCGGCCGCTTTCCCAGCTTCCTTCCCAGCTTGGGAATGGGTTGTGAGAGGCAGTCCAAGCCCTTGGCAGAGGCAGCGGGAGTCCTGCTAATTAATTAGCTCGCTGTCTTCCCCAAGTGCTCACAGACATGACCAGATGGTCCCAGCGACGCACCCTCTGCCCCCACCCTCTCCTTCACCTGACACTGCCACACCACTTCCTTTCTCTGTCGTAAAACCAGAGAGCCCCTGTCCCCTTAGCCAGGCCCGGACCCACACAGCCCCAAAGGGACAGGGCAGAATTCCGCCTGGGCCCAACGTTTAGGCAAAGCTCCATTCCCTCTCCTTGCTTTCAGACTATTGAGGGAGGGGCCTGGGGCAGGGGGTACCCAGGGCTGAATCTACCCCCATTTCTAGGAAATGTTGGGAAACACTAACTTATAACCCCAAACAACCAAGGCCTGGTCCCCCCGCCCCAGGAGGACACCACACAGAAGCTGTTCCAACTAGAAGCGGAAGTGTATCGGGGACACCCTTGGCTCTCTGTTGGCACCTCTGGGTCCCAGGTGGGGTGCATGGCTGCACCCTCCAAGTGGCCAGCCTATATATGTCACCCAGGCAGAGACACCATGTAACAGAGTGGCAGGGCCGCCAGGGCAAGGAGTGTGGGTCAAGCAAGACTGCAGCCATAGCTAAAAGCCTCAGGAGGTGGGAAGCCCATGAGCCCCAGCGACAGGCACCCTCTGCAACAGGACCCGGGTGGAGGGAGACGGCACGGGGCCGGGGTGCTGGGACCTGCATGACGTGGGTGGATCTGCCTCACTTCACTAGGCATCAGTTTCCCCCTGAAAAAATGAGTCCGCGCAGTGTCACCAGGGGCACCTGAGAGCCGCTGCCCCTGAAGTGCTCAGCGGGAGGCCCGCTCCTGGTCAGTGCTCCGTGCACGTTAGCCGTTAGCCGGGGTAACCCCCGTGGTTATTTTCACGCGCAGTGCCCTTTTTGATTCCAAATACTCTAGGAGCCTCCTTTCAGACGGAACTACAAAGTAATGGGGAAGATCTGAGCGTGTACCGCCTAAAAAAAAAAAAAAAAAAAAGGCCACATGTCTTAAATTCTTTATGCCCAGAATCAAAAATAGAAAAAATCAAGAGGAGAGGATGGCAAAGATTCGATGAGAAGCTGTGAGGGGTCTAAACCAGGTTTCATGAGCCCTAGTGACCCAGAACTGGCCTGCACGTGACCCAAAGGCACTGACCTCAGAGCAGCCAGGAGACTAAGGACGACACGTGACTGGCTCTTCCAGGGCCATCTGGGCGGGGGGGTGGGGGGGTCTTTGGGGTGAAGCATATTTATCTAGGGCAGCAAGGGTTAATGCCGGGGCTGGAAGAGGCCAGGCAGCACGGAGCACTCCCTGTTTATTAATAAGCTATTTATCACCAGCTTTGCTTTTAATGCCATTTGGGCTTAATGTCGTTAATGAAATATAAATACCCACGCTAACGATGTCGGTCAGAGGCAGCATGGGCAGCAGACGGCTCGCGAAGCAGGGCCAAACCGCCGGGCACGCTGGGGGAGAGGCTGAGAGCTCGGGAAGTGGAAGAGATTCCCACTGGCTCGGCACCCCCAGCCCCCCTCTGCTCCACCGCAAGACGCCCCAGCTGGCTGTGCCCGGAAAGGCTGGGTGGAGGATAGCCGGGCCGGGGGAGAAGAGGCCTCCCAGGGCACAGGATGCTGTTCACTCTGGGGGAACAGAGCGGGAGCGGGAGCGCCCACCCGAGGGGCACTGCCTGCCTGACATCGCGGCCCTTGGCTGCAGGAGGCTGGACCAGCACCAGCTGGAAGCAGATCTCTGTCATTGCCCCGAGCTCCCTGACCACTGGGCACAGGGCTGGGGTGACAAGGGTCATGAAAGGGAGCCGAAAGGACCCCATCAAGTTTTCCAGTAAAGCCCACCCTCCTGATCCCTGGAACATTGTAGGCAGCGCTGTCCCCCTGGATGGAACACCCTCTGAGAAGCTGGCACAGGGCTACTTGGAGAACTTGGGGATGAGTGCTGACAGGCCAACGGACAGGTATTTCTGTTCGGGGTTGAGGGGCCTTAAAATATGAAGGTGGGCCCTGGCTGGTGGCTCAGTGGATTGGCACCGGCCTGTGAACCCAAAGGTCGCTGGTTCGATTCCCAGTCAGGGCACAAAACCAGGTTGCAAGCCAGGTGTCCAGCCAGCTGGAGGCAGGTGAAAGGCAACCAGACATTGATTCTTCTCTCCCTTTCTTCCTCCTGCCCGGCCCTTCTCTCTGAAAATAATGAATAAAATCTTTTTTTTTTTTTTTAATATGAAGGTGGCCCTGCTCAGCGGGCTATCTCTGACCTTGGGCCTGACCTGGCCTGCTCCCCCACACACAGTGGGCCACCCTGCCAGCCTCTCCTGGGCTCAGAGTAGTTGTCTTAGAGGATGACCACCTACCCCACATCACCCCAGCAGCCTCAGGCCCTGCCCACCAGCCTCACCTGGGGAAGGTGGCCCAGGGATTTGTTTCCCAGCCTAGGGGCCACAGACCCTCCGGAGGGGACTTGGACTCTATTCCTCCAGGGGCCACCTGGGCCCAAATATAGGTTGGAGACCCTGGCAAGTGGCTGACCTTCGCTCCATCCTCCTCTGCCTGTACTGTGACCAGGAGGTCCCAGTGCCCACCTCACCCTGTCTACACCATCCCCAAGCAGCTCTGATCTTCAATGGGGGGCTGCCTCTTCCCGGGGACCTTCAGACTCCTCCTGGGAGGGAGCCCACAGCCTCTGGCCTCCTTGCTCGGGGTTGTTAGAAAATGCAAGACAATTGGTGAAAAGTGAATTTCAAATAAACAGCAAATACTTTTTTGTTTGTGTAAGGATGTCCAACTACCGCATGGAACATATACTCAAGTTTTATTTGTCGATTTACCTGAAATTCCAATTCTACTGCGTGTCCTCTGTTTTTACTTACTGACCCTGGCCACCTGCCCTGCTCTTCAGCAGGAGACACCTGGCAGGTGGGGAGGGTCTTGCCCACCTGGGAAGAGCAGTTTCCTTCCCACCTGCCCTCTTTCCCCGCACTAGTTTCTTCTGCACTGCCCAATGCCGTGGCTCACCTATGGGGGTCCCCTCTCCCTGCACCCCCCAAAGTCACCTCCATGTCCCCAAGGAGTACAGGGCTCATTGGCTGGGGCCTGGTGGAGCTCAGCTCAGGCGCTAATCCCCTGGGTGGCTCCTGTCAGATTATTAATTAGCCAAAGCGGATAGTCCTGGAACAACATGCGTTTGGACTCCAGATAAAGCAGGCCAGGGAAGCCGGGCGGGGGGCTGCTTAAAGGGACAGGACCCTGCTTCCCAGTGGCTTTCCGGGTGGAACCGGGGGGAGCAGGCGGAGGCTGGGGCAGGGCGGTTTCCAACAGAACCCCCTGCACTCCTCTGGCCTGCCGGAGAACCCTGGGGACAGGCAGGTGGCCGCAGAGGGACCTAGATTCAGGCACAGACGGTGACAGCTGGGTCTCGCTGTTTAATAAAAAGCTTGAACTTAATCAGATCACGTCACTCAGAACTCTTCAAAAAGCCTCTTATTTCACTTGGGGGAAAAGCCTGAGTTCTCCCAATGGCTACGAGGCCCTCCGGATCTGGGGGTCCCGCCACCTGGACCCCTGGACGTCCCAGGGCATCCCCTCTGCCCGCTTTCCTGCCATCCTTGCTGAGCCCCGGCCTCTGGGAACCCACCCTGGCTGTTCCCCTGACGGAACGCGCTTGTCCCAGAAGCTGGTCAGGGTTGCGCGCTCCCTCACCCCTTCGTCCTGACCAGGTGTCACTGTCTCAGTGACCCCTTCCCCAGGTACCACCCCCTAATGTTGCAAACCATCCACCTACCTCCCCCTGCCACACAAACTCCCCTTTTCTGGTTTCCAGGCCTGCTTCCGTTTCCTCCAGGGCACGCACTGCCACCCACCGCCACCCAACGTGAACACACATCTCTCATCTCCCACTGGCTGCCCTCCACTCAGATGCAAACTGCGCAGGCACAGGCATTCCCGCCTGGTTTGTTCTTGGCTATGTATGGTCTCAGTTCTCGGCGCCTCTCAATAATGGCCGGTGAATAAATGAGAACAAAGTAGGAATGACCAGAGGTCAGAGGTCAGGATTTGGACCACCACCTCTCCTGGCTTTGAGCTTGGCCCAGTGGGCTCCCCAGAAAACTGGCTCGTCCCCCCAACCCTACAGATCCCACCCTTGTGTACTTCTGCCCCCACACTAGGTGCCAGTCACACTCCAGTCCTATCTAAGATGCGTTTCCAGGTTCTGGGTCTCCTGCGGGGTCTCCTGGGGGACCCATCTCGGGGCCACGAGCCCCTCCCTACCAGCTGGGACTGCAGCTTCCTCCGGAAGCAGCATGAGGTGGGACGGTGGTGAGCTGAGTGGGGGCAGCGCAGGGGGCCCCGCTCAGCTGCCAGCCAACGTCTGAGCTTGCATTGTTTTGACTTGAGTCGCTGAAGCTGAAATATTGAGTCACAACGGCCCTAAACTTCATTACCAGCTCTTAACACAGATTACTAAGGGAAAAAAAAAGTTGCTTTTAATTGCTTTTCCCGATTAGCATTTCTGGAGAGGAAACCAGTGCTTAATTACATCTTCCCTCCTCTCACCTGCCCTGGTCACAGGGGTCCCAACGACCCCAGGCTACCCACCGGAAAGAGGCTCCTGCAGGGCGGGCCGAGGCACCAAACCAGGCAGAAAACTTGCGTGGTGAGTGGAAGGTGAGGAACATGCCTGGGGCCCCTTTCCTGGAGTACCAGGAGCAGCCAGGATGGGTGGCCCAGGTGGGTGGGCACCCAAGGGTCCTGTGGAAGCCAGAGCTGTAAGGAGCCTCCCTCGGACAGCCTCGTGCCTCGGAGGGGTGTCCTCTGGGGCGAAGGACGGACTTCCACCTGGACCAGGTATTCTCCATCTGGTTCTGTAAGTTCTATAGCTTGGAAGAAGACAGAAGAGGAGTAGCCTGAAGATCTGTAAGAGAAGGCGACACATTCGCAGCCACCAGGGCTCCTCTTGTGCGCAAAAACCTCTCCAGCACCACCAAATTCTCCCTGTGGAGGGTCCAAGGTCATGGGGATGGAAGCAGGGCAGACACGCCTCTTCCCCTCAGCCACAAAACGTGAATCCTCCCAAAGCCACGGGCCACAGGGCAGCCAAATCACCAAATGAGAAGAGGACGCTGGGTAGCTTCAGGCTCTGCAGGTGCGGCGGGGCCCTCCCAACTCCTGTCCCTTTGGGTCTGCGCCTGGTGGAACCCAGGGGCTTTCTGGCTGCTGAGAAGGTGGAAGGCTCAGGGGAGAGCGGAGGAAGAAGGCCTGGGGTGGGGGCGTCGGAAATACCAGGCAGAATCCTCACAGATTAGAGACCAAAAGGATCAAGCATTCTTCCCAAACCATCTCCCCATCACGTTGCCACCCACCCCAACGAGGCTACCACCCATCCCCAGCACGGCATGACCCAGCGGGTGGCAGAGGACCTGTGCCCCCAGGCCCCTTCACCACCTCCGTCTCCTGACCCCGCGCCTCTGCTCCCCAGCCCCAGCTGTGTGCTCTGCAGACGCAGCCCCACATCAGATCAAAGCCCCGGAGGATGGAGTTGGAACTGTCCAGTCCAGTTATGAGCGAAGGGCACAGATCCAGTGCAGGCCACAACGCAGGGCGCAGACAGCCTCCCACCCATGCACAGACACACACGCCTGCCCACCCGGCACACCCTCCCCCAGGGCTCCACCCAGTGTTTTGATGCCAGCAGACATGCCCGGAAGCCTGGCTGACACCCCCTTGGAGCCAGCAGAGGCACCAGCTGTGCGCTTAGGACATCCCTGTCACCCCCTACAAGATGTCGCCAGCCTGCTCCCTCCCGTCACTCTCCCTGGAGATCAGGCCTCCAGAGCTTTCCTGTCTGGGAATACTTGCCGGCTTGGGCCAGAGCTCGCTGGGGCCCACACAGCTGCCTGTGACAGCTTCATGCTCCTTCCAGCCAGGCCAGGCCTCCGGCTTGCTGTCAGGACTTCGCAGCGCCTGCCCAGGGGGCCTGGGGGTCAGTCTGCTGTTACAGCATCGCTCCCGGGATGGCCCACCCCATCCTGGCCCAGGCGGACGCTACCAGGACCCGGGAGGGTGCAGCCTCATATCTGAGACAATGGAAAAAGGGAGAGCGGCCAGGTCACTTCCGATGGGGTGCCTACGGCAATTCATGTGGTGAACTGTGCAAAGAATGGCCATGTGGAGAGACTGCTAAGGTCTCTGGCCAGGAGCAGAGGCTGGAGGTCACCCTGAGACCCCAGAAATGCGGTGGTCTTGACAAACCCTCCACCCAGCTCTGTGTGCCCAGCCATGAAGCACAACAGCTCAGCCCTTGAGAACACAGATCACATCTGAAGCCACAGTGAGAGGAACTGCAGGACCTTCTAGACCCAACCTCAGACTCCACACAGAACCATGTAGCGAAGGCACAAAATGGGTTTCGGGGCAGAGCCTCAGGGCCAAGTGGACAGTGAGCTGGGAAATTCCTGCTGAAAACGGGGGGTGGAGACAGGCAGGCCTCTGGCCTTTCCTCCACATGGTGCTGCCCAAGGGATGTCTACGCCACTGAAACAGGCTTTCTTAGCAGTCAGGAGGATGTGTCTCTCCCTAATCCACAAGACATTGACCTCTGAAAGCCATGAGTCCTTCTTGGCACTGGCGGGCACGAGAGGGGAGGAAATGAAGGGCCACACGCAGGGCACCTGGATCGTGGGAGTCACCCCGGGGTCTCTTCCATCCATCAGCAAGTCCTGTTAACCCTTCTGCTGAAGGGGACTTTGTCCCCTTCTCCTCATTTCCACCCTCTGGACTCAGCCTCCATCTCTCACGGGCGGCTGCAGCCTCCCCCTGTGGCCCTCCTGTTTCTCCCCTTGCCAGCCTCCCATCCAGCCATCTCTTTAAAATAGAAACCAGATCCACCCTGGCAGGCGGCACAGTGGACAGGGCACTGGCCTGCAAACCCAAAGGTCACAGGTTCGATTCCCTAGCCAGGGCCCATAACCAGGTTGCAAGCCAGGTCCCCAGCCAGGTCCGTAGCTGGAGGCAGGTGAAAGGCAACCATACATTGATATTTCTCTCCCTCTCTGCCTCTCTCTGAAAATAATAAAATCTTTAAAAAAAGGAAAACCAGATCACTCGACCCCCCTGTTCAGAAAGCTTCCAGCAGCTTTCTGTCACCCAAAGAATAAAATGCCAAATTTCCCTGGTGCACCTAAGCCCTATGTCCCGGGCCCCCACCCTGTCCACCAACCGGCACTGGGACCACCTTTCCGCTCACCAAATATACTGAGCTCATCCCACCGCAGGATCCTTCTCTCTTTTTGGCAAGTCTTCCACCTGCTCTTCAGGTGGCTGTCCACCTCCTACCCTTCGATGTCAGCTGTCATCTGCCCAGTCACCTCCCACCACCTCAAACCATGTCCATTCTGCTCTGGTGGTTTTTTTTGTTCTTTTAAGCATTTATTGTCCGCACGCCTAACCAGAACTCCGTGAGAGCCAGGGCCGTCTTGTCTGCCCTGTCCCCAGGAACCGGCAGACCCCAGGCCCTCTGTAACTGAAGAATGAATAGAACCCGGTCTTCTGAGGTGCAGCCGGGAATGGGAGAATCCGAGCTACATGGGATTAGGCCCATGGACCACGCCCAAGTGCAGACTCACTCACACTCCAGTGCTGTGAGGCAGGACACCTGAGACCACGGGCTGGTCACCCTGCCACAGTCCCTGGAAAGGGCGGGGTGAGTGAGGACGGATTTGATCAAGACAGTCCCTTTCAGAGCCCTGGGAGTTCCCCAGCTGCATCGGAAGTCCAAGCCCACTGCTGCCCAGGTACGGGAGTCCCACGGGACCCTCGGAGCCCACACAGCCCAGCTGGCATGGCCCCTGCGTGTCAGTGCGGAGCGGAAACTTCGGAAAGGACACATGAATGGGTACGTTTTGCCAGGGGAATGAAGAAAACGAAAGGCCTGCCACTGAGAATGGCACACGCAAACGTGCCCCCTCAACGGGGTTGCCACAGGCACGTCGGTGACCTGCTCGTGCTCAGGGCACAAGGAGGGAGCCCACCCAGAGGCTCGAAGACAGGCCCGCCATGCCAGGACCTGTGCTCATGGAGGAGGCGGAGCCGGGCAAGAAGAGCCCAGGAAGGTGGAGACGTGCAGCTCAGGGACTGGAACCCAGCAGGATGGCAACCAGGAGCCTCCACAGCCCCCACCACCACCCCAACCCCCACCAGAGACGACAGTGGCGCAGGACGGCCTAGGACGGCCGGACCAACTCCTAGAGCGTGACCGCAGCTGGACGCCAGGACATGAGTCTCAGCCACAGGGCTGCGCCACCCCATTTGCATCCGATTTGCAAACCCGAGGGCCTTCGGTAAGCTTTGGAAATCTCTCAAACCCAGTGGGCACCAGGGCACCATGTCCGCAAGTGCTTCCTCCTTGCAAGTTCAAAGTCCAGAGGTGCAGGGCCTGGCCACGGAGGGAGGGGTGGGACACGCCTGCCTGCGGAGCCCACGGGGAGGGAGCGAGCAGGAGGGTGGCCTGGGCCGGCTGGCTCCCACCTGGCACACTCGGGAGGCGCAGCCTCAGCTTTGCCCTCCCGGCAGTTCTCCAGGTGCTCTTCCCCAGCCCCCACCCTCAAGTTTCACCAACAGGTAACCCCTCTAGGCCGGTTCCCCCAGGGTCCTAAGAAAACAGTGAAGGATGACCAATACAGGATAAGTCACTGATGTGTGCCGGGGCCCATCTTGAAAACCACGTTCGAGAGCTGCAGGTGAGTATCTGACAGTGTCAGTCCCCTCGGACTTCCTATCCCTGTCACACAGGACCTTCCTTGGCAAGGGACGATTTCCAAGCCTGTATGAAAAGACACCTGTAGCCTCTCCTCTAAGGCAGGTCCTGCCTGGGCTGGAGCCCCACCAAGAGATTCCCACGGGAGCTCAGAGTGGAGCAGCAGCCTCTGGCCATGCAGACCGGCTGGACCTACGCTTCTCAGAGATAATGGATGCTTAGCTTCAGGAGTGGGGTCTGCTTGCTGGAACCCAGGCCTCACCTGGAACACCTGCGTGCTGCAGGCTTCCTTCCGTGTCATACGGGGTGATGCTGGCAGGATTCTTAAAGGACAGTGTTTCCCATCTCTTTCTTTTATGGGTGGGGAGTGACAGCCAAGCCAGGTATGCAGGTAGCCTAGGCTCTTTTCTCAGCCCTACATTTTCTTCCACTTAGGCTGCCTGCCCTGCCACCACCCAGGGCAAGAAGCCACTGAGAAAGGCCCAGGTGGTCCCTCCCTGCATCCCCGAAGCTACCCAGCCACAGCCCCCACCCATCTTTCCCAGGGACGTGTCAGGAGTGAGGAGAAGCTACCTTTGCGTCCCAAGGGGCCAGGGTCCGAAGTCCATTCCAAAGCCCCCCACTGGCACGGCAGGACCCCTTCCGCAGGAGGGGGCAGCTGGGGCAGCTGGAAGGGCCGGCGGGCTAGAGCTGGTCTTTGCCTTCAGTCAGCGAGGTCTGTGGGCCTAGCAAAATCAGAAAGGAAAATGGATGGTTAAGCTCCAGACGAGACCCAGGAAGCTACTCCAGAGAGAAGGGTGACGCAGGGTACAGTGACCGGCCAGCCAGGGCCGAGATTCTTGCCCCTGCCGGCCACTCAGCAGATGGCATCACCGTGGCGAGTGCCACACTTGACCCCGCGACCAATGCACCTTTGGCACAATTACTAGCCAATGGCTAGTTATCACACCTAACAACAACAACAACAAAAAATCAAACAAGCAGAGGTAATAACAGACGGGCCAGGTGTCACCGCAGGCAGCGACAAAGTGATCACACCCAAGGTTTTGGCACCAGGGGGTGAAAGGTCAACCTGGCCATGGATCCAGCCAATGCTGGAAACCAGATCGGGCCCGGACCCACGCAACCCAACCAACCCTTGGGCTCCCCGGCCTCCCGCTCCCTCCGGACTTTCCCTGGGCCAGCTCCCAGCTGCTCCTGTCCGTGACCCCCCGATGGCCTGACGGGGGAAACTAAAAATGGAATCAACAGGTGTCTCTGCCTCTACCATGGATAGTTTGGTTTCTTCTCTCTTTCTCTCCCCCTCGCCTTTGTGCCATTTGACCTCACAGGAAAGAAAAGAGGGGGTGCATAGGCACCCAGCAAGGGGGCTGTTGAGGTTCATTTGTTTGAAGTATTGGGCCCCCCAAAACATGTGGCCGAAAGAGGCCGGTGCTCTACTACCGGCAACCTTTGTATCAATTTAAGAAAATATTGTGGTGTTTCCATGGTGATTCCTGTTTTGAATATCCACTCCACTCACTTTTTAAAGGGCTTTTCCTGTTTGTGTTTCAACTCCAAACCTGTAAATATTTTCAGCCTTTTTCGAAAAATCGGCCCGTGTGTGCGCAAACACACAGGCACTACCGACCTCGGCGCACGACCTCCCGGCTGTGAGAATGGGGCGTGGGGGCCGGGGCAGGGGGCCCCCAGTCCCCTCTCACACCGACCCTGCCTACCAGGCTGGCCCAGGGAGGGGGCCGGCTGAAATTCTGGTCCCGTCCTCCCCCTCGGCGGGGATGGCCGCAGCCAGCGCCCGTGTGTTCCTAAGGCGCGTGAGCGGGCTCAGCCCTGACTCTACAGTGTGGCATGGTGTGGGCAGCTGCCCAGCAGGTTCTCCAACTTGGCCCAGCCCTTGGATCCCCCAGGGCCTCCCCCAAGTACACGAACCCCTCCTCCTCTGCCTCCCAAGGTCGGGCCCTAAGTGGAAGGTGGAGTTGGTGGTTGAGGGCAAGAGCTTCCAGCGTTGGCTCTCCCCCACCTCCGCCGGAGGGCACCGCTGCCACAGCGACCAGCTCCCCCGGGGGGCCGTGGTGGGAGCCCTCGGAGGGCCAGCCACAGTGGTCTGGGGCTCGGGTCAGCCTGCTCCCACCCCACCCTGCAGCAGCGCACAGGGTTAACCGCGGGTTTCCTGGTTTCCATGGATTCCCGCCAGGCCCCTAATGTGAGTTTCGTGTGATTTGGGGGAAGTGGATTTCCTTTGTTTTCCAGTTTGGGAATATTTTTTGCTTTAAAAAAGAGGAAAAAACACTTTAATGGGAACTTCAGGGCCATGGGGAGACTCGCTCCTCAGGGTCCTGACACCCCCCTGCTTGTTGGTCTGGGTTCCCCAGCGTCCTGGGCAGCCCTCCCACCAACCAGATCACCTCTGTATTAGAGGAAGGGGGGTCTCGGACCCCCTGCAGCCCAGAACACCCCTCTGCTGGAGGGGGGCACTAGCCTAATACACCCCTGCCCCACCCAAAAGGCAACATCCCAGACAGGCGGCTGACCCACCCGCTTCCAGACCTACACATTTCCCCATCGAGGGGGCCAAGAGCAACACTCCCACCTCCCTGGTCCTTGGCAAGGAGCCTGGGAGACTGGGGTCTGACCACACGCGAAGGATGAACTTGAACGGCACCAGGGTCTTATGTCTTGACTCAAGAGGGGGTTCCAGGTACAGGGAAGGGGTCTTGCAGGTCCTGGTAGGTCCCTGCCTGGACTCCTCCAACTGAGGGACAGGCAAGCCCAGGGCAGCAGGAGCAACTGAATCAAGGGTGTGACCAGGCGGCCTTCTCTTCTTCCTCCTCCTCCTCCTCCTCAGTCTTCCCCATTCCTGCCATCCTCCAGCTTTGCCAGGGTGCAGCCTCACTCAGGGACTGTCCCCAACCAAGTGGCCTGACCCACTTACCAAACCAGGGCACAGGCCCCTGGGGCCTGCCTGGACGGGGCCCTCCCACGACAGGCCCCGGTGAGGAGGCACGGAGCCTAGAGGTGCAGGGCTGGAAGACAGAGCTCTCTGGCCAGCAGCTCCAGGGGAACGTGTGGGAGCCACAGATGCAGTTACAGAACGACACTGGGCCGAGAACCCGCAGCCAGGGCTCCAAGACCCAGTTCTGCCGCTCAGGTCACTGCGGGCTCCTGGACAAGCCAGGGCATTTCCCAAGGGCCCGGTTCCCTCACTGGCCAAGTGGAGACACTGCCCCTCCTGCCCCCCTACCTAGCAGCTGGGTGGGGGGCCAACGAGAGGCGTACAAGGTATTCACTGTGCTCCACACACATTCCACCCTCTGCTTCCAAATCCCCACAGGTGACCTTGCAGGATCTACGCCGACATGCAGGCCCACGTGCCCCTCTATTCTGCTCCTCGCCCATCCTTCCTTGTGGCATTTAAATCCACGCTCAGCGAAAGCCATTTGCTCCAGAGTCTGTCTGCACCATTGGGTCTTTAACTCCTCAAGGGCAGAGCCCAGGCCCTCATCATCCGTGTGTCCCCGGCATTTAGCACGACACCTGGCCCACGGTGGGCCGAGTGAGCATTTGTGGAGCTGAACCAGCCCCTGATTTCCTGTCGGAATCAGACGGGCGGAGCCGCTCCATCCCTCCCCGACACTGGAATACTTCGTGTCCTCGACTTTCACGCTCCATTCTGTTTAGGTCCCCAAAGCCCCTACCTGCACCTTGGTCTCTGTCCCCTCCTTCATTAATTAGCACCAGGAACTAATCACTTTCAGGTTCAAGGGGACTGCCTGGTTACTTGAGCCTCCTTCAACGGACTCCAATAAGAATGAACCAGGCACCTACAACGTGCCAGGGTGCAGGTGGGAGCGGAGGGCACACTTGGACGGGTGGCTGTCACCCTCGGCAGACAGGCCGCAGTGAGAACTGAGCACGTTAACTGGATGCCTCAGATTTGCTAAGCACCCTGCTAAGTGATGGCACGAGTCTTGACAACGTGAAGTTGGAAGGGTTACAGTCCCTGCGGACAGATTAGGAAGGGCAGACATAGAGATACAAAGAGACTTGCCAAAGGTCACAGTCCCCAAGCATTGTGGCTGGGCCTGGATGCGGAGCGGACGGCCTCCAAGGCCCAACTCACCTCAAAGTTCCTCTTTGCCTCCCTCTGGATGCCTGCACCCACTCACACCTAATGCTCTTTCCCCTCCTGAACCTCAGTCCCGTCCTCCGAACAAGTCCCCACCAGATCCCAGGGCCACCAGAAAGCACTTGCGGTCACAACCAGAGGGAAAGCAAAGGCCGTGCTTAGGTGCTTCCTCCTGGCTACACTCTAAGCGCGGGAAGGCCAGTCCCATGGTGGCGTCTCTGGCCAGGAGAACCCCTAAACCTACATGGTAAGACGGGGTCCCAGCTGTGGGTGCAGCCTTGTGGATGGGGAAAGGGCTGAGCTGCCTGTTGCCACCTGTCATCTGACATGATGGGGACAAGAAGACCACCCAGGAGAAGGCCTAAGTGAGGAGGTTCATGAGGACAGGACAGGCAGTTTCCATCTGTCTCCCCAGATGAGGGACAAGCTAAAGGGGTTTAAGGTGCTTTATCCAGGGGGTGGGGAGAGATTTCTCCTTCCTCCCCCTCTCCATCAGGACCTCCTGCTGCCACAAACATCTGCCTTGGAGGTACTGGATTAAGGATAAGGTCACAGGAACCCCATTTTCATGTGTGTGCATGTGTGTTGGTTGGGGGGTGGCTACCATCACCTCCCCAAAGGACAGAGGACACTTGGGAGGTGGTGGGAAAAGATCTACATCAAGAGGACAAAGGGGTGGAAGAGCAGGCGGGGGGCGGGGAGAGGACAGAGCCCTAATGAGCAGATTTCATAAACCACCCGGAGTGAAAACAAAAACACAGACATGCACATTGCCCAATGCCGGGGCTGTATGGAAAAAGGAAAAAAAAAAAAAAACCAATAAAAAAATCCACATCTTAATACAAAAATCCTCCATGATGTGTTGTGGCACGAAAGTGTTTTTCACTGCATTTTTCACCTGTGATCTCACGCAGCCTACGACGGGTACGCCCAGCGCAGTAAGTGTTTGATGGAAGGTACACAAACAGAGCAAACACATACACAATTAACCAAAACAAGGGCAGCAAATATGCAAATGGGGCCACGCTGGCATCTCCTGACTCCAGGTGGCCTCTGGAGAGGGCTAGGCTGCCTGTGAGAATGGGCCCCTTCAGATGTTTGACAGAGACATAAATGGGGCAAGAACACCGCTCACAGGGAAGTTCTGAATTCTCAGAGCTCCACAAGTGGAACTCGGGGCCAGCTGGTGAGGTGGCCTTGCCGTACAGAAGGGGCTGTCCTGCTGCCGGCCAGGGACAGAGAGGGGTCTCGCAGCCCAGAGGCCCTCCTGTGCGTCTCTCACCCCGCAGTGACTCTCTGTCTCCCTTTTCTTGCACCCCTCCCCCTTTTTAATTGTTGGATGAGTTTACAGAGCTGTGTGCCAAAAACAATCAACTCCAGGGAACAGAGTTATACAAAAAAGGGCGTGTCGCCAGAGGGACAAGGATATCCATGGAAGCCACAACCTTTAAACAGCAGCCTAGGTGAAGCCGCGGTGACGGGGATGGCGTGGGGGTGGGGAGACACACCGCACCCAGAAACAGGGACCTAGAAAATGCTGGGGTCACTGAACCTGGGGTAGCCATGTAGCGTGTGGGGGTGAGAAGTGGGGTGAGCTGAAGACCCACAGGAGGGCACGTCTGTCCGCACGCACAGGACCACACGCGCAGGTGCGTGTCCACGGGCCACCCCACCCGATCACCGGGCCAGCACAGCCTAGCGGGCCCCTGTTCCAGCTTTGGAGCCAGACAGTCAGGTATGAGTCTTGGCTCTGCTATGTACAAGCTGGGTGACCCTCGGCAAATGCCATTCCCCTCTGTGTGCCTCAGTTGCCCCATCTGTAAAATGGAAATAATAATAGATCCAAAGGCTAAATGAAGAGGAGCGGGGAGAGGTTCCTGCCAGACACCAGCCGGAATGATGTTAATACATGAATCCAATGAGGTTGATTATTCTCTCAACCAGAGAGCTGAGGGACGAAGATCAGAGAGGGATGTGACCCACACGGGTCATACCCTTGGATGTGCTTTGGGCCCAGGCCTACGTGGCACTGTGCACTCCGAGGCTTGACGAGGAGGGACGGGGTAGAGAAAAGCAAGGGACAGGTGGGCTTTCAGGAGGCTGGCACAGCGGTGGCACCCGGACACATTTTCCCCAAGCTTACAAAGGGAAACGGAAATCCTCCGCACCGGTGACCACGGATGGGAGGAACAAGAAGTGGGAAAAGCTGAAGCGGCCAGCAGGCTCAGGTGGCCATACGCCTGTGGAGTTCCTGTCCCAGTCCTGACCCGCAGAAGACTCGTGATGCCCTTGGACCCTTCCCTCTACCCAGGCAGCATCTCCAGGAGAGAAAACAGCTGAGCTTGCGGCCCCCCTCTAGTCACAGAGGCCTAAGGCCTGTTTCTGGATCGGAACCCTGTGTGAATAACCTGGCTGTGTGCCTCCCCAGGGCCTAGGCGGTTCCCTGGAGGGGCCGGAGCAAGGGGAGCAAAGGAAGCCATGGCCCCTGCGAAGGCAAGGCCAGGCCCCGGGAGGGTGAGCGCCCGGGCAGAGGCTGCCTGCCCTCATGGGCTGTATTCGCCCTGCTCAGAGATGGAGGCCACGCAGGCTTGGTGGCTCAGCCCTTTCTGCCATCGACCACCCCAACTCATTCAGATATTTCCTCTCTCACTTGCTTTTTAAAAAAAATTTAATGTTCTCTATAATTCATCCATCCCAGAAGATAATCGATAGGGACCGTAATGAAAATCTGAGGCATATTTTATGATCCGCTGCGAGCAGAAAGGGCCACATCAGCAGGTCCAGCTCCAGCCCTCCCTGTGTGTCATGCCCACCGCCCCGGGGATTGCTTCCCTCGCTGGTCCTGCCCGCAGCCCTCTACCCAGAGCTCTGCGCGGCACCGGGCAAGGACGGTGTGCACTGCCCATCCAGGGAAGAAAGAGGCCCAGGCCACCACCCTGGTATCGCCCCGGCACCAGGACACTCGCGCTACCAACCCTAATCACAGGATGGTCACCCACCATTGCAGAGTCTTCCGGGAGCTGCCCTCCCCAACTTGGGACCCCAACACTGTCACCCTGGAACCTCACAACCATCTTCAGTTAGGAGTCTCCTGGAAGCCTGAAGACCCACCCTGGGATCTGGAGGCCTGCATGGGCCTTGGGAGCCGGCCAGCGCCCCACACGGAGGCATTCGCTCCCGCCAGCAAAGGCCACCTGGGTGGGGACTCCCTGGGGCTCCTGGGGGCACTCAGTGGAGGGTGGGTCACTGTTGCTCATTTTTGCTCCCTTACGCATGCCCATCTTCTTCCTGATCTCCTCCAGTGAGGTGAAGAGTGTGGATGGGCCAGCCTGAGGGGGTACTCCAGGGGCTGGCTGAGTCGACAGCCCCCCTGACATTCTGCCAGGGCCAACTGGGGGACAGCAGAGCCCTGTCCCTTGCCCTGGATGCCAATCAACTCCTCCCCGAATCCCTTGCTGCCTGGCACCAATCAGAAATCGTCCCAGCACCGGCCCTGGGACGGGGAACCCCGGTGTCCCAATCAGCTCATAGGATGCTCCAACAGCCCAGCAACAAAGACTCAAGCCAGTAAGAAGTGTGGTTCAGCCACACCATGGGCTACTATGCAGCCATGAACAGACATCTGCGGAAAGCAGGAAACTGGCATGAAAAATCTCAGATGACTCCATTGTTCCGCATGCTACCCCGCAGACCACTCAGGGCGGTTCAGTAGGGCAGCCACTGGCCACTCATGGCCATTGAGTGCTTGAAATGTGGCCGGTGTGACGGTGGAACTGAATTTTTCATTTTATTTAATTTTAGTTAATTTAAGTTTAAATAGCCACGTGTGAGCTCAGCCTACCATACTGGAGCTATGGGGGAGCGAGGGGGAGCTAGGAAATTTCACTGATATAAAAATTTTCTTAATGAAAGTTTTAGCGCCTGTTTTCGGAAGGCAGTGGAATGGTCGTTATTAACTACAACAGAAATAGCTAATGGTTAAGGGTGCTCTGTGCCAGGCTCGGGGCTCAGTATTTTACACGGATCATCACACTGAACCCTCCCCACCCTCCAAGATCATTATCCCCACTTTATAGATGGGGGAACTGAGATTCAGCAGTGTTAAGTAATGGACCCAAAGTCACACCACGGAGCGGGCACAGCCGGGGTGTGAACCCAGGGCTCTCTCTGTTCCCCTACTTTGAACAACTAACTCTACTACATACTTGAAAATTATTTTCTTCGCACTTCTTTGTATTTTCCAATGAGCCATAAGCATAAGTTATAATCAGGGAGGAAAAAAAAAAATCTAAGGACACTAAAGAGAGGCAAATCTTTTTTTCTCCCCAGGAGAAGAGTGTACGGGGAGGTAAATGGGCCCCTGGCCACCTGGGCCTGCAGCTTTGGGACGGGAAAGAAGGAAGGCAGTGTGGTCACGGGTCTCCTCTACCCCTCGTGCTGCTCCTGCCCAGTGCTCAGAAGGCCTGGGGTCCACAGAGGATGCTGGGCTAGGATTCCCCAGCAGCCTGGCTACCAGTGGGACCCGGTTTCCTCCCAGCCCCACCCCGGAGTCAGTTCCTGACAGGTTTCTCAGCAGTTTTGCAATCATCCAGGCCTACATCTTTAAAAAGGCAGCAGGCCACGGGGCTGTCTGTAAAAGTCAGAGCACACCACACTCACCATGGACTCCCTTTCTCACTCCCTTCTGGTGGGGCCCAGCTGCCCAAGCCCAGGACACGCTGTCGGCCCACTGTGGGCACAGAGAGGCTGGTTTTCCTCAGGAGAGACAGTCACTGCACTGTTCACCCCCCCTCCTACTTGGCATCAAGGTTCAAAGCTAGGAAAAGGGGAGAATCCTCTTCAAGGGTCCGTGATGAAAGAAGACACCCCAGCAAACACTGAGTTCCGTTAGCAATGGAATCAGGGAAGGTGCCAAGTTGTTTTTGCTTTTAATCCATAGTACCAACGGGGAGGTAGGGGACAGGGAGTGCTGGCCCCACTTGGTCTGGTTTCCATTTCTGATTGTTTTCCCCCTGAGGGGCAGAGATTGTTCGGTTTCGGGGTTAGGCAGGATAAATGTCCTTACTTGAAAGATGCATTATGATTAGTACTATTACAATTATTACTATTATTATTATTATTGTTTTATGGATCTTTGGTTCCCTGCTGTCCGCCGGTCTCTGCCATTTCCAATCTACCTTGTGTTCCCCTTGGATTTATATATTTATTTGTGGAGTTGGTTTCAGGTGCTTCTAGTTTATCAAACAATCAGCCCTGTGAGGTACGCTGGGTGTTTCCAGAAATTACATCACAAAAAATCATGCAATTAAAGCGTAAGGGAAAAAAAAACATCGCTGTTGCTTAATTTTGTATTTTAATTAGCGACTTATTGTAAACCTAGACTTTTAAAATGGAGGCGCCTGAGCAAAGCCAGTAAACAAGTTTTCCTAATGAATTAATTTCACCTCTTCCCTCCTCCTCCTCCTCACCGGCCCAACTGTCATCTTCCAGATTTTCGCTGCCTTCTTTTCTCACCTTGTAATCCCTTGCCCGGCACATATTTGAGAAAAACACACACACACACACACACACACACCCAAATAAAATTGGGAACCCTGGCTTGTGTCACCACAGAGGCCTCGACAGGAAGGGCCCTGGCTGGGGACTCAGCCTGAAGTTTGTGGTGGCACCTTGTGCCCTCTGCCCAGCCCTGCTTCACAACTTCAGGGCCCGGCTCTGCTATTCTGCCCTCCAGCGCCCTGCGCTCAGGAAGGGACAGACGAGAGCCCAGGGCAGAACTGACTGCCAAGGCAACGGTGACAGGGTGGAGACAGGGGCCTCCCGCAGCAGAGCAGGATGGAGGTGTGGAGACCTGGAGAGGGGGAGAAGCTGGTGTGGCGAAGCCCAGGAGACCTCTGGTTGCCTGGGGGAAGGAGGGGAGGAGGCACGGGGAAAGGAAGCGGAGGCAGCCGGGGGACGTTCACATCAGAAGGGCTGGTGGGTCCAGGCCACAGGGCAGCAGCGGTCCCAGGCTCCCACGGGGTAGGTCCAGGTTGCCAGCGCTGACCACGCTGCCACTATTGATGGAGTCCTGCTCCTCCTTCAGGGAAGCTCCCAGGTCGGGCGCGTGGGGAGGGGGCTGGGGAAGGAAGCTAATTTTCCTCTTTCAGGCTGAGGACCGGGCAGAGCTCCCTGCTCCATGTTCAGTCCCGCCAGCCAGGATGGGTAGGCAGGCCCCGCTGTCTGGCCCGCGAGCTGCCTCTTCCCCACATCCAGGGTGGACACCACCAGGGACCTCAACGTCCCCGTTCACCGGAAAGCCCCTGAGCCCCTCCTGCCACTCCCGAGGCGAGGCCATCTTCAAAAGAGCAGGTGTCCACCAGACAGGGCCATGCCGCCCTAGCACCGTCACCTCCAAAACCAATGCTCAGTCACTGCGGACGAGCAGGTTCGCTTTATGAGTTGTCACAGGCCGTGGCCAGGGGACTCAAGCCCCACGGTGGCCATTTGTATGCTGAGGGGGGTGGGTCATTAACGCTGGGCTCGGGAAGGGCTCTACACTCCCTGCTCATTCCCACCTCAGACCATCTTCCAGCTGGGCTCCCCTTTGCCTCTGACATTCCGAGCAACCTCAGGCCCCTCCCCGACATTACAGGAGGTGGCCTCGTGACCTCATGGGCGGCAGGGGCTGGGGGCACTCAGGAAGGCGCTGGAACACCTGGAGGCAGCATCCTGCCCCCACTCACTGAGACTCCCCAAGAAAGGAAGGAGGAGAGGAAGGAAGAATGGGAGGGGAAGGGGCTGGACCTCTATATCATCAGGCACCGGTGGGAACCCAGACCCAGCCCCACGACAGATCCTGCGGGGTTTCAGCTTCAATCGGAAAGGAAAGCTCCCATCAAACATGGGCTGGGCAGGGATGTGGGCACTGAGATTAGGAATTTGGAAAACCATCTGAGGAAGCTGGTCCTGGGAAGACAGCAACAGGATTTAATACCTTATCCTGGCTGTCTGGTAAACACCCTGAGCCATCCCTGCGCTCCGTTAGGCAGCCCCGGATCCTCAGGTGTGCCGGCGACGGGCAGGTAGAGGCAGACGTGGGCAGAGACAGGAAGGGAGGGAGTGTGGGCCTGGGGGAGGGGTGGGGGAGGAGCTGGCCTGGGAGGATAGGATGGGTAGCAGCCAAGCTAGACAGTCAATGAAACAGCTGACAGGTGCAGGGAGGGGGGCAGGGAGAAGGGAGCGGTACGCTGAGCAGGGGGCTTGGGATACTTGGGGATGCCCCTGTCGCACTCCAGGGGCTGAGCAGGATGAGATGAAGACAGAGGCTCGTGGGCAAAAGGGTTCTGGCCCCTTTTCCTCCTAACTAAAGGGGAACATACGGAGGCGCTATGGATCAGGCCATGTGCCCCCCAAATAGGACAGGACAAAGCAGCAAGCGGAAGGCCAGCATCCAGAGCTTACTGTGGCCTCTATGAAAGCAATCTACTGGTGTCCTTTAGGGTCACCCTCTCCGCAACACGTCCCCCTATTCCCCATGCCAAAAAGAAAGTCAGCTCAATCACGAGGGAGCATCTTTCCATCCCAGACTGGACAACCAGCATGGAGAAGAAGCAGGGAGGGTGGGGAGAGGCCCTGAAGCTTCTCAGAGGGGCCTCGACTCCCTCTACATGCCTTGGGGAGCAGTAAGAGTAGAAGAATAGAGAGAGGGGTGCCCAGGTTCTGCTGGTCTGGGGACAGACCTCCTTAGCTGCAATCCCAGCACAGAGGTCGAGCCTCAGGGGCAGGCCCGGTGCCGCCTCCACCCCCAGGCCCAAGCGGGCCACACCACTAATCCTCTTTTCCCCTTCCCGAGCGCCTGCTCCTTGATCTAATTACAGTTTTGGACTGACACGCACCCGGAGCATAACCCCTGTGTCTGATGCACTCTCTTAGCCCATGGGTACACAGGAGTGCCTGTCCCCGCTCTCAGAGTCACCATCTCAGAAGCTAAAAGACCTACCGGTTTTAACTGGTCTCGTCTCAGTGTTCAGCAACACTCGCCAGACCCTGGCCTTGACCATCCACCAGCTCAAGTCCTCCCTCTCTGGCCCCTTAGCCGTGGGCCCAGAACCACCAGGGTCTCCCAGGAACCCAGCGGTTGGAAGGAGGTGCTTGTCTTGTTACAGGACTGGGCTGAGAGCCCCTTGCTTTCTGTACATTCCCCAAACCCTACAGTCTCCAGAAATCCCATCCACAGCCCCCAGATCCAAAAGGAAGCCAAGAAGCCTAGACGGAGAACCTCCTGGCTCCAACAATAACCCCACGGGGCACCGGCCCTGCTGCTGGAGGCCGGCCTGACCCTTGCAGATTTCTCACCACCCGAGTCTGCTCCAAATGGGACCCTGTAGCCCCTCGAGGAGCCACCAGGGGAGGCTGGGAGCCCATGCCCACCCTGCTCCACCTCAGGGTCAAGTTCCCGCCCTCCCGTAATCTGAGGGCTGCCGCCCAGAGCTTCCCTGCCTTCCTCAGCCACAGGAATCCTCAAGTGTCTTCTGCCACCATTTCTACTCCCAATTTCTGGCACAGAATCTGTCCTCCGGTTTCTCAATGCTGAATCTTCGCACTGAACACACACACATAGACACAAACTCACACTCAACACTCCCGAGTGAGGAAGAGGGAATACACCGGGAAAAAAACTGGGGTTGGGGCTGGAAACCAGTGTCACCGGGTCACCACTTCCCCTGTGCCAGGCAGGTGGCCAGAGAACCCTGGGCAGTACATGCCACCAGCCTTGCCAGACATTGGAACACTTGTTCGGGTCCCTACCTTTGGAAGCTGGTCCCCCAGTGCCTCGCTTCGGGCCATTGCGGCTGCTAATTTTTCAGAGATAAACAAACCGGTTTGGATAAAACAAGAACCAACCTGAATTCTTCTCCCAAAACTCAAAATGAAACTCTCCAATCTCCCCTTCCCGTCCTTTCTCCACCTTCCCATGCCATCAGCCAGTTCCCTAAAATTCAGACGACTGGATTTAAAAAAAAAAAAATCAGTCCTCTCGCCTTGCTATTCACGGGCGCTACCATACTTGGGATCATTCAGGCCAACTTGAAGGGGCGGTGGGTGAGGAGGTGGCTTACTGAGAATGTCTTGCTTCAAGTTTCTCTAATACGTCCTGGTCAGAGGGCATAATGGAGGTGGCGGACATGCCAGCGAAGGTCTAGCGGACAGGTGTCCAGCCTGAGTCTCTCTCCCTAGCTCCTCTTAGGTTTGGGGTCTTTCCGCCAGACTCCTACCACTATCTGCATATACAGCCCTTTTAAAAGGGGGTGAGTGAATAGGACATCTGGTTGACCCTTCCTTTCCAGGTGTGGAGGAAAGAGGTTGCTCCGTTCCCCTTGGGGATTTGGCAGACTTATTGAGGCTCAAAGTCAGGCCAGAGAGGAGGCCAAAAGGCACAGAGCAAAGTCTCATAAGTCTCCCTGCAGGTTCAGTGTGGGACGCGCCTGACCCCCAATCAAAGCCACTCACTCCTACCTGACACTTCCTCACCCATCCCCCCCATCCCACCCAGTCAGGCCCCCAGGGTGCCCCCCAAGCCCCCGGTGGAGCCTGCTCTGCCTTCCGCCCTGAGCTCGGCTGGAACCTCTGCCAGAGCTCCTGCCTCTCAAGTCCCCATCAGTGGGGTCTGCTTGGCCCCTGCAGCTAATTTACACCCGTCAGGGTTTAAAATAGCAGAGGCATAAATGAAAAGTCCAATTTCCTCAAATTTGCATTGTAAAACCATCCTTCAACTTCCTTGAAATAAATTTTACTATTTTATTAGTGCAAACAAAATGGTAATAAAACACTAATACAGCGCCTTGTATCCAGGGGAAGAGCTAAAATTAACATAGAGCGAGCAGTGTTTGCTATTACATTCAATTACCTTTTTACTTGAGATTTACATTCTCATCCCCTTAATCTCCATAGTAGTGGCTTCATCCCTGCCAGGCTCTGCCCTTCCGGAGCCCCCAACAGCTGGAAGCCAGACCTCCTGCCCAGATGGCACACTCCCTGGGCATGGCGCCTACCCCTCTCAAGTAGGTGCCGCTTATCTCCCCTGCTCCTGGTTCCCCCACTGCTCCGCTGATCAGGACTCAGCAAGTTCGAGCCAAAGGGCTCTGACGTGGGGCACGTTCAGACACACAGTTACCAGCAGGTGGGCACAGGGGGCACGGCCCAGGGGCCGCGCCGGGTCAGCCTGGAAAGGCTCTCCCTGACAGGGAGCTCCTGGGCGCCCTGGGAAACTGGCATCTCTGGTTTGACAGGTTGTAGGAGAGGGTTTGCTGCATGGCACAGCTGGGGACTCCGTTTACGGCAGGAAGTTCAGCCATCCTGAAGTGGGAAGGGACAAGGAAACACCCGGCGCGATCTCTTATTCAACCCGCAGACAGCAAAGCTGAGGTCTTAGGAAGGGGGTGCTTAGGGGCGACAGAGGGGGGTGCTCTTTCCCCAGCAGAGCGTGCCCCTGAAACCGGAGGACCAGCCACAAAGCACCTGACCCTCCAGAAGGGTGTCTGTCTCCTGGAAGCGGGGAGGTGGGGAATTCCCTGATGGGGACTGGTCATCCTTGCCTGGAGCCATCCAGGGAGAGGACCCTGTCTACAAGTGGCCCAAAGACGACTCCTCTGTCCTGCTTCCAAATCTGTCAGCAACGAGCTGTATGACCTTGGACAAGTGAACTCCCCTCTGCGGGCCTGTTTCTTTGCCCGTAAAACAAGCGCAATCATCCCTTCATTCAGGAACGAAGGGTCACAATGACTAAAAGATCAAGAAGACACCTTAAAGCCCACAGAGCTCTGAAGCTCTGCAGTGGTTCCCTCCTGACCTCAGCAAAGGGGACAGGGGGGCACCAACATGAGGGATCCTCATCAAGGCCACGGACATGGGCGTCTAAATCCTAGGCTCGACCACCTCAGACCTCTGTAGCTTTCTTGGCCTCTAACTCACAGGCCTCCTTTCTCTTCCTGGTCAAACCACTGCCAAGATCCTGGATTATTCCTACAAAACCTTTTGAACTAATTTTGAAGAAACAATCGAGGATCAGCCAGGGTCCAGGCTGCCTCGCAGGTTCCCTAGGAGAGCTGGTTTGGGGTGGGGGACAAGGTGACACAAGGAAAACCGGGGAGGTAGGCCCCCATGAGTTCTACTCAGCCTGGCTCTTACAACCAGGAAAAAGGGGAAGAAGCCTGAAGGGGAGACACGTGCACACACCACCACACACAATCACATTCATAATCACTCCATCTTACACACCCAGTCACTCACAGAGTCACAACCACTCACAAAATCTCACACACGCACAATCATACACTTTCACACACACACACACCCCCCATTCCCAGCTCTCCTCTCCCAAGGTCTTTCTTCCTGAATTTTATTCTTAAAATGGTGTCCAGGGACACTTGGAAGAATGTTCTAGTCCAAAACTAGTACAAGGCCCACTTGTCTTCACACCTGACCACGTGAGTTCTGAGTCCCACTAGAACAGGGCCTCTTCTGGGGAAGCCAGGAGGTAGGAACCTTCTTTAAACCCACCTGCAAGTGAGGGCAAAAGCTGCAGGCACTTGCGTATTATTGGCCAGAACTGTGCAGTGACCCATCCGTGTTCGCCAGAACCCAATCAGGCTGCCCTTGCTCCGGCCCTTGCTGCCTGGGCCCCTCCATGCCCATCCCACCCCACCCCATGCTGGCCCAGACGTGAACATCACAACACAGTTTTTACGGTCCACAAACAAAAGGCAAACAAAACCCACCTCGAGGAGCAACCCCACGCACGGAGAAACATGAGGCGTTTTATTTGGTTCAGACTGGCCCTCTGCATTTTTTCCCCCTCTTTTTCTCCTCCCCGCTGGAGAAACAAAAGAAAGTTTGTTGTGGAGGCTCCAACGTTTCTTGGGCCCTGTCCGAGTTCTACCTTGTTTTCCTTTTCTTTTCTGTCTGCCCCCCACCCCCACCCCACCTTCCCTGCCTCTCCACCTTGAATAAATAAAGCGCCTGCAACTGGCACCGGCAGGTAAGGAAAGTACAAACTATCTCTTAATTTTATAATATTTTTTTTTTTTTTAACACGCTGGCCTAGGGTTTTGGGCAAAGGACAAAAGCTATTGTTGAACAACACAACATGAAGGTCTGAGTCACCGATACGCCTCGGCTCCCGGAGATCTCATAGGTTTCTGCGGCTGGCACAGCCGGTGAGCTCAGCGCCCTGCGGGGGCCGTGGGTGCAGGGCGTCCTCGGGAGGGTGCTGCCCCACCACCGCCCCTCCCCAGGGCTCCCTGCTGGGCCGGCACATGGGCATCGGTGGTGTTTAATCACCAGGGAGAACGTGAAGACAAACGTGGTGAACTGAAAAACAAATCCTTGCAGCGCCCTCGCTCTCCTGCTGTCATTTTCATTTTGGAGGGTGACCCTGCCAGCTCTGTCCCCACGCAGTTGTGATTTTTAGATAGTTTCTATCGTGCCAGTCACAACACACGGCCTTCCGTGCAAGTGTGTGCGTTTTCTTTCAGGCACAGAATAAACATTTTTCCATGTTTCGAGATCATCATTAGGATTCTTAGTCAGGGAGGGTCTCTGCCGTGTTATTCTTGGGCCGACGCTAGGAAGCAAAAGTGGGCGACGGGGGGGGGGGGTGCCCGGGAGACCTCGCACACGATCCTGGCTGAGGAGGGGGCTTTGCCCAAGTGATTCGGATCACCTTGGCCTTGGAGGACAGGCAAAGGTGCCACCTAAAACCCTGCCTGTGTTGGAGCGAACCACGCACTCCCCTGCCCCGGTGCCCAGAGAAGACGTTGGCTCCATCCCTGCGCTGACCTTCACCCCTGGAGCTGCACTTCCTCTTTGCAAAGCACCCTGACAGCTCCCAACCACCCTGGGCTCGCCTTCTTTCTATCTGAATCTCTCCGAGCACTTAGCAAAGACTTTCATTTTCTCATTACCCCAAGGAGAGGAGGTCATTTGGGAAAATGGTACAAATATTCCCATTTGTCAAAAGCAAGAAGGAAGTGAGTTAAAAGGAAAATTTGACCACTTAACGGTGCAAAACCAGCCCGGGAGAGATCGCGAGGGTCTTTTTTTTGCCTCCCGGTTCACCCAGTTTGCTTTGGCCAACGCAGCTTCAGGAAGCTCACTACGGAAAAGATGGCTGGGGGCCAACACCAGGTTTCCATTTTGCTGGGAATCAATCACTCTCAGCGCGGCCCCAGCTCAGGGGACCCTGGGTCCTGGGTCTCCACCAAAACTGTATTCTCTTACGATTATAATTAGGTAAATTGCACGTATAAAAAAAAAACATAGCCAGTCGCCAAAGGAAAAAGATACCAGAAGGAAATAAATACACTAAATGTTAAACCAGGTAACGCTACCTTAACTTATTGGTGAACATTTTTTTCCGTTTATCTATTTTCAAAAATGGTTTAAATATGGCTCTATTTCCCCAGCGGATGGACAGAAGTATGCATGTCAGAGTCAGATCAACCTGTCTTCAAACTGCGGTTGTCCTACTGTGTGAACTCGGGTGAATGACTTCACCTCTCTGAGCATTATTTTCCAACAGGTGCTACAGTAGAGACCTGTCTTGAGCCCTTCAGTCCAGCAGAAAGTCACAGCATAGCACAGCATTTGACACATAGGTGCCCGGTAAATGTCTATTTCCTTTCTCTTTCGCTAAAATAAAAATGTAAAATCAACTCAGCTTGCCTGCTGTCCCATGGGGACAAAAGTAAGACGTTTTACCTGCACCTTCTCCAATTTCACCCACATCCTTTTACCCCATCTCCTCTTGCCCCCCACCCCCAGCCAGCACCGCCCCGATCCCTGCACACAGGCCTCGGGACACTGGTCCTGGCTTTCCTGTGACTCACCTACAGGGTGACGAATGGGGCTCTGGGGTGAGAGACAGACCCCTCCGTGACCTCCTCCACCTGGACAGGCCCCTCCGGGCAGCAGCTGGCCTCGTGCTAGGACTCGGAGGACACACAGGGCGATCCCCAGGTCTGCACCTTCCTGGAAGCCACCCTTGAGAACAGGTGCCAGGCTGCAAAGGCCACCTGCTCCCGGGTGAGGGCAAGGGCCACTCCCGGCTTCTGAGGAAGAACCCAGGAGAACCAAGTGGCGCCAGCATCTGGGAGTCGGCTGCTCCCTGGGCCAGGCAGGCCCAGCCAGCCCCGGGGCTGCCACCTCGGGGACCCAAGCCTGGCCCTGGGCTTGCCAGCTTTCTCCTTGCTCCCCCCAGGGCTCCTCGCTGGGCCCCGTGTTGGCTTTGCCGGTCCAGCAGTTCTGCTTACAGAACTCTGGTGGACACAGCCTCTGGGCAGGGGCTCCAGGCGGACCTTCCTGGAGCCTGAACACAGGGACAGGCCCCGGCCCCCCCCTTCCTGCCTTCCCGCTTTCCTGATGGCAGATGGGGAGAAAGGGGTAGTAATCGCAATGGTAGCCACGATGGCTACTACACCGTGGGCCAGGTACCTTATCAACACTATTTCACTTAATTGTCACAGGAACCTTAGGCAACAGACACTATTGTCACCCCCCCCCTCCTTTCACCAGTGAGGATACTGAGGCTCCCGAGGGGCTGGGAGGTGCCCCGGGTCGTAGCACTAACAAATGAGGATGTGAGGATTTGACCTTGCCCTGGGGCCACTCTCCCAGCTCAGCTCCTCAGGCCACCACCCTCCACCAGGCCTTTTCCCAGGGGGCCTCTGACTGATGTCTCCAGCCACAGGTGATGCGTGAATCCCAAAGGGAGGCTGTACGTAATGCGGCCAAAAGGAGAGATCCTTGCCTCTTACCCGCCCCCCACACCCCCAGAAAGCAGACAGACTTGACACCTCCATCGAGAGAGAGGACAGTCAGGCTAAAGAGATGCCGCTTTACAAATGCGGGGTGGCAAAGTGCCAGGCCCTCCCTCCCTGTCTCTCCTGAAAACGTTTAAGTGGGGAGGTCTGGGGACATGGGACTGTGGGTGAGGGCCAGATACAAATAAGTAGCTATTGACCGATTCGCTGTTTGGGGCAGGTAGGGGGAACTACGGAGGGAGCAGGGTCCTTGGCACACGACCCCGCAGGACTGCAGCCTTCTTGGCAAACCAGGGATGATGTCTGCTCGAAATGGTGCACCCTTTCCTGGAACCTTACACTGGGTCTCTAACCGTGGGGAGGGCGCCCGGCAAAGCCCCCACAACATGGGCCACCAGCTCCCCCAGCAGGTCCCATGCAAGCTGGTGCAGCCCGGGGAGGGGGGCCGGGTGGGCCACCAGGGCCAGACAGTCTCCAGTCGTGCTGAGCGCAGCACATAGCTTCATTCAGGATCCCAGAGCAAAATGCACAGCTGGGTCTAGAGTTGATTCAGCCCTTCGCGGGTTGGGGATCACTGGTGGAGCCGTGGAGGCGGCAGGGAGGGGTCCGTAGCAAGGAGGGTGGGGGGCCAACCTGGGGTGGGGGATAGGCTGGGGTGAGAGCCCCTGCTGCTAATGTTGATACCCTTACGAAAAGCAGTCATCGTTCTTTTCAAAACCTCTCTAAAATCCAAACCACCAGGGTTTAGGGAGCGAGTCTGTGTTCCCTGGAGGGGGTGGGGGAGGCAGTTTTGTGCCCACTGCCAAATTCTCATTCACTGTCAGCTCCAATCCATTTGGAACTCACTGACTCAATTGCCTTTTCACGGGGAAAGGAGCCTGCACAATGCAGGGGACTTTTCAGTTCCACATTAGCACACAGGGCACTGGGCAGCGTCCGGGAACAAATACATGTCCCTCCCAGAGGCCGCCGACCCCACCCCCTCCCCCACACAGCCCAGCCAGCCCGGCCAGAGCCCCATCGGAGCACCCCGCCTTTACACTTGAGCGTGTTTTTAAATGCAATCTGGCCAGTGGTGAGGTGGGTGCGCGTGTGCATGAGGGTGCACGTGTTGGGCGGGAGTGGGACTCTAACTCACAAGTTAGAAGGACCTGCAAGAGTTCATTTCCGGGAAGTTCCAACCCTTCCTTAGGTCCAAAGAAAGGAAAGATGGGGAGAAGGGATCCAAAGTTAAGAAAGGAGGCTGGAGAGGAGGGGCCCATTTAAACTAATTCTGGGAGGTGTGGTTCATGGAGGACTCAGGGTTTGGTCAGGGGCACCCCTAAGAACTTGGCAGCCACGAAAGTTCAATGATCGTTATGAAAATAATAACAATTATAATAATTATTATAATCACAGCGGCCCCCTCTTTTCGAGGGCTCGCTCTGTACCCGGCGCTAATGACCCCAAGAACCAACGAGGCAGGTACTACCATTTGCTGTTGGCCCAATTCCAACAGAGTTCAGATCCCTGCCCAAGATCATAAGTGGGAGAAAGATTTGAACCCCATTCTGCCTAACTCTAGACCCCCCATATCACCCCATCCCAGGAGAGAGGAAACCCCCAGTGGAGTCTAAGGGGAAGACAACCCCGCACCACAGAGGCCTTGGAGCAGGTAGAACCCCTGTCACCTGTGGGCATGTCCTTGCTGGCCACCCCGCACCTCCACCACTGCCCCTCTGACGGAAGCATCCCTGGGACACCCCTCCTGCCCCATGGAACTTCGCGTGACAATGGAAACGTTCCTGTCTTATCTGCACATCCAGTACAGGAGCCACTAGCCACATGTGGCTATGGGCCCTTGAAACGTGTCTAGTTCATGGGAGAGCAGAAATTTTCATTTCATCCCGTGTAAATTGCCGCAGGGGCTACGTGGCTCCTGCATTGGGCAGTGCAGAGACAGCAATCCAGCTACCCCTTTTCCCCGCAGCCCAGGAGCTATTTTGGGCTGCAGAAGATGGAAGCACGGCCCACCAGAAAGGCCTCCCCTCAACTCCAGGCATCACCCCTCTGTTCAGGGCCTTTCACACATCAGTGACCTGCCTTCAGCTTGTCTGTCTGTCTCCCCTCTCCCTCCCTCCCTTCCTCTCTTTCTTTTCTTCTCTCTCCTTCTTCCTTTTCTTTCTCCCTTTCTTCCTTCCTTCTTCCTTTTTTTTCTTTCCCTCTTCCTTCCTTCTTCCTTTTTCCTTCTTCCCTCCTCCCTCTCTCTCTCTCTCTTTCTTAGGGAAAAAAAAAAAAAAAGCATCAGTTTAATTAGATAAATCCTCTGAGCATGTGGCCTGGAGTTCGTCATGGAAATTAACCTGCTCCCAGATCTCAGATAGTGAAACAGGAACCGGGGTGTTTTGGCATAGTACAGTGAAATGGGAGAGGCCGATGGAGTTTCATACACCTCATCTTCTGTAAGTGCCCCTTGCCCCTCCGGTGCTCCCCACTCCACAAGCCCTTGCCTCCTTAGGTGCCCCCAGGCCACCTTGCGTCTTCTTCTGCCCCTCACCTCCCCACTTCCACCCAGCCTGGAAAGGGCACCCCGGGGCAGGATTACTAAAAGATGGGGGACAGGGGGAATCCCAGCTCCACATAAGCCTCCGCAATTAGCTCCAGTCACCCAGGGGCCAGCTCTGGGCCCAAGGCTGGTGGGCCACCCTCATCCAGCAGGCCCCAACTGTGCACCCCTGTCTGGGCTCAGCGCATCCCAAGAAATAACGCTCCTAATCGAACCTCAGCAAACATTAGCTGTGATGACTGTCTTGCACCTAATTCTCAAAAGACAGGAATTCCAACCCCCATTTTATGGATGTGGAAACAAAGGCGGAGCTGGGAGAAACGGGATCCATGCGAGGCTCAGCCTAACTCCAAAAGAAGGCTCTCAACCTCGGCTGGCCATTCCGGCTGTTAGAGCAGAGCCCAGATGTGCAGGCCTCCCGGAACCCCAGCCCTCGGCACGAAGCTCTCAGGCTGTGTAAACACAGGCAACCAACTTGCATGGGTCTGGGGTCTGCCCCACCCCCCACCCTCTTGCCTTCTGTCCCACCCCAAGCTCCAGGGACATCAGCCTGTCCACATGGGGAAGACAGACCAACAGCCCTACTCCCTGCCACACACACAGGTGCCAGGCTGTTCTATACACTTCACATGTCTTAGCTCACCTGACCCCATTTTCCAGATGAGAAAACCAAAGCACAGGCTAATTCACTACCTGATATAAGGCCACGAGTTTGGTTCTCCAGCTAACTGGCTCCAGAATGCATCATCTACAACATACACAGCTCCTCAGGAACACATGGCTTAAAGCAGCTAAGCACACCCGATATCCTCAACGGGGTCCCCCCATACTGCCTGAAGCACTCCCCCAATTTAGCTCAAGCTCCCTGTGATGAAAGAACGAACCTGCAACCTGATGCAAAAATGCAACCCTTGAACTGCACGTTCCACCAAGACGCAGGGCTTTCCGGAGTGGAAGTCACAGGGGTCCCTCTGAGGCTGATACCATTTTATATAAAACCAGCATATCTGACATGGAGGGCACCCTGCCCTTGGCAAGGTGACCATGACAAATTCTTCCTTATGCTTAATTATATCAAAGGCCTTTCAAGCTATGAGGCCAGCTGGACATCAGGGCAACTTTGTCTAAGTGGTAGGGTCAGAGGCCATTTGATAAGGGAAGACACTGAGGCCCAGAGAGGTCAAATGACTTGCCCAAGGCCACACAGCGACTTACTAGAGAGCTAGAACGTAATGAATGGGGTCTCCCGGTGCCTAGACTAGACCTCAGAGGGGCTCTGGACCACCCAAGTCTCACCCCCTCCCACCACCCCAGACCAGCTCCCCCCAAGGATCAGATTTCCCTGAAATTCCCAAAGGAGCCTCTGGGACTAGTAGGCCCGGAAATTGCCCTGGTATAGCAAGCTGCACAGCTGAGCTCCCCGCGGGCAAGGGGTTCGGGTGGAGACGCTGGCACAGCCCCTGTGGGTACTCTGCCAGCAATTAGTGCTGGGGAAGGGTGCCAGCCTGGCAGAGCTAATCCCCCCACCCCTTCTTCTGCTATACACACGTGCGCGCACACACACGCTTGCCCACCCCAAGACCAGCCGCAGAGAGGCAGCGCACGCAGCTTCCTTTCGGTAAATCTCGTCAGCAAGGCACATGCAGGGCATGCAATTTGGTTATGACTGCTTTTAAAACAACAGAAGAGCAGAATCCACCCGCCATTAACCCACCCTGCTCTCCCTCGGGGCTTCCCACCAGCGCGGCCCCGAGCCTTCATCACGAACTCCCACGCAGCCCCTTCCGCAGGCTCCCCGAAGTTGCTTTCCAAAAGAAACAGGCAGTTTTTAAAAAATGCAAAACGTGACTCTAGGAAGTCGAACCCGGATTGTGTCTCCCTGCCCCTCTCCGTCCCCAGAGAAAACCATCTATGCTTCAGATGTGACCTTGGCTAAAACCCCTTCAGCAAACATCCTTGGAGTGCTAGAGAATTCCAGCGGGGGGGTGGGGGGCTTCCTTTGGCCTGGGGTGGGCGTCCACCTGAGCAGGTATGGTTCCCTCAGAGGGGAGCCTGCATGGGGCCCCGATCCACCTGCGGGTCCCCGTGCCACAGTCCAGCACAGCCTTGATCTCCCAACACTGCGGCGGGCAGGGGTGGGAGTGGCAGCCATGACCGACTTCGCCTCCTCACTGCCCCTCTCCGCCCCCCACGGTCCTGGAGAATTGGAAAGAAGCCCACCAGAGCAAGGGACCCTAGAGGGTCTTTAGCTGGGTTTATAAGATCTGCGAAACCCCTTAAAGTATAAGCAGTATTTATGCTTATGAGATTTTTTTTATTAAGAGGATTCTCACAGGGGGCACATGAACTCAAAAGAGGAAGATGCAGAGACACCCCTCCACGGGCTCAGCAGTGTCTTAGGCCCAAGTGGCAGAAGACACAGGGCTGGGCTCCAACGGCCCCTCCTGCAAGTGACCGGCTGCCTCCCCGCCAAGGGAGCTGCCCGCAGCCTCACCCTGGCTTTGCCGGGAGCTGGCCCTCCCTGGGAGCTAAGCCCTGTCGCTGGGCCGCGCGGCCTGGCCCGGCTGCCTGCCGAACCAGCAGAGGACAGGCCCAGGGGAGCCCACCAGCACGGAGGAGAGAGGAAGCTGTTGCTCCTCGGAAAAACCTCACAGATCCTCTAAGCCACCTAGTGTCCAGAGCTGAGCTCTGGCCGCTGGCCTGTCTCTCCGCCTTCCCAGGGAGGACACACGAGGGACGGGGGACAGGGACTGAGCTGACTGAGGTGCCAGGGTCCAGGAGGAGCAACCGAAGGCCCGGCTGCCCCAGGGCAACATGTTCCCAACACGCCTGCTTCCTGCACGGGCCAGTTCCCTCTCCTGGAGACCCCCGTGTCACCTCCGACAACAGCTTGCTCTGGGCTCCTCTGCCCCCCACCCCCCCAGCCTCCAGGCCTCCTGCAGAGCCTCCCCAACCTCGGGCCTGCCACTCCCCCAGGGCCACTGGGGCTCCCACCTCCCACCCCCTTCCTCCTCTGCTCTCTTTTTCTCTGTCCTCAAGACTCCTCTCACCTTGAGAAGTGTTAGGATTACCCAGCATTTACACTCAATGCTCTTCTTTATTCCTTAAGACTTATTAAGAATGATAATGAGTTCCGAAGGAGCCACGTCTCTCTCTCTCTCTCTCTCTCTCTCCCCCCTCCATCCTTCCCTCTCTCTCTCCCCCACCCTTTCCCTTGCTCTCTGTCTACGTGTCTTTTCCACCAAAGACACGCAGGACAAATCCAGACCAGAAGGGAAAAGAAATTCCAACAATATGGAACAAGGGCCCTTGAGGATTTATGTTCAATAAATCCCCCTCTCTTCTTCCTTTCCCTCTCCTTAGTTGTTTTCAATTATCCAGATTAAAAAACAAAACAAGACAATGAAAAACTCCCCCTTCCCTTCCCACCACCCAGGTCACCCCTCACTCCGCCGGACTTGGAATTGGGGGAGCAGGGGAAAGGCCTGGCTTGCCTGCCCGCCTCACTACCGTGCAGCTCTGCAACGGTTGATTAATTTTTGCAGCATTTACGACACACTTTGGCTGCCCTCCCCAACACTGTGGCCGCAGAACCATAGTCACTTAAGTTAGTGAACTTGAGGGGGCCTCTCCCCAGGGGCCTCCGGTGGCTGGAACCACTGGCAGCCTGTCGACAGCCGGAAGACACCGGATGCCAAAGGCCAGGCAGGACACAGACCCGATTGCCGGCGATCGGTGTGGTACCCATCGGGGAGGTGGCCAGGCAGCCGGAAGCCACGGCTAACTTTTGGCTCTGTGGGACTTTTTCATTTCAAAATAAGGAAGCCCGCAGAAGGTGAGCAAAGAGAAAATAAACCCTGAGCTGGCAAGGATATCAGAGTTCGCGCCCACCCAGCCACGCCAGCCATTCCGACGCAGGGGGTCGGCCTTGTCCCGCTGCCGGGCTGCCCTTCAGAGAAGGGGAAGAACAGATCCTAATGAAATTACGGTTTTTAAAATGTCTATAAATTAAATCTCCCTCCCTCCCTCTCTCGCTCTCTCCCCCCATCTCCCCACCGAGCTCTCTCCTCTACAGGCGTGTTCGCCTCTCCTCAGTTCCCTCTGCTCATGTCTGGTTTTCTGATATAGACATCAAGAGGTTGCAGGCTCAATTACAACTCCGCCGGAGTCTCAGCATCCGACTCGCCTGGCCTTCGCTTCTCCTCGCCAGAAACCAGACACCAACTACATCTCTCTTCTGCTTGATATTTTTCTTTTTAAAGCCAAAAGCTGAAAGACTCATTCGGCAGACTCACGGCCTTTTTTCAACTTACTTCCCATGGGGTGGGGGGGGGAGGCGGGTATCCTTTTTAATCATGTTAGAATACGAATCTAACCTTAAAGCTTTGCTCTTCATCTCATTCCCCTCTCTTAAGGACACGCACACAAAACCCTGGTGAGACGTGAAATTTCAAAAAGATGGGGGCAGAGGACAAATGTGCTTAATTAACGCGTGTTCGTGGGAGGGGCACCTGAGCTGTTACCGAACATGAGCTGGACATCTCATATATTTCTAAAGTTACGAGGTGACATCATAAGGCTTCTGATTAGCAAAAGATCCATTTGAAAAGGGTTGAACATAAAGGGTGATATTTTATTTTAAAGAAAATACTGCTGCTACCTTCCCCAGCACTGTCACTGGATACAAAGGAGCTAGACTGTCTGTATCATTTTACACCTTTGAAAACTGCCCCCACCACCACCACCACAATCAAGTTCAAGAAATCCCAGTCATCATAGCTCTAAATTCCTGAGAAGCTAAAATCCGCTTCGAGTTGTGGGTCTATGACAAAACCCCACTGTAATTCTGAAAATAGAAACCAGAGGGGATATTCCAAAAGGTACTTTTTCCGGGAAAAAGCACTCGAGACGAAGGCTAGAGAAAGTTGAAGCTTAAGGTGAATCAAAAAGAAAACTTTGTCTTTCCAACTAACTAGACTGGGGAAAAAGAAAGGGTGCAGTGGGGTGTGTGTGTGTGTGTGTGTGTGTGTGCATGACTACCAACTCATGAATTCTTTCCTGTAAACAATTTAATTAAATTCTGCTAAATACAGGAGAAATACTCATTTTGGAGTGCTTCCCCCCACCTCAAAAGCAAATTCCTGCAGGTTACTCCCCCCCATGCCAACACTTTCCGGCTGCTCAACCTTCAAATGGATTTCCCACCCAGGCATGGACTGAACCGCTCACAGCTGCAAGAATGACAGCCTCATATGCCTGAAAGCTGACACTTCAGCTTTTAAAAGAAATGGAGGAAAATAAGCTGTTGACTTCTTGGTTAAAGTATTTTCTTGTTCTAACTCATGTTCTTATGTCACTGGGCTAAAAAAAAGAGAGAGAGAGAGAGAAGAGAGGGAAGAGAGAGAGAGATGACTTTCCTTGAATGATCTGTTTAACCTAAGCCAGGGGAAAAAAAAGAAAGTCATTAATTACTTATGTGAGCTATTGCTTCAGAAAGACAATAAACCTGCCCGGTCGCCATGGATATGACATATTTGCTCTGAAAACAACACAATAATTAGCAAAGGGGAAAGATACAAGGAGAATATGCAAACTCCTGAGTTTAAAGCTACAGTGCTCTTTTCTACGCTCACGCCTCTGTTCTGTTTGCAATCCAAATCAAACACATTTAAAAAATACAGCAAAGGGGGAAATAACAGGAATGGTTCCTCTCTCCTTTGACCGGAGAGGCAACACCCATTCCACCCCCTGCCAAAGTAAAATAATATAAAAGAGAAGCAGAATGGCAGAAGAAAAAACAAAAAGTCAAGAATTACCTCTGTTTTATTTCCTATAGCAGGGGTGGAGTCTGAGGTTTGTTTTCTTCTTTTCTTTTTTCTTTTTCTTTCTTTCTTTTTTTTTTTTTTTAATAAGTGCTCCTATTTAGCACTGGACCTTCTGGCCCGATATAAATTTATTTATGAACACCAAATGCCCTGTGTGTGGCTCACCCCTCCAAAGTGAATGGAAATGGGCAGGGGTGGAGGTGGGGGGCTCAAGTTGGAAAAGGAAAGTAGACTCAGAAAGCATTCACTCTAGAGAGGAACATCCACTCCCTCCACCTTCAAGAAAATGGAACCCAGGCCTTACTTTAATATTAAAAATGTATTGAATGGTTTTACCTACAACTGAGTCCCGAAGGATCATCAGGAAATGCAATCGCTTTGTATCATATCTGGCAGCGCGATAAACATCTGAGTTCAGAGGAGGTTTGCAATTTTTCAGAGGTCAGAAACCAAGATGATTTTTTTTCTGCCTTACTTTCTTACTTCACTGCAGCCATCCCCCACAAAGTCACAAATACATAGAAGACTACCAGAGAGGAGGAGAGAGGTAGAAAAAGTTGCTATGTTCTCACACACCAGACAGAGGTTACTGATATTCTCCAGAAAAGGAGGGAATATGGGAGTTTAAAATATTTGGGTGAGTATTAAAAAAAATTAAAGCACTCTATTAAGTTTGAGTAAAAAACTCTCCCCTCTTCCCAGAGGCTAATTTTCCAAAAACAGATGGTCAGGATCTAAAAGAGAAGCAAGTATACCTCAACCCCCACAGGCAGAGAAATCTAACTTTGAACTTCTTTTTAAATTAAGAAGGGTGGGGGGGGGCAAGATAAACTATTAATAAGTATGAAAAATTAGCTGAGCTACAAGTTTTGTTTTTCTTATTCAAAAAATTCTTTAAACACAAGGAGAGCAGATATAAAGGAGAGGTTCACATTTGACTGACTTCCTATTTTTTTAAACAATAGTTGGTTTTTTTTTTTTTGTTTTGTTTTTTTTTAGATTGGACTCTTTGATCTTGAAAGAATTTTGTTCTTATATGATGGGGGAGAAGGGGGTGGTGGTGAAGTGATCTGTTTTAAATGATGATGCAAACTTAAGGATCAAAGCCTTCGCTTTCTTCCAGCCATAATAAGCTGTACTTGCCACAAAGCCTGAGTCTCCGCGCTCCTCTCTTTGGTAAGAAGGAAATAAAATGCATTGAGACTCCGAAAGACATGAAGTCTCTGCAAGGTGCAAAGTCTAAAAAAAAAAAGAAAAAGAAAGAAAGAAAGAAAAGGAAAAAAAGAGGGAAGCACTGCCCCTTTAAACGTTTTAGTGCATATGGAGTTTGATTTCTGAAAGAGATCAGTTTAACATCTCCATAGAAACCAGCAACAGATTATCATCAACAGAATAAATAACTAGTCTAATAAATTAAACAGGAGGCATAAGATCGCTGGAAACCTGATTACTGAAGTTCAACAATATTCCCCATAAACTCTCGTTAACCGCCTCTAAGGTGGCTAACAAGATGCGGAGGGGGGTGCTCTCTCTCCAATTCGCCGGGTTCGGGGGAGAGACGGCGGCCGCTGACCGGAAGGGAGAAGCTCGCCACCCTGCCCTTTAGAGGGTTTGACAACTCGAGCGAGGGCAAACCAGAAAGTGAAGTTTGGGAAGTGGGAAAGCGGCTGGGCGTCGGGGGAGGCAGCGCGAGTCGCCGAAGAAGGCGCGGGACGCGCCGCCAGCCTGGGACGCACCGCCTCACCGCCGCTCCGGCGCACACCCGGAGCTCCGCGCTCCGGCGCCGAACAGCCCAGCGCCCCCTCTGGGCACGTGGAGCGCAGCCGGGGCGCAGCCCCGGGGGACCAACTACCCCCCTCACCACGCCTCTCGCAGCTGCTCCAGCTCAGTTCGGACAGCTCCCTTTAGGAAGGCGACGTGCATGGTGTGTGTGTGTGTGTGTGTGTGTGTGTGTGTCCCCGCGCGCGCGCCAAGGGGTGGGAGGGGGTGGGGTGGGCACACCAATTTACCCAGCGATCTGTTTTCCAGTCCCTTCTCACGCTCACACCGCGCCTGTACCAGCTTTGTGACCTCCTAAATTTACCAACTTTGCCAACCAACTACCCTGGCCGTTTCCCCCCTCGCTGCCCCCACCTCTGTGCATGTACCGGGTGTTGGCGGGACAACCACACACTCAGAGGGTCATGCCACCAGACTCCGCTGGGGCAGCGACGCGTAACCCTCCCAGTCACCCCTTGATCTGGATGGGTTTGGGGGAGCTCCAGGTTCATTGGAGGGGTGTTGAGCTGTGTCCCTGTTGAACAAATCATACTCCTACACACCCACACCCGCGCCCGCGCCCGCGCCCTCCCCAGCGTGACTGGAAGGAGGTCCTCGCCGCACCCAGGGCCGGCTTCCCAAGCTGAGGCTGGGTCAGGAGGAACTTGAGTGTAGGAAGAAGCCTCCCCTTGCCTCCCTCGGCACCCTTCTCCTCCCCCAACTCCGGACCCGGGTTGGGGATGACGTGGAAGAAGAATCTGCACCCACCCCTAGAAAAAAATCTATTATTATTATATTAATCTACGCCCCCAGTGTCCCTCCTGCCGTGATTGACGGCGCATACACCTGTTCCCCTCGCCGAGGAGCTTCCAACGCTGGGGACGGACGTTCGCCCAAATGCTCCGCAGCGGCCCAGCGCCAGCCCGCCTCCCTTGGCCGCCCAGCCCTAGCCCGCCGCCCTAGCGCGCCCCTGCCCCACACCTTGCCACCCCAGCGGTCGCCCCCTCCCCTCCCAAGGCCCGGTTCCCCCGCCCGCCCGCTCCCGGCCGAGCTGGCTTCGGAAAGAGAGAAAGAACAGAAAGCAAAACTTCCTGGCGGCCGACGGCCATCAGCTGCACATTCTGCAAATGCCACCGAGTAAAAATAAACCGGCCGCCGCTCCGCCCGGCCGGCTCACCCCCGACGCACGACTCGGCCCCTTGCCCCAGAAGCTCCCAGACTGTTGGTAGGGCTCTAACCCCCATTCCTGCGCGCCCCCTGGAGCCCTGCTCCCCTACACTCCTCTGCCGGCCACCTCGCGCTCCTTTGCCCTGAAGCTTGACCCCAAGTGACCAGGTGGTCTGGCCCTATTCCGTTTGGTGTCCCCCACCTCCCCCGCGCCCCACCAGCCACTCTTCTCTTGGTCCTCCACCTGGTGCCCATTTCAGCCGCAAGCCCCTGGATTCGAGGCTCTCCTTCCTCAAATGCTAAGCCCCAAGGTTACCCTCAGCCCACCCTTGGGGCACAGACTTCGCCAGCCCCTCTCCCACCACGGACAAGCCCCCTGGGAGCGCACGCTCTGCGGGTCCGCGGGCCCGCCGGCCCAGCGTCCTACGTCCCAGGGCGCAACTTCTCTCCCAGCGCACACAACAGCCGCAGCAACTCCCCCGAACTTTTCCCCGGACGCGAGCTGCCCCTGGCCGAGGGCGCACGGCTCTGAGCCGGTGCCCCGGCTCCCAGCACTGCCAGCTCTGTGCCTGCGGAGACTGGGGGAGGGAGGTGAGGAGAGCCACCAGCCGCGCCCGTAGCAGCGCACTTGAGACAAACTTCCCAGGCACAAATGAGAAAGAGGACGCCGCTCCCCGCTTCGAAACAACGCATTGCCTTCGTTTTCCCACCCGGAGGCACCCCTTGACACTCTGCACCTAAGTGAACACTGCCTACCTCTGCCGGTAGCTCCTACACCCGGGTAGTGGGGCGCGAGAGTCGGCGGGAGGGTTTCCCCCACCCACCCCTTCCCCTGGGCAAAGTCTTGCAAAGTCACCCCGGGCGCCCCTCACCCCTGCCTCCTTTTCGGCCCTGGAGAGCGCATGAACCCCTGCAAATGGGGGTGGAGGAGTGTAGGGGGAAGAAGTGATTACACGGTATTGGCGAGCACCTGCCCCCCCCCCCACCGCCGGGGCCCGCAGCCCCAGGGGCGCCCCCACCCTATTTGCCAAGTCCTGCACTAGTGCCTAGCACCTCCCCCTCTTCTCCCCTGCCCCGCCGCCCCCTCGGTTGGAGTAAGTGACCCCCAGGAGGAGCAGCCCTCCCCTCCCACGGAGCCGCGCGTTGGGCATTCCCCTGGCCACGGCGGGCGACGCGCCGCCCTGCGCCCGGATGCCAGCCCTCCTTGCCCCCTGCCTCCCGCACGGCCGGAGTTGGGTGGCAGCCGCCGCGCGCCGGCTGGCTGGCTGGCTGGCTCTCTCGCTCGCCCGCTCCCTGCGAGCAAGAGGCAGCCCCGAGGGTTGGGGGCTGCACTGGGACAGGGGGCGAGACGCGGAAGCTCCTCGCGAGGCCCGCAAAGCTGAGGGGTGTGGGGGGGCCGCGGCGGAGGGAGCGCGGAGTCTCTTACCTGCACTTGGGGCGGCTTTGGGTGACTTTCCAAGTCCGGGGGAAAAATGTGTGTGTGTGTATGTGTGTTTGGGATGGAGCGCCGCGGACGCGCATGCGCTGCCCAAAGTTGCCGGATCCCGGATTTTTCGCTCCCAGTCTCCGCTCTCGCCCGCTGTGATTATGGAATTCTCCGCGGCCAAGCTGGCGACTGGGTGGCATGGAAAACCCGGGACGGATCGCGGGGCCGGGCTCCGCTCCACCCTCGCACCCCCAGACCTTCCTCTCCTGGTTTCTTCCCACCCACCTCCCCCGCAGAGCTCGTCTTGCGCGCGCCCCAAGGCGCGGCCTGCCGAAGAGCTTCTGAGCGCTCGGCTTCCTTTCGCGGCTGGAGAAGCTTTCCACACTCCCTGAGTGGAGCTGAGGCTGGTGTAGATGAGAGAAGGGATGGGAGTGGGTTACTCTTCACCTGTTCTGAACCCCAGAGAGCCCGTGGGCTGACCATTTTCCCCGAAGAGCTGCTCTTTTCTGCGAGTTAAAATGTTACGAGTGTGACTTTCTCACTGTTCCATAGCCACTTTGCACTTATTCTTTGCAAGGGAGTTTTTCATTCATTCCGTTGTGCAAGAAATAAACCCTTAAGTGAGGACGATAGGCCATGAGGAATGAAGGAGGGGAGGGTGTGTGTGTGCCGATAATGAACATTAAAATACGCGATTAATATTATTTCAGAGAGTGAAAAGGCCCGTGAAGAAAATAAAACAAGGCGATAGGATCAAGGGTGTCTTGGGAGAACTAACTTCCCCCCTGTCCAGGTGAAAGAAGAGGGCCTTTAGGAGCAGGATGCTTCATACTGCGTTGGAGAAACAACCCTTTTTCTCCCTTGGCCCACTCTGCCACCTTCCAGTTGGTTTGAGGTGGCACACCAGCTGGAGCTGGAGGTCTGCAGCAGTCCCCTGCCAGGTAGCTCTAGCCCTGCCTTCTTTGGCCAGGCCACCTCCATCCTAGGACTGAGCTAGTCACTGTACCTGTTTTTCCTTCTGAACAAGGACAGGACACGAATAGCATCAGGTGGAAAAGAAAGGGGGAAACACTCAGATGGAGAGAGAAGTGGAGAAATGGACCACCCTAGTAAACCAAATAGCTAAGTGATTTGTAGAATAAATGATTCAAAGTATGACCGACAGGTTGGAGAAGCATTGAACAGAGCACCTTGAACTAAGAGCAAAATGCCCCAGGCTGGTAACCGTTATGCACTCTGGCTGCAGCAAGGTTTCAGGGCTTGAAGTGACCAGAAGCCCTGTATGGTCATTGTCCATGAGGGACATCTGCTAGGACGCGTTCTATGCCCTGCCTACATTGGAAGTTCAGGGTAAGTGGATAGACACTAGGGGCTCTGTGGCCTTCTGGCCCTAGGTGCCCAGGATTTGCTTTGTCCCCTTAAAAGGCCTCCAGATTTGGGGGAGGAGGCGCATCCTTCCCATGCCCTTTAGATGCTGGTGACCTCTGCTTGCTTTAGGCCGGTTGGGAAGCAGCAAACCCAAAAACAGAGCTCTGTCTCTTTCCCACCTGGAATGGGTATAGGCTCAGTTCAGGATCTGTCCACACAGGAAGACCAGATTTGGGGGTGAGACACACCTCTCAGGTTTCTTTAGCCTTCTCTCCTCCTCAGCCCCATAATCAACAGGAAGCAGCAACACATTAATAATTAATAGTCCCCATTGACCACTGACCCATTATTCTCCATCGCCACCCCCCACCTCCATCAAAGGCATCCTCAGTTTCCTGGTGTTGGCTGCTGGCCTCTAAGACCCTTGTACCTGGTGACTCAGCTGAATACACAGCCCCAGAGATCTCAAGCCCAATCCTGTCATCTTGCAGATGGAGAAACTGAGGCACAGTGAGAGGTAGTGACCCGAGAAGGAGCAGGAAAGGTCTTCTCACTTTTGATTCAGGACTTGCTCCACTCCTGGGTAGTATGAAGAGGCTTTGGGGATCACATCCCAGCGACCCACCAGCAGATTTTGAGGAAGGCATTTGACTGTTCTGTGCCTCAGTTGCCTCAACAGTAAAATGGGGGCAATAATGGTACTTACTGCCCAGGCTTGTTGAGTGGCTAAAATGAGCTAATGCAGGAAAAGCACTTGGGCCAAGATAATGATCAATAAATGCCAGTAATTGTCATTGCTCCTTGGGACAGCCAGGGCTCCTTCTACTTGTCATTGCTTCCTGTCCTCTCTCCCTTCCTTCTTCTCCTCCCTCCTTCCCCCCAACCGCCGGAAGTCAGCTTGCACTCACTCCTTCATTCAGCAGGCATCTCCCCAGCTCCAGTGAGCAGGTACCGGGGAGATGAAAATAAACCAGACGGGCCAGGCCTTTGAAGAGCTGACTGAGGAGTTTGTTAGTCACTTACCTCTCCACATTCCCCCTCTAAGCGTCCTCCTCCCCGTATCCCAATAGCCACATCTCACCCACCAAACTTTTATTAAAGCATTGATTCTCCCCTGCATTTTTTTCTCAGATGCTATGCCAGTCTCGCATCCGCCAACACCAATCATGGTACCAAAGCCAGGGGCTAGGAGAGAGCACCCCACACCCAAGCAGGAGGCTCTGGCCTCTCTCTAGCCTCTCTGTGCCTGTTCCCCACTCCCACTCCCCTTGCAGGGACTGAAATCAGAGGCTCTTTTCTTCAGTTACTTCATTTTAGCATTTTCTGAGCTTTCCCTAAAATAATATAAACTCTTTCTCTTCACCAGCAAGGTCTAGCCAGGGCCTGTCCCAGGACCTTACCTCCCTCCACCCTCCCCTGGGTCCCACTGTTCCTAAAACACACGAACTTCTTACCATCCTGGAACATGCCAAGCTCATCCCTACCTCAGGGCCTTTGCACTTGTTTTCTCTGCCTAGAGTATCTTTGGCGGCTGCCTCTTTGGCATCATTCCAGTCTCTGTTCCCTAAAGTAGCTCCCTGGCCTTTATCACTTTACCCTGAGTGTCTACAATGATTTTGCTTATTCCTTGGTTCCCACATTTCCTGTCCAACTGCCTCTGCTAGTTGGGAGTTCCTTGGGAGCAGGGACTTGGTTCTGTGTCCCCTCATGTCCTCAGCACCTCAAAGAGGGCTTGGCATATAGTAGGCCTCACTGTCTGAGTCAGGTGCTGAATCAAGATAAGCCTACGAGGTCCCTGCCCTGGCGGGGCCCACACAGTAGGAGAATAACTAGAAAGATTCTAGGACTAAGTTTGGGGAAGGGAGGCGGAACTGGTCCCATTTAGGAGTTGCCAGGTTAGCACACTGGCTTTGCTGAATTTTCCACCCTCTAGCCTCTGGCTAGGGGTTGACAGTGGGGAAATACTTGGCTCTGTTGAACTGTATGTACCCCAACAGAGGAGGATGCACAGGCAGGAGGGGACATGGGGTCTACTAAGGACTCTACTGAGGTCACCTCTCTAGCCTCCTGACTCCAGGTGGGCTGCAAGTGACCCAGCACCTCTCGTCTTTCTAAGTGTCCAGGGAGGACCCCCACCCCCACTCCCCACAGTGGAGCTTCCTGAGGGTAGGAAGACCCTATCTCATGGTAGGGACTGTGCCTTTATGGCAGAAGCCAAGGAGCCAAACCCAGTGGCTGGCACCCAGGAGACTCTTGGAGGCTGATGGGTGAACAAATACATTTATATCTATCTGTGTACTTAGGAAAGCCTTGAAAGGAATGCAGCTCAGTTGCCTGGTCAGTTTTCTTTGTTTAAAAAAAATTTTTTTTAATCCTCACCCGAGGACACTTCTTCATTACTTTTTAGAGAGACAGAAAGGGAAGGAGGCAGCGAGAGAGAGAACATTGATTAATTGGTTACTCTGACCAAGAATCAAACCATTGAACTTGCAGTCTACTCCAACCAACTGAGCCACACCAGCCAGGGCAAATTTTGAATTCTAATTCTCTGCAGTAGTGAAAAGCAAGTCCTAACCGTATACCAATGTTTACTGAGCAGTTATGTGCCAGGTGCCCTGCTAAGCACTTACATTATTTTATTAGACCCTCACAACTATATGAGGTGGTTGGTGTTATGAATATACCCATTACACAGATGGGGAAACCAAGGCCCAGAGAAATAACTTTCCCAAGGCTGAGCTTGGCTGTCTGACTCCATAGCCAATGCTTTTTACCCCTAGGACCAGCTACTTGGTGGGAGGTTTTGGGGGAAGGAGGCGGGCTAGGACAAAAGCCTCCCTCTTCAACTTATCCCAGCCCTACAAGCATTTTTTACCTTTACTCTGAGTTTCACAAAGAGATGAGACTTGAATGTGACTGCACTGGGAGAGGAGGAGGAAGGAAGTAGAACAGACTTGCCCTTAAACTGTAGATTTTATTTTAATCTAGTAACGGATAAAAAGGAACCAAAGACATCCCAGGACCAACCACCTGATTTGGTACCCACTAAGCACTCAATAAACAGTGCCCAAGAATCACTATTTTTAAATTAAAACATTGCTGACTGTGTGCTTGTTTTCCTTTTTCCTAAGCTCCTCCTGGTGTTGAGGTTCTCCCTGGGCGAGGCCTGTGTTTTGGGGGTTCCCTGGACCTAGCTAGCATCACAGTCCATACTTAATAGGCACTTAATGAGGGCAGACGAATGCTTGAGTTAAATGATCACTGGGCAAGTCATAATTAAAAATTTAAAAATCAGAGTGCTTTTCTTGTTTGTTTATGAATGTCTGTCTCTCTTTCCGGAGTCCTGGGAAGGGGGCAAAAGGTGGGTTTTTCCAAAATGCTAAGCTGGGCTCCCAAACCTCATTTCCGTTGATCACCATGACTAGTCCTTCCTCCCTCAGAATTCTCTCATTCTTTTTTGCAAAGTACATGAATGATTATTTGTTTTTGACTATATACATAACACGTGTTGATTGTAGAAAATTCAGAAAACACAGATCAACAGGAAGGAGAAAATTTAAATCATCTGTAATACAGCCGCCCATGAATAATCGCTGTTGACTTTAGTGTATGTATTTCCTGCCAGTCTAGATTTTTTGTGTTGTTTTGTTTTGTTTTGTTTTTTGCTTTGCTCTGCTTAAAAAATCAGCACCCCTCGGAACCTAACTTCCTTTTTTTCGCCTGTCGTGTATATGTAGCGTGAACAGTTTCTCACATCGTTAAATATTCTACAACCTGATTTTTAATGGCGTTATTATAGAGTTTCATCATAATGTACTTAACCGGTTCTCATTACTGAAAATTTTGGACGTTGAACTCGTTTCCAGTTCTTTTCGTTATTGTAAACAACATCTTTGTCCATACAGAACCATGCATGTCCCTTAAAGTGGAATCGTGAAGTCCAAGAGTACTTTGTTTCCAGTGCCAAACTGCCCCTCCCAGAAGGCTGTGCATGTTTGCCCTCCCTCCAGGAGTCCATCTCTCCATAGCTCTCCAACCTTTGATATTCTCTCTTTCTCTCTCTCTATTTTTTAACCCCTGTTAATTTAATGGGTGAAAGAATCTGTGATTCCAGTAATGAATCCTTATTAGAACCATGCCAGCCACAAGCAGGGACTGTCTCAAGGTTTGAGCGGCCTTGAGACCCACAACCTCAGGCAGAGGGAGAAGGGCAGATGCCTGGGACCCGGGAGCCAGTGCTGAGCACGGTCCCTCCTCGGGTTCTCGGGGCTTCCAGAGTCTCTCCGAGTCCCAGCTTCTGGGGCATCTGCTCGATTCTTGGGGGTGGAGGGGCGGGGTTTATCTCGGTCTTTCAGCCTCAACAGAGATGAGCTCCTGATGCCTCCTACCTCTCCACCCACACCTTCCAGAAACCTCTCTAGACAGAAGAGCCTTGGGGATTTCTATGTCATAAATACTACCTGTTTTCGGAGCTCAGGACCTATACTTTGCACCTGTTTTCCTTCTCCTTGGCTGTGCTCGCGCTCAGTGCCAGCCAAGGGACAGGCTGTTTTGCTCTCTGGTTCAACCTTTTCCTTTTCTACGTTGTTCAAATTAATTTACTTTTTAGGTATTTACGCTTACCTCTGCCTGGTAACAAGAATAATTGTAGGTGACTCATCTTTTTTCCTTTTAGAAGACTCCCCTAGTCTCAGGGTCTCTGACCTCTGTGGCCTCTTCTAGCTTTAATACCTTCTTAATCACCTAACTTAAAAAAAAAAATAGCTTTACATTTCTGGGGGGAAGAAAGAAAGGTAATTCACGTGCCCAGCTAAGAGTTCAGGAAAAACAGAACCATGCTACTATCAATGTAATAAGAAAGAAAGGAAGAAAGGAAACCAAAAACAAAACACTCACAATCTGAGAGCCATGTCTTGGGGGTGAATGCACTGCAAAATTAAAAGAATGAATTTTGATGAAACCGGCCAGGCCCACCTTTCGGAGCCCACCCAGCAGCCTGGCTGCGCAGTTTGAGGGTGTGTGGGTAGGAGAGTCTTTCCTGCCAAGCGGTGAGGTGTGTGATTTTATCCGTATGGAGGAGTGTGTGTGCACAGGTGCAAGACCGCAGGTCCCTTGAAAGGAGGGTCTATCTATGCAGGTATGGCTGTGCTCTGTATGCGCCCTGGAGGGGTTACACTCGTGTGGCCAACGGACACCCGAATACGGAGGAATGCAGCCAGGTGAGGGGCAGGACTGACTGTGGACATCACCTCTCAGGAAAATATCCGTGGGCGACACCTACCTCCTCCAGGCCTGCCAGGGAGGGGCAGGCCTGGCACCAGGGCCCTATAGGACAAGGGAAACAGAGTGATGGAGAAGTCAAAGAGACCACCTGTCCTCAGAGCAAAAGCCACACTCCTGTGGCCCTGGGGTTCCTGCCACAGGCCACGTGGGCCCCGGTCTCAAGTCCTGCCCGTTCCTCCTTCCTCCGACCTCTCCCAGACCCGCAATCAGCACAGACAGACCGCTGAGAGCAGAAGCAACTCGGCTAGCCGTGGCTGTGCTGCTTTCTGTCTTAGCAGGCAGTCCCGCCTGAGTGTTGGCGTGGCCCGGACATGGGCCAAAGGTACCCGCTCTGAGACTCCGGAAGTAGCCATGCTAACTCCCGACGGGCACCTGTGCAGGTGCCGGCCACCGCCCTGGCACTGTCTCACGGAGGGCGGGGCCGGCCGGGGAGGCAGGAAAGGGCTGTTTTGCTGATGAGGTGCTCTCGTGTCACACGGATAGGAGTGCCAGGGAGCTGAATGTGGGTGGGGCAGGGCCGCCCTGCTGTGCCAACCTGGCCCGGATGTGAGCGACAGCTCTGCCTGCCTCTCCGGCTTCACCTCTCAACACTCTCTGTCATGCATTCACACACCCTCTGCTCCGGCCACTAGGAGCTGCTTAGAGCTCCCCCAAATACCCTCCTGGGTCTGCCTCCAGACCTTTGTCCAGGCAGTGCCTTTGTCCTAAAGGCCTCTCCTCCCCTACTTTACTTGTCCTTCTCTCACCCATGAAAGCCAAAGCAGGTGTAACCTCCTCCAGGGAGCCTTCCTTGATGCCCCCTACCCAAAACTGGGTTAGATGCCTCCACTGGCCTCCCACAGCACTTATCACACTGTATTACAATTATTTTCTCCCAGTAGACTATACATGTATCCAACTTTTAAACCTAGGTTTAAATCGCTGGTATATTGGAGAGTGGACTTCGGAATTAGGTCACGTGGGTACAAATCCCAACTCTGCCACTTACTCACAGAACGACCTTGAGCAAGTTCCCGACCTCCCTCAGCCTCATGGTTCCCACCTGTCAAATGGCAGCAAAGTCAGCATCTGCCTCATAGCCTTGTCAGGAGAATTAATTGAGATGATTCATGCAAAGCACTCAGCTTAAATTCACAAATAATAGCTGTTGTTATTATTATTCCCAGCTTCCAGCAGAATGCTTAAAAACTGTCAGGTGAACGGACAGCGTCTCTGTATTTGACGTCCACGTGCGTGCGGATGCGTGGTGTATACCAGGCCTGATAGCGTGGTCGGGGGGTGGGGGGAGTCGGTATACACGAGTGGGCCGGTGGGCCCTGCATAGCTGTGTGTGTCCACTCTGAAGGGTAATGGGATGGTTATTTATGGTCATGGCTTAAGAGGGGAAAAAAAGACAAACCAGTGTTCAGTAATGACAAAGTAATTACCTTTTTATTATTTTTTCAATAGGATTCAGAGGGAGTATGGGATTGGCCACTGCCAGGACACCCCGCCTGGCTTGGAGAATATCCCGATGCTCTGACACCCCCTCCCCCAACCCCCCGTGGCAAGTGTCTGACCAGAGGAAAGGCTGCAGGAACTGAGCGGTGCCCCTAAACAGGACAGGGGTCAGGCGCAGAGGGACAGCTCGGCCTGGGCTACACAACAGGAGCTGCAGAGGTTGAGTTCTTCCGGCTCTGAGTGGTTCATGCCAAAAGGGCCAGACCCAGAGCCTATAACATTTAACAGAGTGGGAAACTGAGGCCCAGAATGAGGAAGTCACTTACCTGTGACCTCGCAGCAAGTTAGTGGCAGAGTGGGAGCAGAACACAGGACCTCCGACCCCAGGCCAGTGCTCTTTACTACCATGTGACTCCCATGAAAATGGGGGTCTGCCAGGCTGTAGAGTTTTGGCCTCAAATTTCCACTTGGAAGGAGTCTGATTTGCTAGAAGGTGATCTTTTCTAGAGTCCTTCAGGGGATTGTTGGACACATCCTTTCAAGGTACTAGGACCTCAGATGTTAACTAGACTACAGTGATTGTCATGATCTAGTCGTAGCTAATGGCAGAGAGGGAGCCAAATCAGCTTTAGTTTCTTATTCGTTCACCCATCCATCCATCCACCCACTCATCCATCCATCCATCCATCCATCCAATCATTCTTCCTTTCATCTATCCAATTATTCATCCATCTATCCATCTACCCATTCAATCATTCATCCACCCACCCAAACTTCCATCCATCTATCCATCCATCCACCCGCCCATTTATCCACCCATACATCTATCAGACAAATACCTGGCGTGCGCCCCAGTGTGCCAGGCACCTGAGGGGCTGGAGATGCTGAGATGCACAACACGAAGTATCAAGACAGCCAGTGAAGAAAATTCAGGGGCATAGAAACCTTCTCAAAGACATCTGCAGATGAGTGCATCATACCCCGAGAGTTCTAGGTCCAGCTGTGTCACTGGCTTGCTGGAAGGTCTTAGATATATGTCCCTTCCATTCTCGCTTTGCTATGCTTTTACCTTTATCAACTGAGAGGTGGGACTGGCTCAGGGAGCAGGTGAACACTAGACAAAGAAGATCCCCCGGATAGGCAGTCTTTTAAGTGGGAGATGGTGAAGCTCCCTGGGTACAGGGGACAGGAGCTCCCTTGGTTTATAATGAAAGGATGAGGACCAGAGATTCTGGAAGAATAAGGGAAGAGGAAGCGAAGGGTGGGGAGTCTGCCCTACGCTAAGGATCTTCAAACCATCACTCTGATTTTCTTCACCTCCCTGTGGGTGCCCTAGACTAGGTCTCTTTATTCTAGTAATCCGAGAGGCTCCTGTCCCTTTGTCCTCTCTTCCCCACCTCCCAGCCCCTGCCTTCCGCAGCTGTGATAATCCACACGTAACACTCTGCCCTCCAGGATTTATTTTAAGGTCTTGGCTTGTTTATTTATTTTATTTAGAGATTTCTCAGTGCTTTGTGGAGAGGAAAATTCGAATGGGGTGATTATGAAATACTATTTCACCTCGCTGTTCATTCACAACAAACAAAGAGAAATGATTGGTGATTAAAAATGCATTCTCTCTGCTTGTTTTCCTTTGTTTTACCATTATGGAAATATTATAAATACTGAATACTAATCTGGACCTGCGGAGACCTCACAGACCTTCCGGAAACCGAGGCCCCTGCTCTTCCTTGGGACAATTTCACTCTGTCTTCTCGAGCCCCACACTATGTCTCAAACCCTCCCAAGAGAGTCCCAGACCAGGAGGCCGGGACACTCAGTCATTCCTGGACAGGGACGCAAGCCTCCCCATTTCCTTGTCCAGGTTCCCTGCTTTGGCAGAGCTAGTCAAAGGGAGCAGAGCCTTGACATCAAGAGCACTTGCTTAGTCCAAAAGTCATGATCATGCTTTTATATCTAGAGTCAGGCTGCCTGAGCCCCACCTCCCTGCTCCAACGCTTCCTGGCTGTGTGACCTTGAGCAGGTTACTTGACCTCTCTGAGCTTCCGGTTAGTCCTCTGTAAAACAGAGGTGAGAATATTGCCTATCTCATAGGGCTGCTTTGAGGGTGAAGTGGGATCACGTCTTATCACAGAGCCTGGCCAACAGAAGTTTGTCATAATTGTTGGCTCCTATATTGATGAATACCCCCTGTCCCCCATCCTATTCTGGGTCCCAGTTTCTCCCTCTGGGACGTGAGAGAGCTACACTGGCTGCCACCTAAGTCACCCCCAGCTCTGGTAGGCGAGGCTCCAGCCTCTGGGGTGGGGTGCAGAGGGGACATCCTCATCTACCTTGACTTTCTCCAGACCTTGCCACCTTCCCTGGAACAGAGCCTGTACCTGCTTGAACATCCTATTCACAACCGGCTTCCCCGGGTCTCCTTCTGAGCCATCAACCAGATCCTTTCCCATTTATTTCAATCACAAACAAATAAATAAGAGTCGAAAAGCCTGATCCAATCCAAAGTGCAACAGCACGACCAGATAAGCAGCGCGCTCCGTGGTGTCCGCGCTCCTTTTATCTTTCACTTTATTTAACCAAATTAACTGCTCTCCTTGTCCCCTGCGTGTGAGTGTCTCTCTCTCTGTCATATAAAATACAATCACGCTTGCTTGCTACATGTTTCAGATACTTTATCATTAACATCAATTCCAGCCAAATTAGGAGTTTCTCCCAACATAATTGCCCTTCCCATTATCCAGCACTTTATTTTTTCAAAGCACTTTTCGACCATTAATTAGTTAACCCTTAGGACGCCCCAGAGCCAGCGCTCAATGTCACCCTCCCAGCTGTGGTGGGGAGGGACCAGCTAGTTTGTTGGAAGTCACCCTGGACGTGGGGCTGGGAGCGAGGATTAGACCTTGGAAATTCTCCCTCCAGGCTCAGATCCTCCATCTCAGCCAGCCGGGTCCAGGCCTGGGCTGCGACCGACTTGAATCTGATCTGAGTTGCAGGGTGGGGAGAGGGGTCCCCGACACTTTTAAGTTCCCTCGCTTCTGATTCTCTCTATGGCTTCCCAAAGGAAGGAGGGAGGAGAATGAAAGATGGGCTTGGGGGTACCACCTTCTTCGCTGTAACACCTGAACAAGAACAAGACATTCATCACACAAAGGGGGCAAGCAGGTGCCGCGTCTATAAACCAAACCATAAATTAATGTGTGCCCGCCACCAACATTCACCCATGAGTGCCTCAAAGGTACCAAGTACCAGGCTCTCCTCCCCCGGAATGTCCCAGAAGCTGAGTGCCTTTGGCTTAGGGTTACGTGGTTGCTACAAGCAAGGTGAGGAAGGACTTGAGGGCGAAACTGGGGACCTTGGGCCACAGCCAGAAGTGGCTGTAGCTGCTATCGGGGGTCCACCTCCCTCTATAATTCTGCCAATACATTGTCCTTTCTTAGCTGGGTGCAGCCACGGTCTTTGTGGGCCCCGTGCCAGCTGAGCACGGCAAAACTTTGGAGCGGGTGTGGTGGGAAGATTCAGGGGGATCCATCCAGGGAGAACAAAATGATTTCTTTCTTGGACGGGGCTCTGGCGTGTCAAGATGAACCCTGCTTGCGGCTGCTAGGGCCACGCTGTCGAACCACCAATATTTTAAGTTTACAGCCTCTCCATAATCCTAACTTGTTTAACGATGTTCTTTTTCTCCCAAAATACATGATCTGGCTGCCGCAGAGACGTTGCCAGGAACGGTAAGAGAGGTTTTCCAAGCTGCTCCTGAAGGCAGAGCCTGGTGAGTGTCCCTGGCTTTTGGTTCCCAGGATTCTCCTTTATTCCGTTTGCCTCCAGGCTGGGGCCATGTGCACTAAGGCAGACAGAACACCAGCCACCAGGGTTCCGCTCCCCTTTTCCCTGATTCTGGGTGAAGTGAGGCCTCAGGGAGTTTTTCAAGCCCAAGACTGGACTCCAAGGCAGCAGACCACACTGACTGTTTGCTCTTTGCCGTCAGACACGCTCGCTGGGTGCTCAATGTCACCTCTGCCCCTACCAGCTAGGAGTCTGACCTTCGGCAAGGTGACCTCTGGAAGCCTCAGTTTCTCGACTGCTAGCTGGAGCAGTTGCAAGGGCCGAGTGGGACACGCTACATGCAGCTCAGCACAGTGCCCGGCGCGGAGTGGGTGCTCGTGGTCGCGAGCTGCCATTTTGGTCAAGGAGCGGAATGGGGGCTTTATGGTGACTTTCACTCCTCCAATGCCCCGCGTTTCATTTCACCTCCATCTCATCTCAAGCTCTTCGCCTCCCAGCGGAGGATGGATGTAGAGAGGGGGCGAGCCCTGGTTCCCTCCAAGTGCCTGACACGTCGCCGCAGTTCCATAGATGCCAGTGAACACCCGAAGCTCGAGATGGACAGAAGCCCAGGGCAGCTTTGTCCTCACTGTCCCTGCCTTCGTAGCTTCTGTAGAAAGGAAGATCCTATTCATTCTCCCAACAATTTGTCTGTGAGTGTCCGCTCCCGCGCTCATTTATTCACTCAACAAACATTCACCAAGTGCCGAGAGCAGCTGACCTGGGGTTGAATCTTGGCTCCACCCCTCACCAGCTGGAGGCCAGGGACTTGGCCGCTGAGCCTGGGCTGGCTCACTGGTGACGGAACGCCCAGTGCTCAACACAGAGCCTGGCACGTAGCAGGCCCTGCATAAAGACCACTATCCTTTTATTTTTTGAAGGGAAAAACTGAGTGCGAGAAGCATGGGAAAGCAGCTGAATGTGAGTCTATGCCTGTAGCCGGGGGTTCCTGTAGGACCACCGGAGGTTTTGGTTCCTCCAATAACACAATCCCTGAAGTTTTATGACCTGTTAACTGTTTACAAAGCACTCAGTGGGAGATGCGTCTTCGGCTGGATCGCTAACTTCCGGCCACATGACAAACCAAAGCTCAGAGGTTGTATGACTGTTCTTCAGTTCACAGAGCTAAGCCATGTGGCCAGCCTAAGAACCTCAAACTCAATTTCTGCCTCCTTCCTCTACCCCTCCCCTATGCTGCCTGATACCCTGACTCCCACTCCCCAACCTCTTACTTACATATGATCTTCTCCAGCACCTTGAGCGGTCCACTGACACTCTGTAGGACCGAGATGTCCCAGGCAGACCCACCATTGCAAGGGAGGGTTATGCTAGAGACCCATCTCACCGATGCCATTTCCGTGACAACACGGTGGAAACCGTGCATCCTTGGGACCCAGCTTTTCCAGGAGAAGCCAAAGGAGTGTGAACAAATCCAAAGTGTTAGGGGAAAAAGGTCAGATCTGGCCTTACCTGCCCTGGGCCCCCACCCAACAAGGACCCATTGAGTCTTGGCACTGAGCGTCAAGGGCGGCTGAACTGGGTTTGAATGTTGGCTGCATCACTTACCAATGTCCCTGAGTCCTGCCTGGCGCTGAATGGGGGAGCCCGCCCAAGAGGTCCCATCAGCCCTGCCCGCAGCCTGGCACCAACCCAGCCACCAAGGAACGCAGCCACCTTTCCAGCGAGGTCCTGAGTGTTGTTGGGCCAGGAGTGACAGAGGTAGGGCCATCCCACCATCCTTGCAGCCCCCAGCCCAGCCCTGCTGGGGCGGCTGTTCCTCCTTCTCCTACCCATCGCCAGGGTTGGGTGGGGCTCAGCCAGATAAAGTCTGTCACCATCTTTAAGTCCCAGACGATCAGGCTAAGGCTTAGAGAGGTTAAAAGACTTGTTCAACCCTGCGGCTGTAGCACGCAAGCCTCAGTCCGGCAGGTACATAGCAGGAGCCTGAGAAATGTTTTTTTGGGATCAATAAAACCATGACCGAGAGGGTGACTACATGAAAGGTACTAGCTCCTGGGATTGGGACGGAGGGTCTCGGGGCTCCCGTGTGCCAGGCATGTGCTACAGAATTACTGTGAGTTTGTTTAATCTCTGCAGCGGTTCTAAGGGTACGATCATCACCTCCATTCATGCAACCAACCCTCGGGAGATTAAGTGACTCCCTTGGGAGCTCAGGCAGGTAGCAGGCAGTGCAGCTGGGAGGTGAACCCCAACAAGCTGGCCGTGGAGCCCCTGGTGGGCAAGTGACTGGAAGGGGGAAGGATGAGGGTCTGAGGGCCCAGGGGTCTCTGTCTCCAAAGGTCTCCGCTGCACCAGTGTTTTCAATCCGAATCCAAGCCGGGAAGAGTGTTTCTTCCAAGTCCTGACCGCTCTCCCTGACACATGCCCACCGTCACCTACACAGGGAATTAAGACTCAAATCCTCGTTTGACATGAGGCAGGAGGATGCTAAGTACTTAAGCGCTAATTAATTAGTGAGCTGTCCCTGCTGCCACAGCTGCTGGAGGGAACCTCAGACAGAGCCCCACGAGCCGCACCAGCGCCCGCCCGGCCATGGAGCCAGGGCTGCAGCCAAGCTGGGGACACTGAGGAGGGGGGTAGCGCGGAGGGGCCAGACAGGCGGCCCCAAGCCCAGCCTCCTGTGAGGAGGGGGGTCCAGACCAGCTCTGAGCCTGCGTTCCAGTCTTTGGAAATCTGTGGGAGCTGGATTCCTGGGATATGCCCCAGCCAGGGCTCTAGGTGTGACTCCCACGTGAGGAGGAAGCCTGACATTGTCTGACTTTGCAACTGGCTCTCCAGGAAAGGCAAGAATCCAGGGGCCACACTGACCCCCCCACATCTGGAGTAGTTTCTGGGGCCCCTTAGACAATATCCCCCCAACCCCCGAATAATGTGTCTTTTAGGGCCTGGGCCAAGTGCAACCAGTCCTCCTGAAGCTGATCAGTAGGACACCCCTAAAGCCAGCTTCACCCAGGGAGCCCCAGCTTGGGGCTCTGCTCTCTCCACCTCTCCGGACCTTGGTTTTACTCTGTGTGGTTGGCCATAGTCAATCTCCCAGAAGGGCAGAAGGCCATCGAAAGCTGAGGCTTTGAAATCCCACTGTCTGCCTCCCTGCTCTGCCACTTTCCAGCGGCTTGACCTCATGCAAGTCCGTTTCTGAGCCTCAGTTTTCCCAGCTGTAAAATGGGACTCATGTCAAAGGGATGAGTGAGGTGATGTCCATAAAGCAGGGGGTGCCCTGCACACAGTGGTCGCTCACTGAATGATTGTGGCTGTCGTAGATATTAGCAGGAGCAGGAGCAACTATGGAACCTTCCCACTGGCCTGTCAACTCTTTGAGTCTGTAGGGTGACTGACCCATCATCCTGGGTCACCCAGACAATCCCAGTTTTAGCCCTACGAGTCCCATCCTAGGAAACCTTACCGTCCTAAGCAAACTAGAATAGTCCTCTGATTCCCTGTTGTCCTAAAGAAGATGGGATTGGGGGCCCTGCTATGGTTAGGCAGAACTGCTTCTACCAAGTCAGGAATCCCTGGAACCCAGGCTACAAAGCCCCTCCCCAGAGGTGTGAGACAGTGGACAGTGGCAGCTGGAGTTCTGGGCAGAATCTGGGGGTGGCAGAGCCCCAGGCCCTGGGGCCCTCACTCTGATAACATCCCAGCCTGCGTCAGTTGTGGGGCCCGCCTCCTGCAGTATTTGCTTAACAATCAGCCCCTAAACAGCATTGTTCAAGACAAAAATGAAAAACACTAGGCTGGGGCTTGTTTTTCTTTGCTGTCCAAATTCCTCAGGCTCTTGGGAGGGGAGATGGTATCTCAGCGCCACCATGTCAAGGAGCTGGGGCAGAAATTGGAACACCCAGGTTCTCTCCCCAACCCATACTCCCAGGAGCTTGGGGGCAGGTCCTCAGTCTCCCGTGGGGCTCCAAAGCAGGGAAATTTCACACTGAGCACGGAGGAAGGCAGGAGAACACTTGTGTTAGAAGAGCTATCACCCTGTGTGCTCTTCTGGAAGCCTCACAGCCACCCCCAGAAGGAAGTCTCGCCCCCATTTTACAGATGAGGACGTTGAGGCTCAGAGCACTCCCTGGAGCCAACATCAAAACCAAAGCCCATCTGGGCACTGGAGGGAGGGAATTGCGGTCTGGCACCTCAGGAGAGCCAGAGTTTTCCCAGAACTGGGCCTTCTCTTTAAGCATGTGTTTGCTCATTAAATACCTTTATCGAGGGCTGAGGAAGTGGGTTGGAGGAAGGGGAGGAGGAGGGCTTGGTTCTTTTTCCAGGACTCTCCGACCCTCAGAGAGGAAGGCTGCCCAGGGTGCCCAGCGCCCAGCCCCGGTCTAAGGAGGTCGGCCAGCCCCTGTCCCCTGCCCTTCCCACCTCCAGGACAGCCCCAGAGCTCTAGCCCTTTCCCTCTCACAGGAGCGGGAGGGCGGGAGGCAGGCCATCTCACCTGCCAGTGCCGGCAGCTTGGCATGCAAATGGGCGTGGGGCAGCGACTGAATGTGCCTGGGGAGAGCTGGGCACAGAAGACACACAGACGCCAGCAAAGGCCAGGTGGCTGTTGGGAGGATGCTCCCAGAGGCCCTGCTATGTGCCTGCACTTTAAAGGCACCACCTCTAGTGTCTTCACAGCAAGTCACTCATCCTCACCCCTACGTCCTGGGCAGGGAGGGAAGGAAACTGAAGCTCAGAGGGGCAGAAGCCCTGGTTCTGCGCCCGTTAATGGGAGAGAGGGAACCCAGAACTGCTCGAGTCTAACATGGCACGGCCCGTACCAGTCCCGCAGCATTAAGGGACAGCTCTGGGCTCAGGCCCCTTGGATTCAAATCCTGACTCTCACTCACAGCTGTGACATAAACTCTGTCACCGGGCTGTGCCTCGGTTTTTTCATCTGTGAGCTGGGGCAATAACACAGTCTCCTCGCACAATTATCACCCGGACTCAGCAACATAGTGCTGGGCGCATGGGTGGCCGTGGCCTCACCTCCTGTAGTCAAAGTAATAACATTGTTACTTTATGACTCAGGGGGCCTCTTTGAAACCAGCAAGGCTGGCAGGGGACCTCCGGAGCTTGGGGTACAGGGGGCTTGGGATCCTAACGGAGCCTTGCCCTCACAGCACTGTCCACCCTTCCCTGCTCCAGGCCTGGGGCCCAGCTTCTCACCCAGTTCGGTGGGCAAGGCTCTCCCCACCTCTGGGCTCTGGGCTCCGGTCTGGAAATGGAAGGCAAGACAGAGCAAGCCCCAAGGGTCCCCAGAGGCTAAGCTCTGGGAGCCCAGGCTCTCTGAGCTGAGGAAGAAGCAGTAAATCAGGACACTTTAGGCTCCTCGGGGTTTCTGCAGCCACCTCCAAACAGGGTGCTGGCCCCAGGCTGGTCCTGCCCACCTGCTGTCCCCCCAGTGGCGGATCTGAGCCATCATTCCCCTGTCAAAGCCCGTTAGGGGGTTCCCAGAGCCTTAGGATCTGGTGCAGACTCTTTCACATGACTCACAAAGTCTCCACTGGTGCGGCCCTGCCACCCTCTCCTTTTTCCTTCGGCCCTCCCTGCTAGCACACTGGCCTTCTTCTCTGTCCAAAAGCGCCATGTTCTCATGGCCCTGGCCCTTGCTCGTGGAGTGGCACTCCCACAGTGCTGTACCGCCTGCTTCCGGCTCCTACCTTCTGTCGTCAGGTCTCAAATGAGACAGCACTTCCCTGGCCACCCACCTCGTCTTGGTAACATGTCCTTTCTCTAAGCTCCCAGAGACCCTCGGCTTCTCCTGAGCTCAGAGTCCAGGGGAGGAAGTGGAATAAACTCACAGGTACTGACTCATTCATTCACTCATTCAAGGCATTCTTCCTTCAACAAGTGTTTATTGAGCACCTACTATAACCCTGCTGCCCGGGTTGCCTGCATTTCTGAGGATGAGAGTCCTGGGGTTGGGGGGGCGGGGTTGGTCAAAGGCTCCTGCTATTTAGAAAAGTGCTGCTGTGGGTCTACGGCCATACCACCCTGAATGCACCTGATCTCAGAAGAAAAGTGCTATGGGAATGGATCAAGTGAACTGCACCCCTACATCGGGCCTGAGAGCATCCACAGGGCTGGAACCATGTGTCAATCATTTCTCCTCTCTCCCTGCCCCATAGAGCACAGCCCAGCGTTTGGCACACAGGCACACAGGTGCGGCCCCGTCCGTTTGGGTGAAGAGAACTGGAGGATGAGGCAGCGTTCTACAGCAGGGCTTTGTGAACCCCAGTAGGAAAGGGAGACTGGGAGCTGCAGCAGTCAGGGAGGGCTTCCCGGGGCAGGTGCCAGGAGCAGGGCCCTGAAGACTGTGGAGGCTCAGAAGTTGGCAGGGAGGAGGGCAGATACTTTCCAGGAATGGGGGAAGGGGTAGGGTAGAGGCAGGAGGAGCAAGAAGTATGAAGTTGAAAACAAGGTGGGGCAGATGCGGTAAATAACATTTAGGAAAGATCTTAGGACCCCCTAGGTGCTGCTCTGGCTGGGAGTGATGGAGACCCCGAGTTCTTATTGGCAGGGAAGCCAAAGACAAAGACAGGGGTGCCCTTCCCCCAGCCCCAGAGCCTAGGGAGTGTCCCGGGCAGGGCTTGCCCAGGTCTGGCACTCAGGCTGGGCCCTCCGCCCCAGGACATCCTGTACCAAGGAGGACCTATTAAAGGGACAAAGGTCCTCATGGGGTGCAGATACCCCAGCTGAGCCCTGGCAGGCAGCCCAGGCCTGGACAGTAGCAGGAAGCCCCACTCAACCCTGCCACCTCAGGCCTAGGACAGGGAGGGAAGGAGCAGGGTCCCAGGTCTGTCTTGTGGCAGAATCACTCAAGTTGTGTGAGCACAGGGGCTGCTGGGCAATTACCTGGCAGAACACAGGCAGGAGGTGGGAGACAGAGCACTTGAGAGTCTGGACCCTTGAATCCACGAGGCTTGAGTTCGAATCCTGACCCAACTAGCTGTGTGATCTTGGGCAAGTGACTTGACCTCTCTGGGCTTCGGTTTCCTCATCTCTGAATAAGGTGGGGTTAAGAATAATACCTCTATGGGTGGATGGGGAGGGGGACAGAGGGGAGCAAAAAAGGGATGGATGTAATACAACAACAATAAAATTTAAAAAAATAATAATACCTCTGATGGATGATTAATTGAGAAAATACCCAAAAACACTAGCGTGAAGTAGGTGCTCAATAAATGGTAGCTGCTGCTTGCTGTTATACGGAGAGAGGGATGGACAGACAGACAACCCCACACGTTGGTCTCGATCCCTCTCTCTTGCCCCTCTCTTGGGTCCTTTGGGCAAAAAGGAAGCAGCTTTGAGATACTGGTAGAGTACCTGCTCCCCAGAGGCTCCCCCCGGAACCCGCCAGGGACGGGGTGATTGCCCGGAGATCGCTGGGGTGGGGGCTGTGTGAAGGACGGCCTCCTCGGGCCAGCCCCAGCCCTGGGCTTCTGTATCGCTGATTCAGGGCATGGGGGGCAATCAGCTGTTAGGAAGTGAACTCGGGCTTTATTATTGCTGAATGTTATCATCCTTGATAAGAACCAGATTAAAAGGAGGGAGGAGGAGACAGAGTTGGGTGAGCAAGTGAGGGAGAAGCAAAGTGCAGTGTTGGTCTTGCTGAGCAAGGCCTCTGGTCAGGGCCTCGCCAGGGCCTGGGGTCCAGCCCCCTTCTGGGGGGCGCTGGGCGAGGCAGGAGAGGCTGCAGAGGCTGGGGAGCGAGCTTCGGGGCACCTGCCTGGTAGAGCGGGGGACAGGGTCTTTGCAGGCGGGGGTCTCCTGCCCAGGGACACAGTCCCCTATGTGATCTTCTCTGCCAGCCATCGAAGGGGTCTGCCTGCTAACGTGACCCAAACGAGGGACAGATGTAGGTACTGAGCTTGGAATCCCAGCTCTGACACTTACAAGCCAGGTGACCTTGGGCAAATGGCTCCAGTTCAGCCCGCCTTGGTTTCCCAGTCCGTAAGCCCGCGGTGATTGCTGCGTCTACTCTGAGCCTTTGGGTGAGGACGAAATGGTGCGAAGGAGGCAGCGCCCTGCCACGTGGATACACTCCTCCCTCCTCCCGCCTAATCCTTCTGACGGGGGCTTCCCACTTCGTTCGCCTGCTTTTTCCGGGTCCCTTTCCCTCTCCTCCCGGCCATCACGAGGTCTGGCCCTCTGCCTGGTTCTCCCCAAAGCCTTTCAGCGCTTCACCACCTGGGGAGGCTGGCAAGGTCCAACAGCCCCATTTCACAGACAGGGACGCTGAAGCCTGGAGAGGAGCAGTGGCCCACCCAAAACCAGAGTTGCAATCAGGACGTGCTGGTTCTCTGTCCGGACCCATCCTCCTCTTGCCCCAGCCTCCCTGCCCCTTTGACACCTGGCAGGAGAGGGTGCCTGGTCTAGAAGGGCCCAGACTGCTGGGGTGTCCGACTGGTGTGGCTGCGGGGCCCCCAGCCCGGGGAGGTATCTCTGCCCAGGGGACGGAACTCACGGGACGGGCCCCACCAGCATTCCTTGCCATCAGGGAAGGCTATAAAAAGCAACACTTTTCAGCCCCAGAGTGTGACCTGTGCGACTTCACAGAATCCAGAGGAAAACAGAGATAACCTTGGGGAGGCCCGACCTTCAGGAGGGGCAGGACAGGAAGGGGCTCCCTGGGCTGCCACGTGGGCTGGGCTTAAACCGGGGCACGGGGACATGAGGACAAAGCGTAAGATGAAAAAGGTGGCTTCTGGGTGGCAGTGGGAATAATAATAATTATCTTTATTATTATTATTATTATTGGAGCCACTGAGTATTTTGGGCAGGCCGTTGATCCCTGGGTGCCCCCAACTCCCAACGTGCTAGGTCCTTTTATTATCCCATTTGACAGGCCAGAGAAGAGGCTCAGGAAGGGCCAATAACTTGTCCAAGGTCACACAGCTAGAAAGGACAGGAACTGGGCTCCATGGCCTCGAACTCATAGTGTCCCACTCAACACTCTCCTGTCACATCAGCCTGACGGCAGCTCTGCTGTGGTTCTGAGCTCTTTCCTGCCTCAGTGCCTCGCTTTCTGTTCCCTCTGGCTGGAGGATTGGTCTCTTCTCCCTCCACCTCCTTGTCCTTCAGATTTCAGCCAGAACTTCCAGCCAGTTTCATCTATCATTCATTCATTCATTTCTTCACTCATTCATTCAGTCCCACATGCCAGATCCTACTCTGGGAGGTAGCTACACAGCCGTGAATGGAAATGAAGAAACCTCTGTCCTTTGGAAGCTGACATCCAGAGGGGACCTTTGAACCCGGAGCTTCTCTAGCCGGTGGAGCTGTCCACCTGGCCAAGATCCTGCCGACTTGGTGGGGAGCTGAAGACGGGGGCTGGGGGGCGGTGAAGCATTATTTTTCATTTGAATGACCCAGGTTCAGTATGAGACGACACAACCCACTATGTAAACTTAAGAGAAACACAGATCGTCCCAGCTAGGGCCATTCTCGGAAATACTTTTGGGGAGACAGTTTGAGACCTTGTGCCCCAGAGGTCGAGCCGTCCTAGCCTGAGGAAGCCGAGTGTCTGAAGAACTGAGGCTAAGTGCCTAGTCTGAGCCCAGAGCCAGGGAGCTCAGGGGGTGTACCCCAGTCAGCAGCCCAGGATCAAGTCAGGACTCGGATCCTGCCGGCCAGGCAAGGCACCTCACCTCTTCGAGTCTTCATTTTCCTATAGGGAAAATGGTGGACTTGTCTTAGAGCTTCTCTGGGATCCCAGGAGCCCCCAAACCCGTCTGGCTCTAAGGCCAGATTTGGTTGACCAGCTTCATCCAGCTACACCTGATGTCCCAGACCCCCTTCCCAAGGCCTTCCCTCTCCTCCTTCCCCATTCCCGCCCTCCAAAATCCATCTGCTGGTACCTCCTGCCCGAGACCCAGCTCAAGGCAAACACCCTGCTCCACCCATCTCAGGCTCAGAGGGAGGAAAAAAGAGAGGCGGAACGAAGGTCACATTTCTTACTTGGCCCGCCGCCTACTTTTCATTAGGCCCGCTGCCTAATTTTCCTGGGCAGCACTTGCTCTCTTGGCTGGTCTCCCCTATTTCTTAACCATTTCAGAGGAAAGAGCTGTCACACCCCCCCGTCCCCTTTGTCACCAGTATCATGGCCTGGAGTTCTTCCTGATGTGTCACCTCAGCGGCTCTTGCTGCCATGTCAGCCCACGTCCTCTTCTCTTGGAGTCTCCAGGGATGGAGAGCAGCAGTTCCGACATACCCAGACTTGATTAATAATTATACTAATTATGATCATTAGCATTTATTGAGCACTTACTATATGCCAGGTCCTGTGAACTCAGTGACTTCCCCCAATAACCTTATGACATAAAGACTATTATTATCACGCCCATTTTACAGATGAGGAAATTGAGGCGCAGAGGTGGAGCTGAGGTCCAAAATCAATGTCACTAACCACTGTGCCATATGGGCTCAAAGAGTCTTTGAGTGTCCTTCTCCTAGCTAATGCATCCTTACACACACACACACACTTACACTTACACACTCTCACACACTCTTGTATTCCAGATCTCTCCCTGTTCCTTCCAGAATGGTATTTTGCTTAAAGCTAAGGAGCCAAAGCCCCAGACACAATGCCTTTGGGGCGTGAACTGAAGGCCTCTAACCCATTTTAGAGGGGAGGGTGGTGAGGCGGCCCAGGCAGGACTTCCTCACCCAAATGCCAGTTTCTGGGGAGCCCAAGGGCTGGACCTCTTTCTGGGAGTGAGATCAGCTGAAGATGAGACCGAAGGGAAATGGAGGCACTTGGGAGAGAGTGAGAACAGTAAGGGTCTTCCTGGGGACCTACGTGCCTCCCCCCACCCCTCACCCCAGCCTGGGCTAAACTGTACCAGAGAACTGGCACTGGAAGTGAATTAATCCCCACCATGAACCAAATTCTGTGGGCAGAGACACATGGAGTGTCAGGGTGGTGGTGTTGGTAGAAATGTCCTACCTACATGGGGGTGACATAGACCTTCTCCTGTCTGAAGGAGGAGGGAACATGGTGTTACCACCAGCCTCGATGCGTCACCCCACCCAGGAAGAAACAGCCAACTGTCCCCAGGCTCAGCTGGTACCCGTGGGACTGCCCAGGTCCTCAAGACCAGGCAATAACGACTGCAGTGATCAGAGTCAGGAGAAAAAAGGAGAAAGAGAGAGAGATAAAGAAACGGGGGGAAAAAACCCTCTAGTGCCTGACATTCTTTTTAGGATGCCCATAAAAGATAATGCGACCTGTAAAATCTGCAAGCTGTTTTTCAGTGTGTGGCGCCTGCCAGGGCCCCACACCCCACTCCCACCCCCAACTGCACTCTCTGTACCCCCAGCCAAGGACACCTCCCTGGGCATCCTGGGGGCTCAGGCCCTCATTATATGAGACCCTGGGCTTGGTGACAGCCCCTTCTCCCCCTGCCCCCTCCGCCCCCTCCCCCGCCTTTTCTGGCCCTCAGGTCAGCAGGGCGGCTGCCAGGCCAGGGGGCGGGAATGTGCTGGGGCAGATCCCTGCTCTCTCTGGGGCAGGTGAGTCACCCCCGTGGGAGTGTGTTGATGAATCCGAGTCAGGGCTCTTTGTTTTCAGCTCCTGGGAATTCACACACTGAGGCAGACACCTTGGAGAGCTGGAGAGAGGGGAGCCAGGAGGCCTGGGCTCTGATTCCATGTACATTCTTAGCCACCTTAGGCCTCAGTTTCTCTACCGTTAGGGTGGGCATACAAATCCTGCCCTTCAGTTTGTCAGAAGGTAATAAAGCAACAAATGTGTCACAGCAAACACAGTTCTTAGGCCTAAGAGGTGTATAGTTAATTCTCCCAACAACCTTATGAGGCCTGTGAGATTCTTATCCTTTCTTTATTTATTAAAATCCACTCTTTTTATTTATTATTTATTTATTTATTTGAAAAGATTTTATTTAGTATTCTTAGACAGAGGGGAAAGGAGAGAGGCAGAGAGGGAGAGAGACATCACCTGCCTCCAGCCACAGACCTGGCTGAAGACCTGGCTTGCAACCTGGTTATGTTGCCCTGGCTGGGAATCGAACCAGTGACCTTTGGGTTCGCAGGCCGGTGCCTATTCACTGAGCCACCAGCCAGGGCTATTATGCTTTTTTTTAAAAAAGAGGACACTGAGACTGAGAGAGGTGAAGGAACTGCGGAGGCCATGTGACTCAGCCAACTACCAGGCTCCCTGACCACCACCCACAATGGGAATTAAGGACATCTCTGCAAGTGGGGGTCACAAAGGATTACCGTGCTGGCTGAGCCCCCTCTCCTGCTCTCCAGGTAGGGGCCAGTCCTGAGTGTTAAAGGAGGTGATCCCTCCCCAGCTTCCTCTCCCACCACCCACCCCTACTGTGGTCCTGAAGGAACTCCCAGCACCCTCCCCAGCCATAAGCAGATGGGGCTGAACTCTGTGTCCCAAAATGCAGAGGTACTCAAGTCACAGCCAGGGAGCCTTCTAGATCTGAAGCTCTGCCTCTGGGAGGGTGGGCCCGGGACCCACTGGCCAGGGTTTTCCACCAGCCGTAGAGTGGTGCCTCCTTGAGACCCCCAGGCCTCCTGAGGACAGGTCCTGGGGATGCCCTTCCTTGGCAGGGTGCAGAAATCCACAAGTCTGTGTTCTGCCCTAACCTCCTCTCAGCCCCTTTCTTGGGATTCTCCCAACGTTTCCAAGGGCTCCACTTGGGCAGAAGCAGGACTTGAAATCCTCCCTCCCAGGGCAGAAGCCCTTGGCTCCGCCCCCAGCTGACATTTTGCTAAACACGCTCATTCCCTTTCTCCCATCCCTATGTGCCTCAGGAAAGCCACTGTCTCTCTCTGCATGCTCTTAGTGGCAAAACTGCAATGGCAACAGGGGTCATGTGTCAAGCACGTGCTGTGTGTTAGCTGTTCTCCAGTCACTCATTTCACCCCCATTCTACAGATGAGAATCCGAGACATCGGATGACTTGCCCAAGGTTGCACGGCTGGCTGGTCAGCGACAGAGCCAGGACTCAAAGCCCACCTCTGCTGGGCATGAAGGCCGCCCTGGCTCGGAACCATGGAGGGGCCTTCAAGTGTGGCCAGCGCCCGGGTCTCTCGCAGCTCTGCCTGAGCCCAGAATGGCCTGGCGCACAGCGGGTGCCCAGCGCACACTTACTTAGTGGTTTCTGAATGTGCGAAAGCCCTAATGGGTGAATGAATCAGCCAATGAATGAATGAACAACCTCAGCCCACCCCAGAACCGTGAAAGATGGGCCACATTATTCTCATGCATCACATGAGGAAATCGGTGGGGCAGAGACAAAAAGCAACATGCCTGAGGTCACAGAGCAAGAGCGAAAACCAAAGCCTCTTCATCCCGCCCCAGGGCTCTTCTTCCTCTACGCCACCCAGCCAGCCCTGGGCCCTTCCTGCCTTCTCTTTCCCTTGCTGTCCCAGCCACACTCTGGGCCCGGCTCTGCCTCCATCTGCGACAGAGGCGGCGGGCGCAGCGTCTTTTAGCTGCCCTTTGAGGGGCGAGCAGAGGAGGGGGCTGAGGCGGGGGCCTCCCCCCAGCAGGCAGGGCAAGGAGCCCAAACGGGTCTGCCTGAGACGGGGTCAGTGCGGGGGGTCCTTCCCTGCAAGCACTTACAGCACAATTGATGGGAGAAGCGCTCATCAAATGAGGAACAAATCATAAAGTTCGGGAGATGGAAATTAGGCACGGACAAACGATCCAGGTGCAAGGGAGATTTATGGGGGAGGCTGTATTCTAGCTAATGATTTCTGCTAATGATTCTCCGAAGTGTACAGTGGCACGGAGCCCGAGCTCCATGGGGTGACATGAACCCTGCGGGGCCAGATGAAGGACGTTCCTGGGGAGATGGTGATGGCAAGGGGATGATGAAGAATGACAGAGGGACGCCCCCCTGCCAGACCCCCAGCCCCCTGGAGATGGCTGGAGAAGGTGCGGTTCTCGGGGTGTGCGTCCGGCAGTCCTGACGAAGATTTATAGCTCGACCCGGCTCTCTGGCCCTTTCTCCACGGGCCCTGAAAGTGCCTCCCAGCCTGGCAGCTCTCCGCGTTGGCGTGGTCTGCCCACTGCTGACACACACATTTTCAGAGCCCACCATCTTTCATTCCGCCAGCGCCACTCATGGACGCAGGTTTCTGGCTGCAAACGTGCCGGTCCCTTCCTGTCCCTTTCCTCTCTCCCCTCCCCAGGCCCCCTCTCTGTAACTGCCACCTCCTCCAAAATGCCACGCACTGTTACTCTTCCACCCTCACCTTTCAGTGCCCCCAAGGCTGCCACCTCCGGGGGACCCCAGCCAAGGACTCCCCCTATCCAGCCCTAAAGGAGCAGTTTCCCTCCATCACCTGAGCCTGGGATGCTGACCCTCTCAGCTGGGACAGTCCCTCCCCAATCTACCCTGAATCCCGCTTACTGCAGGCCAAGCCAGACCTCCTGATTGTGTAGCGGAGGGCCCTCTGGGAATGAGAAAGTTCGGCCTTGCAAATCCATGACCAGGGAATGGTCACAGCAGTTAATTCGCAGGGGTCAAATCGCGAGGGAATTACGTTTGCTTCTTAGAAGCCTTCTGTGTTTTCTGGTTTCTCCACAGTGAGCCTGAGTGCATCACCTTTTTTTCAGTGGAAAATAACAGTGGGAAGATAGGTTCGCGTGAGGATGAAGGAGGGAGGCTGTCGGAGGCCACACCTTAGTTCAGGCTGTGCTGTCTCACCTGGACAGTTCCCAACCCAGACCTTTGCTTCTTCTCAACTGGGCTGAGCCCCCACCAGGGGGCCAACCCCGGACCGAGCGCCTCCTCACCCGCAAGTCCCAAATGCTGTAGCAGCCCCTCGAAGTGAGTTTGTTATTCCCCCCCCAGTTTTAGGTTGGAAAGCAGAGGTTCATATAGGTAAAGAGCTTATTCAAGTCCTCTTAGCTCATGTACGGCAAGGTGACGCCTGAGTCCAGGTCGGAATTCATCATCAAGGTCCTGGCATCGCTCAGCCCCTGGACCAGCGCAGGGCCTTGTTCGCCTTCTCAGTGGATAGTGGATGAAGCTGGAGGGAAGCTGGAGGCTGAGCCGTCCCGGGCAGGAGCAGCCTGCGGAGAAACGCCAAAGGACTGACCGCCCTTCCTGGGAGGGCCAAATCCCAACCAGCGACCAGCGTCAATGCCCAGCGTGAGGAATGGCTTCAACGCAGCAGAGTGAGGAGTATTACGTGGTCGTTGAATGTAGCTGTCAAGGTACTGACATAGAGAAATGTTCCATGCACATCAGGAGTGAAAAATCGGGCTTCAAAGCAGTTGGAGGAGAGCATTCTGTTTTTCCCCGGTGGAGGGGGGTCTCTGGGGGAAAGCGCCTAGGAACAGCCCCCTCCCGCCCCACCCCTTGCAAGGCATGGGGAGGGACGACTTAGGGACTTCTCTTCCTCCCTGTCCGATGCTTGTACAACAAACATATATGACTTTAATAATTAGGTGGCAGGGGGACAGCAAAGCTATTTTCCTTTGGGGAGAGAAAAAGTGGGCAGAGGCTATGCCCAGGTAGGAAGGAGCCTTGTCCTTGAAGCACAGGCTCTAGGCCACTGTTGTCATTTGTCCTCAGAGCATCACTCCTGACAGCAGATCCTTGCGCGTGGTTGGGGAGGGCTGTCTCCTTGGAATCGCTCTCCCCCAGGCCCCTCAAAGCTCCCGCCCCCCTCCCTGGCCCACCCGCCACCCCCTCTGGGTGTGATCAAAGGCCAAAGCGAAAATGAGACCTGAAACTCCAGCCTGGAAAAGCAGCGAGGCTGATGCTGGGATAAGGAGGGATCACCGCTCGCCAGCTGGGTGCCCCTCCACCCGCCGCTGGCGCGGCCCCTTGCCTCTCCTCACCTGCACAGGAGGGCTCCACGCGGGGGGCATGACCCCAGGGCTCCCCGCTTCCATTCACTGCCCTAGGGCAGGCTGAGAACATTGCTGGGGTCTGGGGTTGCCCCTACACTGGCCTCCTGCCTTGGGAGTCAGGCAGCATCTCTGGAAACCTCCTCTGACAGAAGGAGCAGTTCCTGGAGAGAGGTGGTGCATTACACGGGGTCGGTGCTCAGCTGGTTGGAGCAGCAGCATCCCGTACACCAAAAGGCTGTGGATTAGATCCCAGGCCGGGGCGCATACCTGGGTTGGGGGTTCAAGCCCTGGTCGGGGGGAGTACGGAAGGCAACCAATCGATGTTTCTCCCTCTTTCTCTCCCTTCCTCTCTAAACTCAATAAACATAGTTAAAACATAAATAAACTGCGTGGATGATACGATTGGATTAGCCACTGGGAGAACAGAGGCCTGATGGATTGGGACAAGTCAGTTTAATGGGAACTATCTGGGAGGTGTCTGGGACAGGGGTGGGGGCTCTGAGAGGAGGAAGACCACGAGAGACTTAGGAGGGCACAAAGCATCATGGGAAGGTCATGAGTTCTCGCGTCAGAGCAACCCAGTTAAAATCCTGGTCCTGCCAGGCCTAGCTCTGTAATCTTGGGCAACTTCTCTGCACCTCCTTTTCATCATCTGTAAGATGATAATAATAGTAACAGCTTCCCCTGGCAAATAGAGAGATTAGATTTAATGTATGCAAAGCAGTGCATAATTGATAAGTGTTCAATAAATGGCAGTTATTATTATTGTTGCTGAAGTTAGAGAAGAAGAGACAGCAGAAGGCCTAGGAGGACCACTGACCTTATCTAGCCTAGGAGAGATTTGGGGTCGAGTAGGCACGCCGTCAGCCTGGCCCACCCAAGACTGGATGAAGGGATGAGAACAGGAAGAGGAAGGGGAAAGGGAGGCACTGGAGAGATGTCAGAGATAAAGATATGTCATGATCTTGTCCTATTTGGGTCACCAGCTGCACCCCAGGAGTGATGATTCAGCTGGTAAGGAGAAGTCCCCACCCAAAGACCTGTCCCACAGGCTGTGGCCTGGGCCCATGGGTACAGCAGGCACACGCTGGGGTGGCCTGTGGAGTGATGTTCAGCCATCCAACTGCTCCATGGGCCGGCATCCCTGCACCTCTTTCCACCCCAGCCCAGTCCAAGGACCCAGAGCTGACAAGGGGACTCCCTTGGGATCAAGGGATTTGCTGGGTCCATACAACAAGTCCTGTGAGGTTCATCCCATTCAAACCCAGAGAGGTCAAGTCACTTGCCCAAGGTCACACAGCTCAGCCATGATAGAGCCAGGAAGCCCAAAGCTTGCCCGTAACAGCAGGTTGCCCAGAGCCTGGCTGAAGATGGAGCTGGTGTAAGCCTCACAGTTTTAAATCCTGTAACCCAAAAATTGTGGAATTTCTATAGGAGCTGCTCTGTGGGCCTGGGGGTGGTCAGGGGGACTCCCTCAAGTCTGCTGAGGACCAGATTCATGGCGTGTTTTCCCAGCAGGCCTTGCCCTCAGGGGTGAGAGAGGGATAATCCTGCTTGTCCGCATGCCCTTGGGGTTTACCTCAGCCCTGAACCTTCCCAAATGCCCTCCTTCCACTGGGAATGCCTGGCCCTTGGTTCCGCACTCCCATTGCACCCCTATTTAAAGCTCCCTGGCCTCCTCCGGGTGGTCTCTCTGCTCCACGGTGCCTCCCTGGGCCCCCTGGCTCTGTCCTCAGGTCATAGAATCAGCGTACCTGCTTCCAGGAGCTGGGAGACCTCTCTGGTCTGATTTTTCTTTCTCTTCAGTGTGTGTGGATGTGTGTGTTTCCCAGCGGGTATTAATTTATGGCATTTATGGCATTTACCACCCAACACGGGTCCAAGCTCCCCAAAGGTCCTCCCTCCTCACTGCCCCAACCCCACTCCCTGGGGTGTTCCTGTCCACCGTGGAGGGTCGGAGGGTTCCCGCCGCTCTTGAGAATCTTAGATCAGGTCAGCCTCACGGTCACTCTGATGACTTACGGGCCGAATGCCCACGTGGGGATCATTCACTTTACAGAAAGTCTTTGCCTCCAAGAAGGATGTTTGGTGCGGTTCCTTAAACCGTCAACTGTCTTGAGACCAACAAGGTGGGGGTGCTTTGGGAGCTGCAGCTTGCCCCCCTGCTCAGAGCACAGTAGGCTGGGACCCCGCAACCCGCAACCCGAGAAGCCCACATTCCTGTCTGTTCTGTCGGCCTCTCCCACACGGCATTCAAGGCCTGTCCCAATTGAGCCCCAACCCGCCTTTTGCCTTTCACAACATAAATAAGAAACAATGGTGATGATGGTGGCTGACATTCATTGAGTGCCTGCTGTGAGGTCACCTCAATCATTCCTCAGATGACTCTGAGATGGGATGTCAATTGTTACCCTTGCTGTAGAGCGGATGACAGAAAAATATCTGCAATGTCCTAGAAAGAAACTGGAATTGGAGCCCAGGGCACACCTATGACCACCAGGTAACATTGTGTGTGGTGGCCTCTCCTGGTCATCCTCTATGCCAACCAGCCCTGCCATTGCTGACAAGGAACTTTCCCCCTGCCTGAAGGCTCTCCACCCGCTGGTCTCTGGGTCCAGCCCTACGCACCTTATCGGACCCAGCTGTACCCTCTTCAGCCACAGCCCCCACCCTGCCATGCAGAGTCGGTGTTGGCTGCCCTGAGTTCAGATCTCCGTGCGGTATACTCCTGGCATGACCTCAGGATCGCTAATGCCTGCCCCTGTTGCGGAACACCTACTATGTGCCAGGACTTGCGGTGAACAAGACAGACGTAGCCCTGAGCTCACAGAGCACGTATCGGAGAGGAATAGACAGACAAGGCATGTGTCGCGAGACACATGAACAAGAGAGGTTCTGGTGGTGATAAATCCTATGGAGGAGTAAACGAGTTCTAGAAAGAGCCTGAGCAGATGAGCCTCTGGTCTTCACCAAAGTGAGTCTCTCTCTGGGCTCCAGGTGGCTCTGTCTAATGATCAGCAGCTGCTATCACTCACCGGTTCATTCATTCATTCATTCATTCATCCATTCATTCTTCCATTCATTCAATTACTCATTCCCTGAGCACCGACCATGTCAGGTGTCGCCCTCCAACACCTTGGGGTCCCTGGGGGAGGTGACCCTGCCCTGAATCCAGGGCGGGAACCCAGGGGGTGCTACATGGCCTAGAACATTCCCACTCCCCCAATCCGTCATGCTCCCTAATTCAATAAGGTGAGAAGGAGCATAATTTGATCATATTTGTTTTGCATCGCTGCAAAAACAGAAAATGAAGGGCTGCAGAACCGCACCAATTTACTTCATCCGACCTTGATTAAAAGAAAATTAATTGTCGCATCTCTCAGGATATCACAGGCAGCAGCCAATGGCTCTCCGGGATACCACAAAGAGAGGGAAAGAGAGCGGGAGAGGCTCCGTGCCCTTTTCTCTAACCACTTCCAGCCTGGCTGGCAGCAGACAGCCAAGCTGGTGAGGCCTCGAGCCACCCAGGAGGCTACTGGCAGATGGAGGGGGCCCTGAGCCCTTCCCCTTCTCTCCCACTGACTCTGTGTTTGCTCCCCCATCCCCACTCACTGCCCAGAGAGGAGTCTGTGGGCTGGAGCCCCATCCCAGTGCCCTCCCTCCCTAGGACTGGCGGGCGCCTTGTAGGGGAGCCCCTGGAAGATGCTCCTTGAAGGGCCAGGTGCCCACGACCCCTACCCCACCCCCACCCCAGGCGGCCCTGCCCGCCCAGCTCAGGGAGGGAAGGAAGGTCTTGGCGCTGCTGTGAGGGTGAGGCAGGGCAGGGGCGGGTGTCAGTGGGGAAGAGCAGCTCATGAAAACTTAATGCCCCCTTGCAGGTTGTTGATTTTTGTTTGTTTTTCTCTTTTTGCCAGAAGAGAAGCCTCTTTCATTAGCCCAGACTGTCATTACCCGGCATTAAATTTTCATGGAGCGGGCGGGAGGCTGGGCAAGGGGAGGCAGGCAGGAGGCAGGCTGGGGGCTCCCAGGGCTGGGCCTGCTGGGGGCTGAGGCTGGCTCCCCTGGGTTCCCGTCTGCACACGGCTGGGTCTTAATAATGGTGATCGCTTTTCTCTGTCACCCACTTCGTGTTAAGCGTGGCCATGGATTTATCACCTAGGGTCTTTCTACTGCTCCTGTGTGGTGGGTTCTGATCATCCCCATTCCATAGATGAGAAACTGAGGCTCGGAGAGTGTGGCCTCCTGCCCATTATAGTAAGTGGTGGCAGCTGACCCCCAGGACGTGCACGCTCACTGGAAGGCTGGCTGAAAGGCAGAGAGGAATAGGGGGGCAGGGGGGAGTGGAAGGGCTGGCAGGGACTTGGGTGTTTGGGGGTGCTCTACCTTGGGGGAAGCCCCAGGCGCCTGGCCGTCAGCCCCTTCCCAAGAGGCAAGTGGGTGGCTCCTCTCAGCCCATCGAGGGTCCACGTGGGCAGCGCCTGCGCCCTGCCAGGCAGGTGTCAGGGCTCTCACAATGGTGCACCTGGCATGCGGCCTGCCCATTCAGCCCCAACAATCACTGCTCTACAGCTCCCAGCCCACTGGCCCCCAGGGGCGGGAGGATGGGAGGCCAGCAGATGGGCCCAGGGTGTCGGATTTCCACTCTGGGGGCAGCCCAGGAGGGGAAAAAGGAGGGGGTCAGGCTCATCTCCCCCTCCCATCAGCCTCTCCCAGCCTCTGGTTCCCGAGGGCAGGCGAGGGAGGGGCAGGGTGGGAGGTGGGTGAAGGGACTATCTGCCCCCCCCCTACTGCCACCTAGAGCAGGTTAGAGGGGAAACAGGCCCCAAGCCAGGGCTGAAGTAATGGGGGCGTCCCGGGGGAGTGGGGTGATTCTCATAGGCCTGGGGAATCCTGGGAAGGCTGGACTCTGACCCTACCACCCTTGGAACAGCTCACAGAGCAGACCCTTCTGGGCCTCAGTTTCCTCATCTGCAAAATGGGTGTCTGACCACTAAGTATATACTGAGCATTGCTCTGTTCTGGGCCCTGCCAGAAAAATAGCAGTGAACCAAAGAGAAGCAGGTCCCTGGAACCCATGTCCTTGGGTAAGAGATAGACAGCAATCGGGATAAAAAGATTCCACACTTAGCGGCATGGGGAGGGAAACTGTGGCAGGGTGAGAGGTCAGCCCCGCAAAAAGCCTGGAGCTGGCCAGGCAGCCCTGGAGGAAAAGCGTCCCAGGCAGAGGGCACAACAGGTGCCTGGTAAGAGGACCCGCTTGTAGAATTTTGGTGGGGCTGTCGGTGAAGCGCTGTGAGCAGGGCCAGCCCACAGTCTAGGCTCATGAACAACACGCTGACAGTGGCGTTGACAATAGCATTTACACCCTGTCCCGTGTGTCTGTTTACCCTGTCGTCTCTGAGCTCCCGGGGGTGGTGTCAACATCCCCATTTTATGAGCGAGAACACTGAGGCGTGAGAAGGGCAAGGAGGGAAGTCCCGACCCGCGGGCTGGGTGCCACGTTCTCCCGTCCCAGGTCAGAGGTGAGCAGTGGGCAGACAGAAGGGTTCCAGGCTGGGACCCCGCTCTGGCGCTCTGTCCACTTGGTACCAGGCAGGCAGAGTTGGAAAACCTTCATCACGAAGCTTGGCTTTGACGCACCTATGGCGATAGAGATAGGAAGATCTGAAGAGGAATGGGGGGAGAAGCCAACCCCCTCGTATTACATGCAGAAGGAGAAACCAAGGCCCAAGGAAGACCTTTGAAAACGCCTCAGCCCACCCCTGACCTTCGTGACTGCATCCGTGCCCTGGGGCTGGGCTATAAGGAGTAGAAAGCACCCATCACTGCAGGGGTGAAGCTGTTCGCCTCATCCAAGGCCAGGAAGGAGCTGCCTCAGAGATCAAGTGACAAGTCTCCCAAGAGGTCCCCGCGGCTGGCTGTGCATTCCTGGTGCACGGGGGTGGGCCACAGGGGCGCGAGGAGGCACATGCAGCAGGCATGGAGGCCAATGTTGGTGCCCCTGGTGAGATGCAGATGGGGGTGAGGAGAGGCTGGAAAAGGTGTCAACCCTGCTGTGCTCACCCCATTTCCTCAGGTGACACTTTTCAACCATAGGTGACACTTTTCAACTACAGTCTCCTCTGAGAGGTGTCAAGAGGACAGTGGGTGTCTTCCCTGGACCAGGAGAGGGCCACAGGCAACAAGGGGTAGCAGCCTGTTGGAGGTAGAACCCATGGGCCTTCGTGTTACAGAGACCTGAGTTCCAGGCTCTGCCACACTGGTGTATGACCCCAGACATCCCTACGGCCTCCCATGCCTCGGTTTCCTCACCTATACAATAAGAACTGGCCCCATGGAGTTTTTGGGAGGATGGGAAGAGGCTGTCCTCCAGGACCTAGGCAGCCTGGGAACTGTCCTTAATGCTCCATGAGCCAGCAAAGGGCACTGCACCTGCAGGCGGGTCATGGGAAGCTGCTGAGGCTTGGAGAACTTAGGACTCGTCAAGGTCACACAGCTCATACGTCTGACTCAGACCCACCCTGTTCCTGGGCCCTCTGGTGTGAAGTGCTGCGGGGGACGGCCCAGGGGAAGTCAGGGGTGGGGACTGAGTGCCGTAAGGTGCTCCTAGTCCAAGACCCAGCAGGCTCCCCAAGGACCCCCCACTAGTGGGCTCAGGGCCTGACAGTGACACCCACCAAGAAGCCTATGAGGACACGGGCACCCCACTTCCCTTGCAGCCACCCCCTGGCTTGGCTCAGTTCCCTCCCTCCCATCTCCCACTTGCTCATTCTAGGAACAAAGGCAGCGTAGGCATGTCCCCTCTTCCTGGCGGTGCTGATTTTCCAATTCTCTACCCCTCAATTACCGCTTCCAGAGGAAGCATTATCGTCCTAGGAGTGCCCGCCCTCCTGCCTGTCCCAGGGGATGTTGGGGGTGTTTATGGTAGGGGTCCCCACCTATTCATGGAAGCCTGCAGGGGGTCACGGTGGGTCCATGGGCAGCCCAAAATGGGGATACTCAGCCACTCTATGATACTACTGACCCCCCTTTCCCAGAACCCTGATCTCTGGGACTGGATGGTCCCCAGGTCTGTAGGCTCTTATGAGGTTAAGGATAGGTGTATGCAGGCATATGTGTTGTGCATATGAACATATGTAAGTGATATGCGTCTGTGAGAGCGCCCTAAGATGCAAATGCATATGAATGTGTAAACACAAAGATACAAATAAGTATATGTATCTATGACTATGTATGTATATATGAGTGAGAGTGTACAAAAATGAGTGGTAGATGAGTGTGAGCGCGTATGTGGGCCGGTAACACAAACGATTGCATAAATTAGTATGCAGATGAGTGCAGATCTACATACACTAGTGTGGATTTGTGCATGGGTAAGTTGTGCTGGACTGAAAATGAGTGGGAGAGGGTGTGACTGAGTATGGATAGGGCCGCCTGAGTCGGGGGCAGAAGGGGAACCCCATTCTCAAGCAGGGGAGCAAACAGGTCCTAGCTCTGGTGGAGGGGCTGGGGAGGGGAGCACCCAGGCCAGCAGGCAGCGAAAATGAACCTTTAGCCAGAGGCCTGTTATCTGCTGGGGCTGGAGCTCCCAACCTTCCTGTCCAGGGGAAGGAAGCGCTCACCTAGGGCAGGTTGGGCTGGCTGCTGATGCAAAGAGACTCAGTGCTGCTTTGCATCTTTGATTTGCATATATTTCCATCAGGCCCACTGATTGGCTCTTTGAAAGCCCCCGATCCGTCCCAGCCCCAGGCTGCTTGCAATGGCCCTGCCTGGAGAAAAATCGGGGTCGGGTTCTGCTTGACAGGAGTCCCAGGTTGGCCCACCGGCCTGGTCTGCGGGAACTGCCCACGTGTGGACGCGCCCTGAGAAGCAGGCCCGTAGGGATTGCTCTCTCTCTCGCTCGGAGCAGATGACAGTCCTCTGCTCTCACCTGACACCCAGAATGTGCTCACTGGCTATTCCAGCAATGACCGAGCCAAGTCGTGAATGGGGCAAAGCAGGTGCCAGTTACCCAGGCTTCCCGAATCTTCAGGTGGGGTCTCAGCAATGGGCCAGGTCCCCTCAGCTATTGCGACCAGCCCCGGGGTGGATGTCAGGGAATCTGAGTGCCACAGCTTTGCCTCCTGCCTCCCAAATATCGGTCCCTTCCTGCCCCCCAGCCCTCACCACAAGGTGGGATCCAGGAGCATGACCTCCTCCCTCCACATCAGGGCCAGGCGCCTGGTCTTGCATTCTGGGGAACGCTCTCTGTTTTCCCAGGCCTCTGAGTCTCCCAGCGCCCAGAGGACAGGCATCAAGAGACAGGTATGTTCTCAGAGAGGAGGAGAGCACTGACATTCCTGCAAAAGGGCGAGCGTGTATGTGCGTGTGTGCTGGTGGGCACATGCACGGGTCCGCCTGTGAGCGTGCGCAGGGCAGGAGAGGTGCCCCTTGGATGTGGAATGTCTGTGCGCCTGCAGGTCTGCGTGCACAGGGGTGCAAGTGTGTCTTGTGTGCCTGTCGAGGAAAATAGAACTTTTCATTGCGGAAGGTCTACATGCCCCCTTTCCACCTGTAGTTTTACATAAACTACTGAATTTTCCCCTGTAGCAAACAATTTGGCTTGACAAAGGTAGAGCCTTGGAATTTTCCTTTTCTCAGAAACGCATCGCATGTACGTGTGTGCGAACACGTACATCTGAGTGGCTGTCTTATAGGTATGTGCATGTATGTGTGAACATGTGTTATAAATGTGTGTACATGTACACCCACACAGATTGACTATAAACATGCTTGTGTTAACACCCATGGGTGCTGCGCTCATGTTGGGACATAGACTGGTCCGCTGTTTGCCCAGGTGCTTACATGTGGCTGCTGTGTGAGTGGTGTGCAAGCGTGCCTGTGTGAACACAGCGCTACACAGACATGGGCATGCTAGGGGCCCCGTGGGGACATGTGTGCCAGTGCGTGACTGTGTGCAGTAGGTGTGTGTGGAGTACAGCATGTGTTTGCATATCGGGAGTTGGGGATGTTTCGTAATTAAATCCCTTTTCATCCTTCTGCACCTGTCTCCTTCTGAAAGCTGAGAGAACAGACGTCAAACGGGACAAGGGCTGGATTGAATACAGCCAATTCTGAAATATTTATTAGCTTGCAACTCCACTCAATGGAGGAGAAGGAATGCCAGCTAATCCACCCAGCAGTGCTCGCAGCAGGGACATTTTTCAACAGGGACTTCTTGTATTTCAGCGACTGCTCCCTCTATCCAAAAATGGGAGAGTTTTCATCTGGGCCCAGGCTTTCTCCAGAAAGCCCAGCAGGGACTTGGGGCAGAGGTCAAACCTGAGCACTTGTCCTGGGTTCCTTTAGCTCCCACTCCCCTCCTCCTGGAGCCCTTCCTCAGGCAAGGCACCAGTGAACTCACAGATAATTTAGGTGGCTTGTAGCGGCGACCATTTATGAGGCCTCCGTGCGTGCCAGGCGCCGTGTGCAGGACTTTTCGTAAGTTCCCTTTCATCTAATCTTCACAAACTCAGTAAGTGCCAAATGTTACCCATTTGATATCTTAAGGACTGGAACTTTAGAAATATTTAACCAATCAGGAAACGGGGGCTCACAGTGATGAAATAACTGGCCCAAAGTCACAAGCTACTTAGTGATGGAGCCAGGATTCGAAACCAGAGAAATCTCAATTCCACTAACTGCCCAGGCTAAGATCATTCCAGTCTTCCTTTGCGTCCCTTTCTCTTTACCCCATACCCAACTTCTTGGCAAGTCCTGGTGTCTAGTCTCTAAAGGTTCCCCAGCTCTGACTGCTTCTCACCATCCCAACAGACGCTGCCCAGCCGGAGCTATTCCCCCCTGGGGTCATTGCAATGCGCTCCTAAGCAGTCTTCCTACTTCCCACCTGGCCCCTTGAGGTCCAGAGAGAAATGTCTTTTTTTTTTTTTTTTTTTTTAAGGATTTTATTTATTATTTCCAGAAAGAGAGAAAGGGAGAGAGGCAGAGAGGGTGAGAAACAGAGAAACATCAATGTATGGTTGCCTTTCACCTGCCTCCAGCCACAGACCTGGCTGGAGACCTGGCTTGCAACCTGGTTATGTGCCCTGGCTGGGGAATCGAACCAGCGACCTTTGGGTTCGCAGGCCAGCACCTTATCACCTGTGCTACCAGCCAGGCACAGAGAGAAACTTCTAAAGCCATGGTCAGATCCTACTACTCCTCTTCTCAAGGCACCCCTGTAACCCCACACTGCCAGTGTGAAAGTCAAGGTTGCTACATTGTCCACAGCACCTCATTTACTGCGCGCTCTCTCACTCCAGTTACCCTGACTAGCTTGCTCTGCCTTGAGCCTACCAGGCATGACCTCTTTCCAGGGCCTTTGAACATGTTGTCCTTCTTCCTGGACTGTCTATCTTTCCACTGACACCCCCTTCAAGCTCTGCTCACATGTCACACCATTAGTCTCACCCTACGGAAAAATTCCTCCCTCTAGGTCTAGTACACCCTTTTCCCCAAATCCTATTTTGTGGTTCTCCATAGCTTTGATTTGACATTGTGTGTATTTTTCCATTTCATTCATTTTAATATTGGACAAATATGTATAGACTATTTGGGACAGACACCGGCCCTTCATCACAAACTGATTTTCAGCAATTTGGCTATGATGTTCCTAGGTATGCTTTTCTTCGGGTCTCTTCTGTTTAGGGCTCATGAAACGTTTTGAATTTGTGGGTATCAAGTTTTCATCAAAGTTAGAAAATTGTTTAGCCAACATTTCTTCAAATATTTCTTCCTGCCATTTTCTTCTAGAACTCAATTATACCTGTGTTGGACCTCTGGAGAGCCCACCAGTCACCAAAGCTCTATGAGAGCCTCCCACTTCCAGTCTTTTATCTCCCCCTCTGTATTTCACTTTATATTTTTTCTATCGGTATGGCTTTAAGGGCACTGATATTTATTTCACAGTGTCTAACCTGTTCATCCTATTCAGTGTATTTTCCATTTCAGATATTGTATATTTTCATTTCTAGAAGTTTGACTCTTTCTTATATTTTTAAATTTATCTCACTTTAATCATGCTTTCCTCTATGTTCTTATTTTTATTTAAGATTTTATTTATTTTTTTCAGAGAGAGGGGAAGGGAGAGAGGCAGAGAGGGAGAGAAACATCAACGTATGGTTGCCTTTCACCTGCCTCCAGCTACGGACCTGGCTGGAGACCTGGCTTGCAACCTGGTTATGTGCCCTGACTGGGAATCAAACCAGCAACCTTTGGGTTCACAGGCCAGCACCTATCCACTGAGCCACCAGCCGGGGCTCCTCTATGTTCTTGAATAGGAAGGGTATATTAATGATAGTTGTTCAAAATGTCCTTGTCTGCAAGTTCTACCATATGTGACATTTGTAGGTCTGTCTCTATTGATTGTTTTTTCTTTTGGTTATGGATCATATTTTTTCTCCACCTTTCCTTACTTGGTGATTTTTATTTGGTCTTGGACATTTTAAAATAAACCTTTTTTTTTTTTTTTTTTTACTTTGGAATCATTTTAGATTTATAGAAAAGTTGCAAAGGCAGTACAGAGTCCAATGTGCTCCATACTCAAGTTTCTCTATTATCAACATCTTACTTTACCATGTACATGTGTCAAAACTAAGAAATTGACATTGGTGCATTATTATCAGCTAAACTCCTTACTGTATTTATGATTCACCAGTTTTTCCATTAAGATTAGAGATACAGATTTTTGGCAAAAGTACTACCAAGGCAAAGTGCCCTTCTTATCACATCATATTGGGTTTAGATAATATTCACATGGCATCATCAGCGATGCTAACCTTCATCACTGGGTTAAGGAGTATTTGTCAGGTTTCTCCACTTGTTTGCTATTTTTTCCTTTCCCAACTCTAGCTCTTGGAAGCAAGTGTCACTAGGTCTAGCCAACACTCTACACTGTGTGCTCCATAAAGTGGCACAATTTTAGTAAAATACACAACATACCACCAAAGTGTTCTATTTTGAAATAAATGTATTCTTATATGCAAATACATGAACATAGTCATTACTTTTCTCATTGTTCAAAAAAGTCTCAAAAAAAAAAAAAGTCTCGATTTGCTGCAATAATAGATTTGATTCGACTTCAGAATTTTGAGCATGCTTTCATGAACTTTATCCATGGATATCATCATGTTTTCAATCTTACCTTTAACAGTCTCTTTATTGGAATGAGGTTGTTTATTAACTTCTCTCTCACAAACGCTCCATACATGATAGTCTAAAGGATTTGCATCTGGTGAACTAGGCGGCCAGATTTCCTTTGACCAGAATTCAGGAACATTGACAGTGAGACACTCTTGCACCTTTTTGGCATTATGTGCCGGTGCCCCATCTTGTTGGAAGATAAAATGACATCCATTTTGTGACTTGCTTCATCCATGGTACAAATACTTCTCTCAAATCGTCAAGGTAAACATCAGCAGTCACCTTCAAGCCTTGTGGAAACAAATGCAGGGTCACGATATCTCCTTCATTGCTGACAACACCTAACACCATCACTGGAGCAGGAAATGTCATTTTCATGACAATTGGGACTTCATTAAGATTCTCACAGAGCCACCTGTTGTGTCTTCTGTTGACTATTTGGTCCTGCTGAAACTTCTTTTCATCAGAGAAGAAAATTAGAGGGTTTTTTCTTTGGGATTTTTCCATTTTGTTAGCAGTTTCCTTGCTTTTTCAAAGTGCCTTTCCTTTGTCTGCTGTGTCATAAACCAGCCTCTTCCAAGAACATACGATCTGTAACTGATATCTGCAGCAATAATCTTTCAAACTGTTGCATCCAACATCTGCAGGTCTCTTGCTATGGAGCACATTGACTTTCCTGGATCTTCATGGATGATCATCTGGATTCTGTGTACGAAATCTGGACTTGTGCGATCTTTCGTACCTTATGCATTTTCCTTGTTGGTGTGGCAACATCAGGATCAGCATCATACACCTTCTTCACGTTGTCAACTGTACATAAAGGGATGTTATTGAAGTCCGCAATTTCCTTAGCAGTTGGCCCTGCACGCAGTCCAGAAGTGATGGTTACTCTAACATCATATTCCTTCAACATGACGGTTCCTCTCAGAATTTAATACTTTATACCTGAAACAATGATGTTAAATCGTAACCTTAGAAACATAGTTTTTCAAAATTAATAAGAAGGACATGAAATAAAGAAACGCAACGTTTTTGCCTATTTATCATGCGCACCCTGTATGCGATGGGAATTAAGTTTTACTTCCTGTAGGAGCATCTCCGTGTGTGTATTGTTGGGAATTCTTCTGTAAGAAAGGTTTGCCTGTTCTTTCCCCCTTTATTTATGTATTTATTCAATCTTACATTTATACCAGAATTAACTCATATATTTTATACTTTCAATTATAATCTAACACTGCTCAGTTTTATTGTATAGATTATTCCATCTTTGGCTATTGGGAACTCTTTCAGGTTGGTTCTTGATCCCTTTGACACACCGCATACTTTTGTTTTTCGAGCATTTTCTTAATTTCCAGTACTGCAAGGGAGTCTGGCTCAACTTGTACTGTCCCTACCCTGGTCACAAAATCTTCCATTTTCCCTTTTTCTGGACAATAGCATTAAAAATAGAGATCTGGCTGGGTGTGTGCTTGTTTCTACCACGGTATCATGGCCTTACCCCCTCTCAGCAGACCTAACCCATGTGCACAAACACATCTATAATTGTTTCTGCCCCTATCCATCTGTATCTACATCGCATTAAACGCAAATTCATAAAAACGTTTCCAATTCGAACCCATGGAGTTCATTCTAACTTTCCTTCCTCCCTTTCCAGCCATAAGAGACCGGGCTCCCACCATCTGCGATCCGTGTACTAACTTGTTCAACCAACATTTAAAATTTTTACGTTGTTGAGGACTGGATTGGGCTGTATTCCTTTCAATATAGCTGGCTTTGTTCCAAGATGCTGCTAGGTGACATGGAACTGCTTTGACACCATCTAGGATGACCGGCATTCAGCTTTGTTAGTTCAGAACAGCCTTCGTCTGGGCTCAGTTGGCTCCACTACTAAGACAATGACCTTCCCAGGGCTCTGCCTGCTGGCCCAGTCATACCTAGGACTGGTATGAGAGAGGACCTCTCCTCGTATCTCTGCACGCATTCTCCATGCAGCCTTCCTCTTCAGGATTTGCCTCCTGGAACTCCAGACTCTGCCTCAACTTCGTGAGACCTCCAGGACATCCTTGGCTCCTACTTACCTCCCCTGTGTGCTGGCCCAGTACCCCTCTCTGAGCTGGGCATCCTTTCTTTTCCTTCCCTTTGGGATCCCTGCCCTGCGTTGCCTGCTATAAACCACTGTCTCGTAGATTCGTAGAAAGTGTGGTTTTCTAGTGTTTCAAGGTGAGAGGGCAAATCCAATCCCAATACACCATCTCGTCCAAAGGGGAACTCCAATCATGGTGTTCAGGCAAATGGACACAAAGCTCCTGGACCTGAAGCTTGGATTCTAATGCAGGGAACAGCAAACTTCCGGAGAAGGCCAAACAGTAACTAGTTAGGGTGTGTGGGTCAAGAGGCAAAATCACTGCCATCTGAAGTATGCCAGCCGGCCAGCAAGGACAGAGCCAGGAGAGATCTCTGCCGTGACAGCTCAGCTCTGCCGTGACAGGGCCAAAGCAGCCGCGGATAGTGAACAAAGGTGGCGCTCTTCTAAAACAACTTAATTTATGAGTATGGAAACGTGGATTTCCTATCATTTTCACATGTCACAAAAGACTAGGATTGTGATGATTTTAAAAACTGTTTAAAACATGGAAGAGCCATTCTTAGTTCATCCGCCATACACAAGTCAGCAGCGGGCCAGGTTCGAAGGACTGTGGTTTGCCAACCACCGACCTAAGAGGAGAGATGGGAAACCATCAAGGTAAATAAGTTAAGAAAATGGTGTTTTAGGTCATAGTAAGCGCCAAGGAGGAAAAGAAACAACAAAGCAAAGTGGGTGGAGGACAGGTGAAACCTTAGACAGGTGTCCAGGTTAAGTCTCCCTGAGAAGGGAACTTCGGTGTCAGAAGGTAAAGGAAGGGTGAGAGGTCGCTTTGCGGCTGGTCTAACATCTGCTGCCCTGACCAGGCTGCCCTGTGTCCCTGCCTGACACAGAGCAGGTGCTTTATTAAAAGAAGGAAAGAAAGAAAGAAAGAAGGAAGGAAGGAAGGAAGGAAGGAAGGAAGGAAGGAAATGTGTGTGTGTGTGTGTGTGTATGCATGTGATGTCACCTGACCTAGCCAGGTGACATCAGGACATCAGGCAGAGCTGGGTTTGAATTCCAGCTCAGTCCACCCCTTTCCCGCTTCTCCACCTCTCTGAGCCTCGGTTTCCTCATCGATGACACGGATGGCATGCCACCAGGTGCTTGTGGCTTTTATATGCGATGACATGTGGAATGTGCCTGGGTTGTCCTGATGCCCCGTTACAAGCCATTGTTTTATCTGCAAGAGACAGAGCTCTGCCCTGAAGCAGCCCCTGGGCTGGGTCTGTGAAGCGGGAGGCTTGGGCTTCCTGCCCTGTGTCTGTCACCTCTGTCCCACGAGGCCTGGACTCTGCAGCTGGGCCTAAAGCACGGTGCCTCCTGGGCATTTGCTGTAGGGAGAGGGCGTAGCAAGGAGCCCTGTGCCAGGGGTCCCGAGCCCCGGGCTCCAGTCCTGGCTGCATCTCTGCCTCTCTGGGAACCCTGGGCGGGTCACAGCCCTTGGCCGGACAGTGATCCCCAAGAGAAGGAAAACAAATGAGGCAGCTCCCAGAGCTGCCTTAGCTGACTGCTTGGAGGGAGTCCGTGCCGTGCTCGGGAAGGGAAAACTAGCACGCAGTGGCTGGGATTCCAAACCCAGCTCCAGTCTTACGCAGCGCACTGACCTGCTGGTCCCGGCCCCCTGTCAGTTCCCCCGTGGGAGGGGTCAGGAGCCAGGAAACCCAGGTTTGAGTCTGACCATTGTCATTTCCAAGCTACGTGACCCCAGATGGCCAGAATTGGAGGCTGGTGCTGCCTGCAGGCGGGGCCCTTCCTCTGCTCTTGTTATTCAGGTTAAAGTCGCCTCCCAGAGAGTCCTGCCCTGGCCCCAACCCCACAGAAGCCCTTCCCAGTACGGCTCCTTGTCCTATACCCCTCACAGGCCTTATCATGACCTGCCTCCCTGTCCTCATTGCCTCTGGTCTCCTCGCCACACTGTCACCCCCTACGAAGGCTGTGCACCCAGCAGCCCCCCTTCCCCTGTTCACACATGGGTGACTAAGGCCACCTCAGGGGAGGGGCTCCCCGAGGGTCTTATAGGAACTTTGAGGCAGAGCAGAGTGCAACCTCTAGTCCCATTCCCCTGCTACTCCTCTCTGAGCCTCAGTTTCCACATCAGGATAAGGCGGAGGGGGTCCTCCATCCATTCTCATGCAGGGCGCAGGAGCCAGCCCAGTGAGCCAGGGCGGGAAGGTAGCCAGGAAGATTCTCCTCAGAGCCACTGAAGGGGTGGCCTGCCAAAGGGAGGGGTCTGAGCCTCAGAAGGCCCCGTGGGCCCAGACAAAGCATTCAACACAGCCTGGCTCAGAGCGGGGCTGCAGCCAGGACCGCCATTACCGTTACTATTATTATTAACATGACTATTTTCCAAGGCTCAACTGCCACGATTTGCGATTTGCACGTGGAAGTGCCTCGCTTTCTGTGAATCTACAGCACAGGGCAAAGGTGGGGGGCCCTCATTTTATTGTTGTTATCAATAACAATGATATGATGAACTCGTATTTTCGTAGACTGCCTCTCAAAGGGTATCACAAGAACAGTATAAACCCGTCCCGGCCGACAGAGTTCTGGGGTGGGAAGCAGGGAGGACGCTACCTGTTCCTCCAGGACCTGGAGAGGTGGAGCGACTTTCCCGAGGGCTCCTGGCCAGAGGCTCCGCAGCCACCCACAGGGCCCAGGGAGCACGTCCTCACCTGCTTCCAGGGCCCGCTGGCCAAAACCCAGCCCAAGGCCCCCGAGCTTGGCTGACCGTCCCAGGGCAGGCCCCTGGGGAAGCCCCCAGCCCCTGCGGAAAGGGGCAAGTCAAGGGCAGACACCGCCACCGCTGGGTCTGATGCTATTAAAGTCACGGTGCCCAGGCAGCCATTAGGCAGCCCCTCGGGACAGACAGTCTGAGCATTAAAAGAGGCTCAGCCCATAGAGCTGCAGGGGTGTCTCATTCCCAGCCCCAAATTCTCCCTCTCAGGCCCTAGGCTGGCAGCTGAGCTGCACCCACCCATGTTCTGTCCCCTCTCCTGAGGCCCAGGCTTTGCCCACATGACAGTGGAATGGGGTGTCAACTCTGGGGAGCTCAGGGGGCCACAGAGGGACCTTCCGTCAGCCTGGGACCGAAGTTAATAAATCCAGCATTTTTTGGCACCTTCTGAGCCAGGCCCTGTGCTGGGCGGCTGGGGCCTCAGGTAAGAAGCAGGTCACTGTCCCCAGCAGTCTGTCCAGTTGTGTAGCGAGAGAGATGGCCAGGCAGCCATCCCTGGGGAGGGGCCAGAGCCCCTAAGACAGACCAGGGAAGCCTTTGGAGGAGGCGACCCACTGTGCTGGCCAGAGGACAAGCAGAGTGACTAAAGGTCCGCAGAGGAGAAAGGGGTTCCAGGCGACACCCTCCGGATCTGTACAGGGAATAACTGTGTCCAGCTCAAAGGGTTGCTGTGGGTTTTACAAGCAAGCAGGGAGGGGCAACTTCTTTTTCAACGGTGATCACAGGTCCCGTGTGAGGGGGACTGAGGCAGGGAACTAGTAGAGGCCAGGCCCTGAGGTCCCCAGGCTCCTCCGTCAGGCCCCCAGGCCTTCGCTGCCCCTTGGCAGCTCGTGCTGTGTCCACCCAGAGTGGAGGCTCTGCAGGGGCCCGTGGGCCACCAAGTCCACCCTGGACATGTGCTGGATATTGGGCAAAACAAAACCCTCACCAAAATTCCCTGCTGTCAAACTGGGATCTGAGCTCGTGCCATTAGGTCCCACCTTTGTCCAGGGTGCTCAGTCCCCCTGGTCCGAGGCCATTGCTTCCTGCCCTGCTCCCACCCTTACCCTGACAGTCCCTTGACATTGTAAAACCAAACTATGACCTTGATGGCGCTTCACGGGCACGGTTAGGATCTCCCACCTTCCTGCCTGGGGCTGCACTGTGGGAAATACTCCTTTTGGTATGATTCAGTGGCCACCATGACAATCACCCTCTGGATCAACCCCCTTGATTCCTGTGATCACCACCATTACCACAATAGGCACCAACCACCACCACCATCACCACCACTGTTGTCACCATTATCATCATTACCACCATCACCACCATGATCATTTACCATCACCATTATCAACAGCCACATCACCATCTACCACACCATCTTCATTTCATCCTCATCGTCGCCCTTCCCTTCTTCCTCGTCTTTCTCAGTCCTCATCACCACCTTCACCATCTTTACACTACGTTACTGCCACCATCTTGTCATGTTATGTTACCAAAAAATGGAAACCTTTTAAAGCCCCTTGGTCCCCCTGGGGACCAATTATCACAGGCTTGATCCCTGCTTGCTGGGGTTTCTATATCTAAGACCTGCTGTTGGGGACCAGTATGGGGATTGTGGAGTCCTTCCTGCCCTGCCACTCCTGCTGTTCCAGCCAGACCAGACTCTTCCATCTCCTCCATGCGCCATGTTCCAGGTTGCCTCTGTGCCCTGCGCTGCTTGGAATGCTTTCCCCTTGGCACCTCCACGGTGACCACTTATGAAGCAGCCCCTCCAGGAGCTGTTTGCCCCTCGAATTTTGCTTCTAGGACCTGCTGTGCTCCCGCAGGTCAGGAGCCTTGGCATGCCACTCACCTGTCTGGTTGCTTTTCCATCCGCCCCACTAGATGGTGAGCTTCTTGGGGGCAGAGCTGGGTCCTTCCACTTTATACCCCGGGCACACGGCCGGGCTCAGAGTAGGAGCTCAAGAAATATTTGTTGAATAAATGAATGTTTGGTACATACCCGTATGAAATGTTGCGAATCATGAATCAGAGAGCTTTTGGCAGCAAACAAGGGTGGGGGGAATGTTCTGTACACCTCAGGGTGGGTGGAGAAAATGGGGAGCAGGCTGTGGAGGAGAATGGGGGTGGTAAAACTTGCCCTGAATAGGGAAGCCTGGCTCGGACTCACTCTGTCAGCGGCGGAGCCCGGGTGTGTGGGGAAGTGGGGTTAGGGGTTCGGCTGCCCACCAGCCTGGCCCTCTCCTCTGGGACCCCCAGCCTGGGGGAGGTGGTGGAGGAGGGCCAGCCCCCTTGCAGCCATGCGGATCGCGGCCTCCACTCAACCCCTTTAAGACAGGCCGGGCGGCTTCCCTTTGCTTGTTGAAACTGTTCAGTTTTCGGACAGGACAGAGGAGGGGGGCGGGGGGGAGGTCACACCTGTTGTGGAACTTGAGAGAAGGCTTATTTATAAATGTTCAGGGCTCGGGATTCTTGCGGAGCTGATGTCCGGAGGGGAAGGTCACCAAAATGCTTGTTTATAAAAGCAGCAGCAACTGGGAACACCATAAACGGGCTAAACGATGAAATTAACAAGCTCCCCGAGGCGGGGCATGGCGGGGCACGGCGGGGCCTCGGCTGGCCGGGGCGCCACCGTTGGGCACAGCCCCAAGCCCGCCTCTGAGCCATGTCCCCCCCTGCCCCAGCCACCCTGCCCGCCCCCCGGGGCCCGGCCTCGCTTGGATGCCACCCCCACCCCACACCCGCCCTTGCCCTGTCCCCACAGGGGGAGACACGGGCCACATGGCAGGGCCTCTGGGGCGCAGCACTTGTTCTGCCCTCCTGGGAGGGCAGCTCTTTCACCACCCCAAGGTGGGCCCTTCTGGGCCCCCGCCCTCCGCGAGGCCCCAGAATGTGCCATGTTGATGCCAACTTGGGAGTGCTCGGGGGCGTGGGGGAGCTCATGGCTCATGGAGGCCAGATGCAAGCGTCTAACTGGTCCACGTCCTGCCCAGGGGCGGGCAGACCCCCTGGAATCGGCGGAGGGCGGGCGGTTCCCCCACGCTCAGCCCCACCCCCAGACTGTCTGCTCAATTCCCGGTTTCAGGAAAGCTGTGTTTTCCTTGGGTGACTGATGACTGAACAGGTGGCTTCTGGGGTAGAGAGTGTCAAGTGAACAGCGACTGGGAGAAGTGGCCCTTTTACGGCTCACTTGCACTGGTGCCCGGCCCTTGGCTGCTGACAGCTCCCTGGCCTCCCCCCAACTCCCTGTGCGAGCGCCGGGGCCAGGTTGCCCACCCACCCCGGCCTGCAGCCCACCAGCCGGGGCCATCTGCACACTCCGTCCTGGCCGAGGGGGCGTGAGGACAGCTGAGGGGAAACTGAGCCCTGCCCTCCCAGGCTCCGTCACATGCTTACACACACAGCACACGTGATCAGACGCAAGGAGGACACGCGTTCTCCTGGACCCAGAACACCTGCCCACCCCCCACCTCCCAGTGTTCCGTTGAATTCAGCAAGCGGCCACCCTGAGCCAGGCAGTGCGCCCAGGGAGCACCAGACCCGTACCCCCACTCGCGCCTCTCCCGCCGGTGCTTTTCTTCAGGACCCTTGACCATGTGTCTCTGTTTCTGGGTGACTCGTACTCTCTCTGTCCTTCTGCCTCCCTTTGCTCTGTCATCTCTCAGAGGCTGTGTCTGTTTCCCTTGTTCTCGCTCTTTGCGCTCTGTCTCTTCCCTTCCCCCTCGCTTTCTCTAGATAACCGTCTCCTTTCGGGTCTGTCTCTTCTCCCTTCCCTCCAGCCTCCCTCTGTCACTCTGCCCTGTGTCTGTCTCTCTGTCACAGAACTCTCGCCCACCCGGCCCAGCCTCCAGGGACACCCATTGTCCGAGCTATTTTCTCCCTCTGTCTCACCGCTCAGAATTTCTGAGGAGCTGCGCTTCAGCCTGGCCCTCACTGGGGTTCCTGTCGGGGGCAGTGGGCAGCTCGCTGGAGTCGCTAGGGTCCCCATGGCCCATGGAGGACCCACATATGTCCCCTGACCCAGGCACAAGCTGGTCTGGCTCAGACACCTCTTGGCATGAGCTAGAGGTGGGCTGCCAGCCCTGGGTTTGAGATCTGGGTAACACTGCCCCCAGCAGCCCACGGCAGTGGGACCGTGACTATGGGAGGGGCACTGCCAGGGTTTCTCTTCATTGCCATCCTTGGCCCCTTGAATGGCTCCCTGGGAGGGCCTAGCTCCCTGACAAATCCACTGAAAAGGCTGGCCCTGGCTCTCTGTTCAGGGCTGCAGCCTCCCAGGGAAGCAATGCTGGGCCTTCCTTTAGATCCTGCAAAGGGCCAGCTGAGTTGCCCCCAGGGAAGTCCTAAGGGCCAGGAAGACAAGCCTGCCAGGAGGTGAGGGAGTCCAGACACCTTGCATGGCCTGGGGCAGGTCAAGAGGGAAGAACCTGGAAGAGGACCCTGGGGACAATTGGCCTGGAAAAGACCCTTCAGCCTACCCCAAATTTCGAGGGTACCCAGTTCCCCATCAGCCCCTCTTACCAGTTCCTGAATCCACAGGCAGGTGGGAAATCCATTCTAGGGACAGAAAGGGGACCAAACTCTGGGCAGGACAGGCCTGCTCCTGATGCCCAGGACAAAGGTCCAGGAGACCGTCCCCCATCCCACCTGAATCCCCCACCATCCACATGCCCTTTGGCTCCCACTTTTCTGCATGAGCCGCATTAGATCACCCAGCAAATATTCATTGAACACCTATTGTGTGCCAGGCGCTGTTCCAGGTGTCCTGATAAACCCAGTCTGGAGAGGGACAGACAATAAGCCAGAAAACAAATATTTAGTTACCAACTAAGATAAGCTCTCTGAAGGAGGTGAGAGCAAGCTGCCATGGGGACAAGAGTGAGCCTTCTTGGAGAGGAGGTGGCAGAAGGCCTCTCTGAGGGGTGACACCGGGGCTTCCTTCCCTTCACACTGGAAGCACCTCCCTTCCAGGTCGGAAGCCAGAAGCCCACACTATCCCTCGTCACAGACTGTGGGCGCACCTACAGCAGATTAATAGTTTAAAAAATCTTCAGAAATAAGTTAACTGATTGAAGACCTCCAGGGACCCACCATCCCACAACTTATCCATATGTATCATCTCTTTTCTTTCTTTCTTTCTTTTTTTTTAAGGATTTTATTTCATTATTTTTAGAAAGAGGGGAAGAGAGAGAGGCAGAGAGGGAGAGAGACATCAATGTATGGTTGCCTTTCACCTGCCTCCAGCCACAGACCTGACTGGAGACCTGGTTTGTAACCTGGTTATGTGCCCTGGCTGGGGAATCGAACCTGCCACCTTTGGGTTTGCAGGCCTGCGCCTTATCCACTGTGCCAACCAGCCAGGGCGTTCATCTCTTTTAATATCTATAACAGCCTAGAGGTTAACACTAGTAAAATAAGACTTTGAAATATGAGAAAACCAAGGCCCAGAGAGGTTCAGTGGCTTGCACACAGCTTGTGGAAAGCAGAAGCAGAATGGGTGAGGTTCCCCGCCTCGCCCACCTCCATTCTTCTGAATTCTCTGCCTCCCTGGGAGCTGCCTCTGGTCCCAGAAAAGAGCAGAGCAGCCTGTACCCCAAAGAAGCAGGAGGAGTTGGAGGAAGAAGAGGGTTCTATCCAGTCAAGCCCTCAAAACTGGGCCCCCAGCCCCTCTCATCATCTCCTTTATTGTGGCCCGTGGACCCCACAGCCCCCTAAATGCTCCCATATGGCTCCGAGCCCTTAGCCCAGCCAGGGCCCCCCACGCCCTGCAGGTGCCCTGGTAGCAGAGAGGCCTCATCCCAGTTCCTGGGTTGCTACTGTCTTCTCCAGACAACCCTTAGCAGAAGCGCAAAGCAATTACCTTTCAGCTCTCCAGGCCCTGGGCTGACACGGAGGTCCCATCCCCCATGATTTGGGGGAAAGGGGGGTTATTACAATTCACAAAACCTTAAATTAAGAGTGAACAAGGGAAGCATGGCGTGCCACTTCTGAAAGGCTGCCAGCCCGGGCTGGGGTGGGTGACGGCAGTATTATGCTCCGTGTCAAAGGAAGAACTGATGGATGTGAGGATGGCGGTGAAGACGAGTTCAGCGGGTACCTGCCCACGGCACGGGCCCTGCGCACGCCCAGGGCGTCGCCAGCTGGGTGGTCTTACCCCAAGTGTCCCTTTACGTCCATACGGTTTGCAAAAGGCAGCAGGGGGGCTTGCTTTAGACTGGACCGGGGGAGGGGGTGTGATCAGGGAGTGGAAGTAGAGCGTGAGTGTGCAAGAACTAGCCAGGTGAGGTGGGAAGGGCAGTGGTCCAGCCAGAGGGACCCACCTGTGCCAAGGTCCATGGCAGGTGAAGAGCCTGAACGTCCAGGGAGGTAGGAAATGGAGCTGGAGGGGTGGGGCGACCCTGGGGAAGCCATCGGGAGCCCCTCCCTGATGAGCCTTCTTGCCCAACATCCGGTTTTGGGACTTGATGCCGGGGGTGTGGGGTGTACACCATAACCATGCTGTGTATAAAGCAGGCCCCTCCGACAACAGACCGGAGTTGGCAGGGGTGTGGGCGACTCTCCAAGAGGCCCATGCTGTGCGCCAGGAGAGATGGTGGCAACTTGGACTAGGGGGATGGGAAGGGTGGGGAGAAGCGGGCCGTCTTGGAAGGATACTGTGGAAGGATGGATGTTGGTGGCGGGGAGGTGGGGTGATGGTGGCGGTGAGAGAAGGGGTGGTGGTGACACTTGGGGCACATGTGGCTTGAGGAGCCTAGAGGGGGAAGTGAGGTGGGGGCAAGAGGGAACGAAAGGGCTCAGGTTTGGATATAAAGGTCACCCCCTTCCTGAGCCTCGGTTTCCTCAATCGGTAACTCAATCTGCCAAACGCTACCCAATGCCTGGCTTCCACACAGGAAGGCTGGAGCTGAGCGAACAGGTGTAGGGGTCCCGGATGGGGGGGACATGAGGAAGACAGAAATCATCGTGAAGATGCGAGGTTTTCCCATTCCACTCGTCCAGGTGGGGCGCATGGAGGGAGTGGAGGGGCAGGCAGGACACCACCCCTCCTGCCACCGAACTAGAAGACAAGAGGCAGTGACTCGGCTCTGGTGTCCGGGCATATGTCCACGGGCTTGTCCCTTACCACTAGGAGCTTTTTAGTTCTCTCAAGAGGGGACGAACTCCAGTTCTGATACCCTCGGAAAGGACCCCCCAGGAAAGGGGTTCCTCAACCCAAGCTCAAGGGTGCTCCGGAGAAAGTCAGATCTGACTTATTCGAGTGTGTGGCTGAGCGGGCAGGTGCCGCTCACCAGCTAGCCAGCCGGACGGAAGCTGCGAGTTTTCTCTTCCCTCGGAGCTGAGGCCTGAGGGTGAACATCCTGAGGCCATTTGCCTTCCAGCCCCACCCCGTCCCCTGCACCTCAGTCTGGGCCCTGCCGGCTGGGTCCTGTGCTCAGCATGCTCCCCCCCTCCCTGCACACACCTCCAAGGCTGACACTCCCGCCAGAGCCCCAGAGAAAAGCAGCAGTCTTCAAGGTCAGAGGGATGAGCTCATGGGCAGGGGAAAGATGGCACTGAGACACCCCACCCCCTCCCACTGGGCCGGGGGCAGAGAGGGTTCTCTAAAGCCTCCGCGACTCCGGGCTGCAGCGACTGAAGCGGCAGTGGTGGTGGTGGTGAGGGGGGAAGCAGCCCCTTTCCCCCAGCTAGGAACCCAGGGCCTCTGCTCATATATCTGTCCCTGGATAATGTATATCCAGCTTATGGAAAATATTCATAATGCTCCTTACACCAAACTGGCCCCCTTCCATAGTGCGTGATCTAAAATTAAATCCATTTCAAATATACAGTAGATCGAGTCAAGCTAATATAAATGAAACATGATTAATAGGCAGAATGCTGTCCTCCTTCGTGGGGACCAGGAAGGAGGCAGGGCTGGGGCCACTCCACCCCTCCCTCCCCACAGTCCCCAGGCCCCCTAAGACCCTCCAAGACCCTGTCCTCACCCCACACCTAAATTATGGGCCAGCTCTGGAATTTGCCCAAACTGTGGCCGGCCATTGGAGCATAGCACCTAAGAGACTGGACTTGGAAGTCAGGACAGTACCTACACCTTGAGCACATGGCAACTGTGAGCCTCAGTTTTCTCATCTATACAATGGGATATTAACGACCCTCGTCTTGTGAGGCTATAGGTGTTAACTGAGATAATAGTGCAGGTAAAACGCAAAGCAGCCAGCACCCAGATAAAGACATGGAGTGTGGCTACGTAGCCCTTGGAGGGCTGCTCCACCCCCCCCTCCAACAGGAATTAGGATTGGTGCCCCCCACTGGCCCCCGTTCAGCCAGCCAGCCAGAATTCCTGCCATTGCAGGGATATGCCTGGTGGGCTATTTTTAGTTCATTGGCAAGTGACTGTTACTGACCAAATGTTCCCACCACTGAGGACAGACTCTGCTAAGAGGGCACTTGTGTGCTGAATGCAGGGTGGGGAGGGGTGTTTGCGGCCTGTCCCCAGGGGCTGCACGCGTGTCCCTGGTGCATACACATTTGGACACAGGTTCCAGGTCATTGACAGGGCGGGGAGCAGGAGGGCCTGGGTGGGTCAGGCGGGCCCGCATGCTGGGCCCTCCTTCCCGCTGGGCACCCGCGCTCCTCAGGGGGGAACCAGAAACAGTGTCAGCTGTAAAGACGAGTGTTGCTCTCAGCCCGCTGGCCAGCACTCCGTGCTCCTTCTTTCAGGAAAGACCCAGGTTCCACTGGCGGAGTGTGTGTGCATTCGCATGCACGTGTGTGGGTCTGGTCATTGTCCTTCTGGCGATGTCCTGCTCCTGGTACGTGCCCCTCCCTTCCGGCGTGGACCGCCTCCACTCAGCGCTCCTGGGTCCCTCAGCCCCGCACTTGATCCCGTTTCCAGCGATCTGAACGCGTGGGCTTGCCCCAGCCTGCGAACCCCGCTCTCTGTGCCAGCCCGAGAGAGTCCCCGGACGCCTGCGTCCGTCCACTCCTCACTCCTGGGCTTTTCCTCCCTTCCTGTCCCCCAGGGCTGGGAATGGGGCAAGCCCCAGTGCGTCGGAGGGGGTGCTGTTGGCTTTCTCCTTGTCATTGGCCATTTGCTGCCTGCTTCACCAGGCGTGTTTTGAGCATGTTTGCATAAAGTGGATGCAGGCTGCAATTCCGTGATGAATTCTATGAATACTAATCCGCTACTACCCTTGACCTTGAGGTCACCGAAAGATCAAAACCAAACCATTTAATATTTTCCTTTTGCAGATCAATAGGAGCATAAATTCCCCCTCAATGACAAGTATAATTTCAAACAGATCTATAGCAGGCAGGCGTGCATTTCCAGCCGAGACGTTCGCCGCCTGCTTCGCCTTTTGGGGAGCAGACAAGGAGTTTCTTGCTTTTTCTACCATCGGATTTCTTTTTGCCCTTTTTTTTTTTTTTTAATTTTTTTTTTATGGCTCTGAAATGCTATTTTCAGCAGCTGCTGTCATATAAATATCTCTTGTTTTTCTTCTCCTCTTTCCCTCCTGGTGAAAAGGGCAGGGGACCTATTGAAAATTCTGCTTTATCTCTTTCAGTCGGGTTCAAGTACAGGTCGAATAATCGATCCCTCCTCCTTTTCTTTTTTAAGTTTCCTGTCGTTCTTTTGGCCGGATCAGCAGCCGCGGAGAGAAATCAGGAGAGCAGGTCCTTTTATGCAGATCCTCAGAGTGTCTGCACAGCTGCGTTGATGTGCGTGTTGGTGCGTGCACGCATGCGACCTGTGCTGGGGGTGTGTGTGTCAGTGTGTGTGTGTGTGTGTGTGTGTGTGTGCAGGCGTGTGTGCCTTTGTGCACATGACAATAAATGTTCATTCTAGTTCAGACTCCCACAGAACTTGAGGAGGGGTACAATGGAAAACCATCAAAAAGAAAAAGTTAAGGGTTGGGTGGGCGTTGTTAACCCTTGCAGCTCCAAGCAGAGCTGGGGTGGGGTGGGGAACGCCTCTAGCTCTCCGTCCATAACCCCCCCCCCCCCCCCCCCCCCCCCCCCCCCCCCCCCCCCCCCGCTCCGTGGGCACCTTGTCAAGGCGGCTGATGTCTTTGCACGAACACGGTTCTGAAAGGGGGAAAAAAAGATGCCAAAAGAAGAGGGAAACAAGCAAAAGGAAAGAGAAAGAGAATTAAACCATTAATCTGCCTGGATTTTCCACTTCACAGAGTAATCAGTTTGGAAGTGACTGAAATAAAGTGGAACGTATGATTGCTATCACCTCCTCCCTCCGTTCCGAGTTTCTTATTTACAGAAAAACGGGAGCCAGGGAGGAGGCCTCCTTGCCCCCCGCCAAGGCCCCCAGTGTCTGCTCCGGAGGGGGACAAGGACCCTCACCGTCAGCCGTGGCTGCCTAATGCCTTCCCACTGCCCTGAGCTGGAGGTGCAAAGCCAAGATGATTTAATTTATAGAAAGGACAAGGATGTCGTGTAGCAGATTTAATCATCAGAGAGTTTAAAAAAAAATAAGGACCAGGCTAATGTCGTAATTTACATTTCAGGATAATAAAGAGAGAAGACAGAAAAGGAAGGGCCTGTATCCTATGAGACAGAGAGGAGGGGAGGCCAACCAGGGGGCCCAGGGAGCCCAATAGATTTGCCTGAAACACCAATAAATTCAAAAACAAACCCAGAAAGCCAAAGACAGGCCTTGGAAAGTGCTGGGAAAATGGACCATCGATTTTAGACTTGATCTGCATTTTGTATTTTAATAATGCTCTCTCTCTGTCTTTCCTTTTCTCTCTCTCCCTTTCTCCCTCTCTCTCTCTCTTTTGCAAAATATAAAAGCTGATCTGATAAATATTAATTTGAACCATCATAATGTATTTGAAAATTCCAGCTAAAATGTCACCACATGGAACATTAATGTAATATTTCAAGGCCCTGAGAGCAATACTCATATTGATTGCATTTATTTCACTCTAGGGAGGAGAGATAATTCTTCAATGTGGGACACATCTGGGAGCCAAGGAGGCAGGGGCTGAGGGGAGAAATGCGAAATTATACATGGCCATAAAAAATACAAAACAGAAAATCCTCCTGAAAACGCTCCCTTCTCTCATGGCACCCCACACCCAAACTTGGCTTTTTGATTTCCCAGCGTGGTGTGGGGCAGCGGGAGGCAAATGCTCGTGTGCCTTTGGGCAAACGGCAAAAGCTCAGCGCTCCCCAGTGTGCGTCTCTGGGTGGCGGCTGCAGGCTCAGCTGCCTCTCTGGGCCCTGCCTCCCGCGCTTGCTGCGTCCTGGGAAGGCATCGGGGCCCAGCTGCGGATGGACAGACCCGCAGAGGGACTGGCCCAGCTGAACCCCCTCAAGCTTTGGGGTGAAATGCACAAGGGCTGGGGCGTCCTGGGAGGGAAAGAAAACAGGAGAGGAGGGCAGGGGAAGGGAGGGGAGAGAACACAGAAAGGAAGGAAAAAGAGAAAGAGGAAAGGGGGAAGGAGGAGACAGAGACAGGCATGAGTGAGAGAGAAGACAAGGAAAAAAAGAGGAAAGGCGGAAGGAAGAGTGAGTGAGGAGAAGAGGGGGAGGGGCAGGGGACCACGGGGCTGTCTGGAGTCCCAGCTCCTCTCACTGTCATTAAGGATATTGATGTACTCAGGCGTCAACGAGTCTTTGCACCAGTGAAAGGAAATCCGATGCTGGTGACGACCCGAGCGCGCCCTCTGTGCCCCCTGCCCGTCCAAAGCAGAAACCTAGGAAGCACCAGAGGGAGGGGGTGGCAAGGCCCCCTGGAGGGTTGAGAAGCTGAGGCTCTGGACCCCCACGCTCCCCAGCCCAGGGTGGGGACAGGGGTGGGGAGGGGGCACCTGGAAGCTGTTCGCTTAGCACCCAGGCGCACACTCCAGCCTGGCTGGGTGCCTGACCTCCTGCCTGGGCCTCAGGTGGTACCTGCAGCCCAGCGGAAGGCTGGATGGGGACCCCCTCGGCCCCAGGAGGCCCTCGCCCTCCTCCTGGCTTCTTGGGGTGTGCTTTGGGGGAGTGGACCTTCACCACGCCCCAGAGACCGGGGACTAGTCAAGGTCAGGCTCTGTTCACCCTCCTCCAGGTCTCCGCGCAAAAGCGCTCCTGACCACCTCAACAGCCCCAACACGCACTCCCTGTCGTGCCCACGTGTTCTGTTGTATGCAGAGTACTTGTCACTATCTGGAATTATCTTAATTATGCGTTTACATGCTGTTTATCTGTCTTCCCCCGACTTGGAGATTAAGTTTTATAAGGACAGGACCGTGCCTGCCTCGTTCGCCATGGTGTCGCCTACAGCTCGCGCAGGGCACTTGCTCCCTAGGTCTTGGCTGGTTGACGGAAGGAAGGAAGGAAGGAAGGATAGGCGGAGAGACGGAGGGGTGGACAGATGGACGTTAGAGACTAAGCCCTTAGCTAGACCACGTCCCCTCCCCGCCCGAGCCCGCTGTGGGCCGTGGGACCCATCTCGACCCCCACCCCGACCCCTCCCACCCGCAGCGCCCGCCACCCGCCGCCAGGGCTGCGCCCCCCGCCTCCCTGAGCCATCACTCGCGGAGCTGCCACAATATTGTGAAGGCTCCTCGCTCCCGCTCCGCGGCGCAGCCCGCAGCCCGCGCGGGGAAAGCGAGGGAGGCGGCGGCAGCGCGGGCGGGCGGCTCGGCGATGAATAATGCATGACCAAGGCGCCCCCTACCGGCGGCCGTGCGCTCCGCGGGGACAGGCCCCGCCGCGCCCGGACCTAGCCGGGACCCGGGGCGCGCCAGGTGTCCTTTCCCTGCCAAGGCGGCGCGAGAAGCGAACTTCCCGGTCCTGTCCTCCCTCCCCACCCAGCCGCCCAGCCCTAGCTCTCCCCGGGTCACCCTTCCTCCCACTACGTCTGGGGAGAGGCCTCTACCCACCCCCAAACTGAGGACCCAGTTTGGGGAGGTGACGCAGAGCCGGGCCACGTGGTCTCTTGTCATGGGGGTGGGGTGGGAGCGGGAAGGGCCTCTGACCCCAGAGCTTCTGCAGCAGGACGGGCTGGGCCAGGAGCGCGGACCTGGAGGAGGACCCTCTGGAAGGCAGGAGAGAGCAGAGAACAGGATTCATTTTGTTTACGCTGATTTGTGCCACTTAGTTGGTGACATTTTTGTCTCTATAGCTCCTGGTAAATATCCAAATGTGTAATTCTCCAATTAAGGTAATGCTATCAAAAATTAGTACAATTTCACACGTGTTTCCAAGTGTTTCTGGAACATTGAGACACTTTTAAAAAAGATAAAGTAAAATACAGGAACGCTCACTATGTGTATGTGGATACCTGTCGTTGGAGCGTAAGGGCCCTTTCCGGGAGGAATGGATCTTGGCGGCCTTCTGCCTGGAGATGCCAGATGGCAGGGGCCACGCGTGGAGGCTGATGATGCAGGGGAAGCCCCCACCAGGCCTGGAGTGTCCCCAAGATGGCTGAGATCCCTGGGGGTCCTCTACCACGACCACCTGTTCTGCAGGCCCACCACCTCCTCTTAACAAGCAGGTAATGGATAGGAAGCAGAGGTCTTGGCAGTGCTGGCTCGGCAGCCGCTGTAGCAGGCCCCTGGGGAGCTGAGCCTCACGGTTTCTCCTCACCTAGAATAGATGCTATTGACACACGCACCCCCCAACACACACACACACTCCTCCAGTCATTCCTGCTGTCGCCTGACCCACTGCTCCACGTTAATAAGCCAGAAGGGACCGGGGCCTCTGGGAAGTGCCTCTTGCTGTCTGTTGAGAGCACCTGCTGAGTGATTGGCATGTGTTGGGATCCCTGGTCCCAGCGACGCGCTGTAAACCAGGACTGTGAGGCCCATGTTACAAGCAGGAAACAGGCTCCAGGAGGGGCAGTCACCGCCCAGGACCACATAGGTCAGATGTGAAATCTGCCTTCCCCTGTGCAGAGCCAAGGGGCCTGGAGCAGGGAAGAGGAACCCATCCTTCCTCCTAGGTGGTCCTCTTGTGTTCGGGACCCCACTTTCAGGAGGTCAGACTGGAACCTTGAGCTGGGACCACAAGACTTCCCCATGGGGGCCGCACTAGTTCTGGGTCACCAAAAACGTTCTGCCAACTCAAATGCCTTGGCAACGCCACACACGGGAACTATATAGTCTCCCGATGGTTTTGGGTTTTTTTTTTTAATATTTTATTTATTTATTTTTAGAGAGAGGGAATGGGAAGGAGAGAGAGAGAGAGACATCAATGTGTGATTGCTCCTCACATGCCCCAACTGAGGACCTGGCCCCCAACTGGGAACCTGGCCCACAGCCCAGGTATGTGCTCTGCCTGGGAATCAAACCAGTGACCCCCTGGTTCTCGGCCAGCACTCACTCCACTGAGCCACACCAGCCAGGGCTAGTTTTGGTCTTTAGAAAATAACAGTTGAGGGCAATGATACCTGGTATCCTATTAGTAACCATCACCCTGGAATCTTGCTCCTTCAGGTGAGGCCCAGGTTCCAGCCCCCAGTGACATCTGCTTCGCTCTGTTACCTCAGCCAAGAAGTACGACCTCTCTGAACCGGGTTTCTTCGCCTGCGAACGGGGAACAGAGCAGTGCCCGTCTGTATTACTAGGTGGCACTGGCCGGGGTAGCTGACGGGCCAGGGATGAGCAGGGCTGCGCAGGCAGCCCAGGGCTTCCAGGATAATTCCTGTTAGCAAGTTGCTTTCCCTCAAAGCAGACTGAGGATGGGGATATGTGTCGTTTGAGATGGGTCCCTAAGCAGAACCATAGGGATTGGGGAGGTAACAGGTGAGGGTCTGTGCTTTGGGCAACCAGGGCTCATGCACCCTGTGGAGCCTAGAGCCCACTCCAGGACAGCCCCAAGGTGTGTGTGTATGGGGCAAGCGGAGCTGGGGTATTTGTCTACCAACTCCCGTCTGCCATTGGTTGAGAGTCACAGGGGGACAGACATGTCCCTGGGGTGCTTGAGTCCAAGTGGTGGGTTTTGTCATTAGAAGCTGCAGGTGCCCTCTGGGACAGGCTGAAGGATATGGCAGGGGCTCAGGGCCCATGGCAGTTCCCTAGGCCCTGCCAGGTACTCCTGTCATTGTCTGTGCTCAGCCTGGGGACACACCTAGGCTCTGGAGTTAGAGTGGCTAGACTCAGCCCTAGCTCTGTGGCGGAGGAGGGAGGGGGCTCCCTTTCCACAGAATGGGCACTGAGAGAGGGGCACAGTCTCCTTGCCTTTGCAGGAGCTCAGAGTCAGGGAATTCAACCCAGCCTGAGGCTGAGAAGGCTTCCTGGAGGAGGAGACATTTTCTTGGCAGAACCACGAGCCGCAGGCTGGGTTCTTCAGGCTAGGGACCTCAGCCCCACTCTGCCCTGTTCTTCAGAGCTGCTGGCTGTGGTGATGAACACGGAGTTGCTGGGCTGCAGCTGGTGGCCCTGCCTCCCCCATCGTTCTGCACCCCCGAACAGCTGTCCTCTAATCCAGACTTGTCCTGGGCCTGAGACCAGAGGGACTGCCTTGGTTTTGTGGGCAAGTTTCCAAAGCTTCCAGAATGCCTGCAGAGCTTGTTTTAAATAGAGGCACATGTCCCGTTCAGACCTCTCGACTCAATATTCAGGGCAAGATGCGAATTTCTGCATTTTTGGACAAGCACCCCAGCACATCCTCATATGGCCAGCGGACAGGTTGGGGACATATCCCCAACACACACACCTTGGGGATTGGCTACCAAAGACTTCCCTTCTCCCGCTGTGAGCTTCCATGAGCCATCCTGCCTCACTGGCCTCGGACCTGGGGAGCCAGGCCCAAGCACAGAGAGTGAGGAAGAGGACACAGCCTCCTCAGGGTGTCCTCCCAGCTTCTGAGCTCTGCCCTGCAAAGATCTCCCCCACCTCTGCTCCCTGGAGATCACGGGGGAGTTGTGGGGCTCCTCTGTGACTGAACCTGTGACCTCCCGTTCATTCATATGCATGGATCAAATTTTGGAAATGCAATCAATTACCGTTGTTGCGTCTGCTTTAATTATTGTCGTGTCTTCTATGCACTTTACATAACTTAATAAACAGCTGGGGAAACAAGCTCATGGGTAGAGACCAGGGCTGGGGAGGAGCTGGGCTCTGTCCTCAGTCAAAGAAGCACTCTTTCCCCCCGTCATTCATGATCACATCCACTCCTTCTTTCACTCGTTTGTTCATTCATTCTCCAGTCAGTGATTCATTTGCTCAGTCATTCAGATATTCATTTACTCATTCATTCATTCATTCATTCACATATCCAGAGAATACTTATTAGCATAGCCATGTAGGCTCCAGGAGAGGTGCCAGGAAGGCCACGGTAGACAGACCAAGAGGGTTCTTGCCTTTGAAGAGCTGACAAACTTGTAGGGAAGGCAGACAACAGATAGATGCAATGACTACAAACAGAGATAGGAAGATCAGGGAGGGCTTCCTGGAGAAGGCGCCATTTCCATCTACTCCCTGATTTACTCATTTGTTTATTCATGCATTCAGAATAGGCTTCGTTCCTGGAGGAGCAAGAGACGGAAGTCCCAGTTTTGAGCCAAGACCTAAAAGGAGAAACAGCTGGTGGCCAAATTATTACAAGGCAATGGAAAGATGGCAGTGGAGCTATGAACCAGGAGAGGTGGGAAGGTATCCTTTGGGACAAAGCATGGAACAGATCTTCCAGGACCCATGGAGGTGAAAAATCTGAGCCTCCAGAGGACAGGCTCAGGGTCCATGCACTAGCTTCTTTGAAAGGACAGACTGGCAAGTCTCTTTTCCAGGTACTGGCCACCGTGGTTGGGTTAGGGAGAAGGCCTGGTGACTGTCCTCGGTTCCCAGCCCCCCGAGCTGACTCAAATTCTTGCTTGGTATCAGAGGGGGCTTGGTAGGTGAGGTCTTGGTGAAGGAGCAAAAGTTCATCAGCAGAGGAGGGCTCCACACAGTAGGCCCTGCAAGAGCAGGGGCCTGGGGCAGGCGTGCTGGGGGGTGGGGGGAGCCTGAAGCTGTAAGCAGGTGAGCAGTGAGGTAGCTGGGTCACAGGGGCTCTGGGGGCGGTGCTGGAGGGAAACATGAGCGGAAGCCTGAAATCAAGCAGGCGCTGTAGGTTGTCCAAAGCTGGGGAGGCACCTGAGTAGGCTGTGCTGGCTCATACGTGTGTTTGCAGGCCTGCTGTTGGCTGGGGAAACAATAGAAGCAAGACCTGGCCTCTGCCCGTGCAGTGACAGTGACTCCAAGGGCACCAGATCGGGTGGTAACAGTGCCATCAGGGTGACCATTCCGGGTACCCAGGAGCCCAAAGAGCGGGCTAGGCTCAGGAAAGAAAAGTTAAAACCCAGTAACACCTAGTATTTATCAAGTCCTTCCACCACGCCAGGTGCTTCCCATTCGTTATCCCATTAATAATAATAATAGTAGGAGCAGCAGCAGCAGTAATAACTAACACTTATTTTGTGCCAGCTTCTTTCTGTTCCATGCACTCTTACCCACATTAATTCCTTTAATCTTCACAACAGCCCTGTGAGGAGGGAATGATCATTATCCGCGTCAGACAGATAAGGTCCGTCCGGGAGTCTCAGAAGCTGGGGGACGTCTGTCTCCGCAGAACAAGTGGCTGAGCCAGGATATGCACTCAGACCTTCCTGGCTCCGTGGTCCTTGCTGCTGTCATTCTGCCCCCAACTCTAACGAGGGTCCGGGCACAGGGTGAGCAGAGGCAGCGGGCACAGGGCACCTGTGGTGCGTCCACGGTCCCACCCTCTGCCCTCTGGCAGCTTTGGACTGCCACCTTCTCCTCCTGCCGACTGAGGCTGGTGTTTTATGAACCCAGAACTGCCGCAAGATTCTCCTATTAATTTATTGGTATTGCTAATTAAACATCATATTCACAAATGTAAATTTCCTAATGGCCTCCCTTCCATTTCCGAAGTTTCCTTAAAGAGGCTTCTTGTTACGGTTGTCGATAGAAACCAATTAAATCTCACCGGATGGTGGGCTGTGGCTGGCTCGGGGGTCACTGGGGGGCCCTGGGACCTCTGGACAGGGTCTGGCCGTGGCCCTTCTTGGACATAGAACTGGATGAGGGGATTTTGGGGAGAAGGAGGCAGAGTAGGCCCAGCTCTGAGCTCTTCCTTGGGTGTCTGCTGCCTTCTCCCTGGCATTTCCCCGTCAAGGGTGGGCTGACCTCTTGCCCAGGACATGGCTGCTGGCCTGGGCCTGTGGCTGTTTGCAAATAGGTGTCAGGGAGGCCCAGATTAGCATGAGGGGACAGGGGTGGAGGAGGTGGAGAAAGGAGAGAATCCCATGGGAGGCCCTAAGAGTGCCAGTGCTTGGAGAGATCTTTTCAGCGAAAACCCTTGTTTGAAAAATGGGGAAACTGAGGTACGGGGGAGGAAATGACTTGCCCAAGGCCAAGGCCTGACTCTAATCTCCTTGAGAATTGATGAGCCATGTGCCCTCACTACAGAAACATGCACACAGAGGCTGCAGGATTGCAGGGACCATACTCTGTACCGGAGGGACCCCCCAACTCCAATTTTAGTCATTGCCTAGTGTTTAAAAGCAACAGCTCTTGAATCCAAGGTACCGCTTTCGAATCCCACATCCAGCAAGTTCTCTGTCTCTCTGGACCTCAGTCTCCCCATCTGTAAAATGGGACAGTGGTCTCTCTCTGCCAGGGCTGCTGGTGGACTGTACAAAGCATGTGAGTGAGTGCTCAGTAACGTGTGGCTGGTGCCAGGATAGGCCTCATCACATCAGAGCTCAGTAGAGTGCTGCCACTCTGCACCCATCACCTCTATAATTCTCCCCACCATTATGATGACGGAGGCGCTGTCCTTGACCCCTGTTTACAGATGGGGAAACTGACTCTTGGGAAAGTCAGGGGGAAGGGCTGGCGCTGCCTAGATATCAGGAAGCATTAGGGCTCTTTTGTGTCAGTATCTTTAGGGGACCAGTGGGTAATTTGAGTGTTTTGGTTGCTGTTTGGGAATCTCCATTAGGGAAAGTTTTAAAAATACATTCTATTGTTGTTTATTATTAATGGTAATGACAGAGGGAGTGAGCCGCCCATCAACTCCCTGTTGTCCCAGGCTTCTAATGAGCTGGGGCTGGGCAGCCAGGACCCACAGCCTCGCACAGAGCGTGAGCGGGGCTCGGAGCACAGGCTGGGCCCTGGGGTATCCAGACTCCCAAACACATTTCTTACTGCGGTGCAACACACGCCACATTAAATGAACTAGTGTTAGCATCTTAAAGTGTTTGAGTCAGTGGCAATACTATTCAGCTACCTAGTTTCAGAACTCTCTTGTCACCCCCAAAAGAAACCTCAGCCCCATTAAGTGGTCACTCCCCATTCTCCCACCCCTCGGGCAACCGCTGATGCACCTTCTGTCTCTGTGGAAGGGCCTGTTCCAGGGTGGCCCGTTCTGTACCCATTCAGTGCTAACTCCCCATTTTCTGCTGCTCCCAGCTGCTAGGAGCCACCATTCCACATCTGGGTGGAATGAATCTGTCTGTTCTTCACACCTCGTGCTGATGGAATCACGCGCCATCTGGCCTTTTGTGCCTGGCTTCTTTCACTCAGCCTCATGTGGTAAGGTCCGTGCATGGGGGGCATGTTCCATGTCAGGGCAGAATAATGTTCCCTTACACAGGTAGACATTTTGCTCATCCATCCATCTGTTGATGGACATTTGGGTTGTTGCCACCTTTGAGCTACTGTGAATAGCGCGATATGCGGTGTCCAGCTCTTGAGCATTTATCCGGGTTCTGAGTGACCACCCCACATAGTGCTCGCATTAGGTACGCGGCGTCCACACAGCCCAGCTCTGAGCCCAGGGAACTAACTCTCTGCAGCTTCAAAGGGTGTGAGTCCCTTGAGGGAGGGGAAGAAAAGGTTGGGGAACAGCTCCCTCGGACATGTGACCCTGTGGGAGGCTGGGGGCTGGGTGAGATGACCCTTGGAGGGTGCCCTGTGGACAATAACATGGGCAGACGTCTCTCCCCCATGGGGCAGACCTCAGCACAGAGATCACAGAACACGGAATGTCCGAGAAGGACAAGGCCTTGTGCTCTACCCAGGGAGTATTTGAGATGGAGAAACTGAGGCCAGGGAAGAGACTAGACCTCTTCATTAGCATTGCTGATGCCCTCACGGTTACCACCGACTGGCACTCCCCATGTGTCCAGCACACGGTCCCTTCCACCACACACTTAGCAAGAGGTGTTCTGATTGTTCCCACTTGCAGATGGGGACAGGAAGGCTCAGAGAAGTGGCCTAAAATGTAGGGAAGGGACAGACGTGTCCCCAAAGGGAACCAGAGGTTTTCTGGCTAAGCCTGTGCCACTGTGGCCAGTGGCAACTGTCCTTCAGGTTGGCACTGAGTCATCCTCACCCCGGGGTTCAGCATCCCAGCACCCTCCCCTCTCTAGCTTCTCCATCTCTCAGCCAACCTCTCAGGCAGAGGCTGGACTTTTCAGGACGTGGTACAGACGCTGGTAAGATCAAATCCTCCCTCCACTCCTGGTCACTTACTTTATTCCGCTGAGCCTCAGTGTGCCCTTCTGCGAAGTGGGGAGACTTACCAACACCCCCTGCAGAGGGTTGTTTTAAAAGTCAGATGAGTTGCTGGATCCACATGGCTTGCACAGAACTTGGCACACAACAGTGCTCCACAAATGTAACCCAAAGGAACCACACGGGCTTCCCTGACCTTCCCACCGGGCCCTGAGTGGGAAGAGCTGGGAGCCTGGTGCTTCCCCTGGGGATTAAGGCAGAAAAGGAACCAGGCAGACAGCCCGACAGGATGATCAGAGAGGACACCACCTTAATTCCACCTCCATCAGACCTCCGCTGAAGACACGACCCTTTCACCTCATCAATATTCAAGAGCTTAACAAAAAAAGCTATAACTAGGGAAGTCAGAAATAATGGAATGCGGTATTGATTATTTTATGGTGCGATTAGGGTAATTACATCTCTCAAATTTTATTTTAATGTTACTTTCTACTACTTTTAGTCTTTTAAAATTATCCCAAACATCCCCATTTAATGGAACACACATGCCTTCAATTTCAATGTGAAATACTTTTTTTCTGCTAAAGTGTGACCTCAATATATTTGAAAACATAAATTACACCATGTATAAACCATAAAAAATGAATGATGAATTTAATTCTGGTGAAGCGTGAGGGATTGAGGAGGCAGGCAGGCGGAGGGGCTGTTTATCCAGAGTGGAGGGGACAGTTGGAGGCAGGAGGGGCAGTGGGGCCAGAGCAGGTACCTGACCTTCAGGGGCACCAGAACGGGGCTCAGAGCTGTCGGGGACATAAGGCCAGGGAGGACTCGGAGGCTGTGCCCGCGCCAGGGCCCTCCCTCCCTGCGGTGAGCTTGCAGCCAGCCGCTCTGCCCACCCTCCCCGGAAGCCAGTTTCCAAAGCACTTGCTGTTGTGTGGCCTGGCTGCAGCCACTCAGCCTAACTCTGCCCCTAATAGGGAGTGTAGTCAGTTGCTAATGTTCTGTCGTTCCATTGTATTGTTCCATTATACAGATGAGCAAACTAAGGCTGAAGGGACTCACCTGAAGCAACTGGGTGAGCAAAGTGCCACGGTGCTGGGAGCTGGCTGCAAAGCCAGGACTTGGGACTCTGCAGCCCAAGAGCTTCCAGCTGTCAAAGACAAGAGCCTATTGTCACTGCCCATGTCTCCATGGACCTCAGGGCAATAAGCAGAGTGATTGAGGACACAAGCTTTGAAGCCACAGAGCCCTGGGTTCAAATCCTGGCCCTCTTACAGGAGTATTATGAGAACTCTCAACCACTGGAAAGCCATAGCATGTTATCATAGGCCAGGGTCTACACCGGGAAGGTCAAGGTGGGGAGCTTTGGACCCAGGAGTGGAGTTTTCAAATCGTGGGTAGGGATTTCTCAGGGGTTTTCAGGACACAGCCTCCAAACCTTTCCTGGTTCCAGCACTGTTCTCCTCCACTTTTCCTCCAGATGACAGGGACCCTTCCTGCCTGTCCCCCTCCCCCATCAGTACGTTGAAAACCCCAGGCCAGCAGGGAAAAGCCCCCTTTGCCCACTGAAGTACCTCCAGCATCTCGTATGAATGAAATGCTCTCAGCATCCGGTGACCACGCTGCTAATTTCAGCGGTTACTTCTCAGCCTCCCCCTGCCCATCAGCGGGTGTGCCACCAGACACCTCCCTCCTCCCTGCAGCACTTACTCTCTGGCCCCGGTTGCCTGGGCAGCCACGGGTCTCCTGCTTTTCCTCCAACCTCCTGGTTGCTCTGCCTCTCCCTTTTTGTGATTCCTCCTCACCCTCTTCACCCTCTTCACCTTGGAGGGTCCACGGCCCATCCTTGGGCCTCTTCTCGACCACACAGTGACCTCATCCCGCTCGCATCCTTAATGGCCACCCAGATGGACACTGTCCAGGGACACATCATACAATCCTCTTAGGCAATGACACGTTTTTGGGGGGTAGCCATATTTTTTTAAGCGAAATCCATTTAAATACTGTATTTTGTCTATCTGAATATATCCAAACTATCACTTCAACTTATCAATATAAAACGTCATTAATGTGAGCTATTGTGCATTTCTCCACCCTAAGCCTTTGAAATCGAGTGTGTACTGTACGCTTAGAGCACACCTCAGGTGGGCTAGCCGCATTTTAAGTGCTCCGTAGCCACATGTGTGGCTCGAGGCTGCTGTATTGGGCAGCGCAGGGCTCTCCACCGACCCAACACCAAACCCAGCTCTCCCCTCACTCAGCAACTCCATTTACAGGCCTAATAGCCGTTGCGAACTTCAAATGTCCAAAGCTGAGCTCCTGACCTTCCCCACAAACCTGTCCTACCCACAGCCTTTCTCCCACTATTAATGGCAGCTCCAGCCTTCTGGGGCTCAGCTCAAAACCCACAAAGTCACCCTTGACTTCTCTCCCCACCCACACGCCCATCGAATCTATCAGCAAATTCCATCTGTTCTGTCTTCAATATGCATCCAGATTCTGACTGCCTCTCCCTGCTGCCGCTGCTGCCACCTGGTCAAAGCCCCCGACTCTTCTCACATGGATGACTGTAACCACCTCCTCTCTGGTCCCCCAGGGTGCACTCTTGCCTTTGCTGTAACAACCTGTACCCACCCAGGTTTCAGAGTGGGCCTGCTTAAAGTGGTTCTGTCACACATCTGTTCACATTCCCTCATTATCTCCCAGATCCCTCAAGATGGAAGTTCAAGTCCGTATAACAAAACAGATGAACAGATTCCTGCCTCAGGGCCTTTGCACTGTCTGTTCCTTTGTCTCAGACAGCCCTTCCTATAGATATCACAGGCCATTGCCCTCATTGCCTTCAAGTTTTTGCTGAAATAGCACCTTTTTAATGAAGTCTTTACTGGCATTTCTATTTAGAATTGCCATTGCTCTCCCCGCCCACACTACCCCTCCTTTATTTCTCATACATCGTATAATTCACCTATTTATTAACTGGCTTCCTCTGCCATCGGAATGTCAGCTCCACACCACCAGGAATTTTCATCCTTTTGTCTTTTTTGTTCTCCGCTCCACCCCAGTGTCCACATGCATGGTGCCTGTGGACATTCATAAATATTTGATGGATAAATGCATAAACATTCACCACCAAATAGATAGTCATTTGAACCAAGACCATTTATTGAATTCTGTTTATGTGAAATGTCACCTTTATCATAAACGAAACTTTCATATACAAATGGACCTGTTCCTATTCATTGGTAGATCTATCAAATCTCATTCCAACACTACCCTGTTTTAATTACTATGACTTTAGCATGTATTTTGCTGTTGTGGCTATTCACCTTCAAAGAAACTTTTTTCATTATTATTTCGCATGTTCTTTTTTATATGAACTCTACACGTAGACTTTGATGAAAATTTATATTGATAACTTCATTGAGGCTCCATCAGATTTATCAATTAACCAAGAATTTATTTTATTTCTGTATTGTCATCACATCCAAGATATATTTCTCCGTCCATTTATCTTATTTTATTTTATTGTTTTTTAAGGGTTTTATTTTTTAAAGATTTTTATTATTTTTAGAAAGAGGGGGAGGGAGGGAAACATCAATGTATGGTTGCCTTTCACCTGCCTCCAGCTATGGACCTGGCTGGAGACCTGGCTTGCAACCTGGCCATGTGCCCTGGCTGGGAATTGAACCAATGACCTTTGGTTTCACAAGCTAGTGCCTTATCCACTGTGCTGCCAGCCAAGGCCTCATTTATTTTTTTTACTATGAAAATATTAGTCCCGGTTGGTGTGGCTCAGTGGACTGAGTTAAATGATTATAAAATAATTTGTTAATGTCTATAGAAATTTTTTAAATTCTGACCTGACCCATCAATGTCACTTCTAGAGCTTTCTTTCCCTCAAAAGACTCACTTGAGTGGACAAAGATGTGTGTAAAGGTATTTATTACCTTGTTTTATAAGAGAAAACAGAAATGTCCATCAATCAGAGGTTGGATAAATACTTAGGACACAGCCACACTATGAAACCTTGAGCAGCTACTTGAAGATAGAAAAATAGTTAAGTAGATCTATAAAGATCAGAGAAAGATCACCAAAGTATACTGTCAATTGTAAAGAAGCAAGTCCGAACAATATAGGTGGTCTGTCCTGAAGGTATCAGCCATGCAAACTGTTTTAATTATATCGACATTGGCTCGAAACTTTCCGGACAGACCTCATATGTGGTCTGATGCCATTTATATAAAAGATAATTAAGATATTTGCAAAATGGGCAAAGGGTTGGAATAGACATTTCTCCAGAGAAAGTATAGAAATGTCTCCCAAAAAGCACGTGAAAAATGTTCAGCCTCATTTAGCCATTAGGAAAATGCACATCAAAGCCACAACAAGACACCACTAAGAAAGCTTTAATCAAAAAGACACATAATAGCCCTGGCTGGTGGCACAGTGGATAAGGTGCCAGCCTGTGAATTCAGGGGTTGCTGGTTCGATTCCCCAGCCAGGGCACACAACCAGGTTACAAGCCAGGTCTCCAGCCAGGTCCATAGCTGGAGGGGGGTGAAGGGCAACCATCTGTTGATGTCTCTCTCCCTCTCTGCCTCTCTCCCTTCCCTGCTCTCTAAAAAATAATAAATAATTATTAAAAAAAAAAAAAGACAGATAATAGCAAGTGTTGGTGCAGATGTGAAGAAATTGGAGCCTTCACACATTGCTGGTGGGATTTTTTCAACAGCCACTTTGAAAAACGCTCTGGCAGTTCCTCTAAAGGTTAAACGTGGCGTGATCATATGACCCACAACTTCTACCCTAGGTATAATACCCAAGAGAAATAAAAATATATGACTGCACAAAAACTTGCCCATGAATGTTTATAAAATCATTATTCATTAGAGCCAAAATGTAGAAGCAAGCCAAATCTCCATCAGCTGGTGAGTGGATAAGTAAAATAGTGTATGTCCGAACAATGGAATCTTATTAGGCAGTATAAAGGAATAAAAATCTCATACATGCTGCAACAAGGATGAACCTTGAAAATATTATACTTAAGTGAGAGAGCGTACCCAAGAGACCACGCACTGAATGGATCCATTCATATGAAATAACCAGAGTAGGCAAATCCATGGAGACAGAAAGATTACTGGTTGCCTAGCGTTGGGGAAGTTGAGGGGAATGGAGAGCAGTTTTTAGTGGGCACAGGGATTCTTTTAGAGGTGATGAAAATGTTCCGAAATGGGTTGTGGTGATGGTTCCACAACTCTGAAGACACGAAAACCATTGTCTTGGACACTTGAAACAGGTGGATTATATCGTATGTAAGTTATATCCTAATTAAGCTGTTTCTTGAAAAAGATAATTAAGATGCGTGCATTTTGATTTGGCACTTTCTCACTAATCACAGTCCTGGACAGGGAACCTTGCCCACAGTCCAGGTGTCCTCTCTCAGTACCAGTGTCCTTTAAATCCCTGGTGAACCATCCACAATGGCCAAGATATCAATATTTTATTTTATTATTTTATTTTTTTCAATATTTTAAATAAGACAGGGCTATGGTCCTGATTTTTCCTTTGCCCCTGTGACTCGGCCCCACAGTTACTGATCTTGTCGTCAAAATTTTGGTATTTCATTCACCACAAAATGTTTTAAGTGATTTAAAAATATTGCATTAAACCCTAGCTGGTAGGACTCAGTGGAATGAGTTGGGGCCTGTGAACCCAAAGGTCGCTGGTTCGATTCCCAGCCAGGGCAACATAACCAGGTTGCAAGCCAAGTCTCCCACCAGGTCCTTAGCTGGAGGCAGGTGAAAGGCAACCAAACATTGCTGTCTCTCTCCCTTTCTTCCTCCCTCCCTGCCCCTCACTGTAAAAATAATGAATAAAACCTTTTTAAAAATTGCATTCAAGTGGTATTTATCTTGATTCCCAAAGCTTTGGGGGTGGCACTCCTTTAGTTTTGCACCTAAGCGCCTCATTCACAGCTTGCTGGTGCCCTTGACCTTGAACTTGTCGCCAAAGAAGTCACCTAGGACTCCCAGGCTCCTGGAGGATGGAGGGGCCAGAGAGAAGCGTCTGGGGGCTGGAGGAAGCCGCAGCGGCATTGCCTCTGCCCACGGCCTCGCGGGGGGCGGAGGGGGGGACCCTAGTCCCGGTAGGAGGAGGCAGACAGAGCCAGAGTCTGACCTCGGAGAGACGGAAAGGAGAGGAGCACCGAGCCAGAAGGGGTCAAAGGAAGATTGAAGCGGGTCAGGGCGAGCATGGAGAAGCGGAGAGGCGCGGGCAAGCGTGGGACTGGAGGTCCCCCCTGGCAGGGCGCCCCTTTCCGCATCCAGCCAGCCCCACCCGCAGCGCGGGAGGCCCCGAACGACCGTCAGAGGCGCCCGGGGAGGGGGCGCTCCCGGCCGCCCGCCGCCTGATGCGTATCGATCGTTGCCTGGGGTCGACGCGGGGGCACCAGCTGCCGGCGGGGCGGGGTGACCGCACATTAGCGCGGCTGGGGACCACTCCCCGGAACTGGGCCGGGCAGCCCATTAGATGCCCAGCCGGCCTCGAGACCACCGCGCGGGCGGGGCGGGGCTGGCTCCGCCGAGGCGGCCCCTGGGGCGGGTGGGCTGGCCAGCAGGCAGAGAGGCGATGCAGGATCTGACCCCATGGGCGAGGCTGCAAGCCCCTCGGAAGGCCCAACTTCCTGGACGACCTATTGCAAAATAGCTGGTTTTCTCTATTCCCTGAAGGGTTTCCAATCTCTCGACCTCAGCACGTGCTGTGCACCCTGCCGGGATACCTGCCTTCCCAGCACTTCGCACCAAGCTAACCCCACCCACTGGCTCTCGCCTCAGATGTAGGTGCCTTGGGGAGCCTTCCTGACCCCCAGGCCCGTTAGGCACCCACAGCTGTACTTCCCAGGCAGATCCCCTGACAGCTGACTCTTGGACTAACAACTGGGACCATGGATTGACCTCCCCAGCTGGTCTGTGAGTCCTGAAGGGTCCACTCCCTGAATCACATCTTCTTAGGGATCCTGGTGTGGGCAATTGAGGGGCACCCAGCACACCTATAGTGAAAGAATGAACACAAAAGTGAGGAGGCAAAACCGGCAGAGCCCACAGGGCTCTTGACCCCTCTTCTTTTTTTTTTTAAAGATTTCATGTATTTATTTTCAGAAAGAGGGGAAGGGAGGGAGAAAGAGGGAGAGAAGCATTGTGTGTTTGCCTCTCGTGCACCCCCAAACGTGGACCTGGCCTGCAACCCAGGCATGCGCCCTGACTGGGAATCGAACCAGCAACCCTTTGGTTTGCAAGCCAGTGCTCAGTCCACTGAGCCACACCAGCCAGGGCGGGACCCCTCTTCTTATCCTTGGGTTTTGAGGAGAGATTTGGGCAGAATGAACGTGGAGTTCTAGTTCTGCCACTCACAAGCTGCATGACCTTGGGCAAGTTAACTGACCTCTCCGGGCCCCTGTTTCCCCATCTGCAGCTTCAGGGAGCTGTGTGTCCTACTTCCCGCCTGTGCAGGAGACCCCCACGGATCAGGGTACAAGCTGGAGAAGGCACTGGAAACCCTGTAAGAAAAGATGGCTGCAAAGGGCAGGAAATGTTCCAATGGGGTGTGGGGCATGCCATCCGCCAAAGCATGCTATCCATGGGGGCCAGGGATATGGAACTTTCTGATGGGTAATTTGGCAGCATGGCTCCTTCCACCTAAAGCTGCCATCTGCCCCTGGACACCAGACCCCTCGCCCCTCACCTTCCCCCGGACAGCATTCCAGCTCCAGGTCAGGCCACGGGAACTTTCCCTATCCTCCCGCTCTGTCTCATCAGCCTCTCTTTCTCCCTTGGCCCCAGCTCCTCACCTACCACCACCCCATTCTCTGCTCTCTTGCCCAGCGACGCCTCTCTCTCCATCCTCTCTTGAACCCACTGTACCCAAGTGCCGTCATCCAGAACACCAGTGTCTCCGTTCAGTGAAGCCCAGCAGTCAGTTCCCAGCAGCCGGTTTCCCGGTCCCATCAGCCCGCTGGACGCTGGTGACCTCCCTCCTCCTCCATCCTTTCCTTCCTCAGCCAGGTCTCTTCCTTCTCCCTGGCAGCCTCGGAGGCTCTGAATTCCGACTCTCCTCCCTCTGTGGTCTCCCCAGTGCCGTGGCTCTTCGGATACCAACCTACCAACATACGCTGACAATTCCCAAATTTATATCTCTGTAGCTCCAACTTCTCCCAGGAGCGCTAGGCTTGTCTATACATCTATCTATCTCCTGATGTCTTCACTTGGAGAAGGAGAGGGTGCCTTCCTTACAAATATAACTACCTTTTAAAAAACCATGTACTACACAGTGTTCTGTCCTCTGGAGGCAGGCTGGCCAGGAGTGAGCGGGTCACCCTTGCCGGCTCCAGGCCCTGGGAGGCAATCCCGGGTTGGCCATTGTGTAAAGGATTGTTGGGGGGAGGGCAGAAGAGGGGGGAGGTGGCAGGGGCCCTGGCTCTGGGGTTTAATCAGTAGCATCCAGCTTAAATTCATCTGAATGGCAGTTCCATAAATCAGACTTCTTGTTAAATCCGCAGCCGGAGCATATGCATCCCGTTAGGCAGCAGTGAGGCTGTCGGGCTGGGCCGGGCCCCGCCACTCACCTCCCCCCAGCTTGGCCTGGGTCAGCCAAGGAGGCGCCTTCCTGGGACCGGCAGCCCTCGCTGGGCACACACTCATTTGCTTGTCCTTGCTCACGCCTCGCAGGTGATGAGGCAGCTGTCACACTGTGAGCTCTCTGCCCGCCACGCCGCCCTGTCAGGTGGCTGAGGCAGGTTTAGAGTTGGGTGCAAGGTGGGGAGTGGGAGCAAGGCCTCTTAGAGGAGCCATTTCACCATGAGCCTGATGTCACATGTGTGAAGAAGCTGCAAGTTAGACCGGCGATTTTCACCTGGTGTGCCACAAGAATTTTTAAAATGTGCAACACCTGACTGTTTAGTCAGGGATGCCAACTTCTTTTCACCTTAGATTGTCAAATAAAAAGTGACAACAGGAGCCCTGGCTGGTAGCACAGTGGATAAGGTGCCGGCCTGTGAACCCAAAGGTCGCAGGTTTGATTCCCGGCCAGGGCAACATTACTAGGTTGCAAGCCAGGTCTCCAGTCAGGTCTGTGGCTGTAGGCAGGTGAAAAGCAACCACACATTGATGTCTCTCTCCCTCTCTGCCTCTCTCTCTTCCCCTCATTCTAGAAATAATAAAATAAAATCTTAAAAAAAAAAAAAAAAAGTGACAACAGCCAACACAACAAGAGTGGTCCAGCAGTCCATGGTCTGGGTTGGACCATGAATATATATATATATATATATATATATATATATATATATATATATGTCATGTAACAGAGCTGCATCTCATTGGTCACCTCCCATAGACAGTGAGCATCTGATTGGCTAATTCTTTGTACCTGAAATCTGTATATACAAGTACAGACACCTGATATTTTAAAAAGTCACTTTGGGAAACCACAATAGGATATCCCCTCACACAGACCTGTCAGAATGGCTATCAGCAATAAATTAACATTAACAAACACCAAGTGCCGGCGAGGATGTGGAGAAAAGGGAACCTTCGTGCACTGTCGTTGGGAATGCAGACTGGTGCAGCTGCAGTGGAAAACAGTATGGAGATACCTCCACAAATTAAAAATGAAATTGCCTTATGACTCAAATGATTTCATGTCTTAGAATATACCTGAAGAAACCTAAAACATGAATTGGAAAGGCTGTATGCGCTCCGATGTTTATTGCAGCATTATTTACAACAGCCAGGATTTGGAAGCCACCCAAATGCCCATCAGTAGATGAGTGGGTAAAAAAGCTGTAGTACATTTACACGATGGAATACTACTCAGCTGTTAAAAACAGGAAACGTTAGCTTTTGTGACAGCACAGATAGACCTGGAGAGTATTATGTTAAGTGAAAGAAGCCTTACACAATAAGCCAAATAGTGTACCATGTGATTCTGCTTGTAGGTGGAATCTAATGAACAAAATAAACTAACAAACTAAAAAGAGACTCATAGATACAGAGAACAAACTAACAGCTGTCAAAAGGGAGGGGTGGGGACTGGGTGAAAAAGGTGAAGAGATTAAGCAACAATTAAAAACAAAAAACCTCACAGACAACAGCATGGTGATTAGCAGAGGGAAAGAGTGGGTGGGAGGAGGAAGAGGGGGTAAAGGGGTCTTGGTGATGAACACACAATAAAACATACAGATGATGTATTTATTTATAGGATGGCACCCCTGGAACCCTATATAACTTTAATAACCAATGTCGCCCCAATATTAAATAAGTAAATAAATAAATGTCACTTTGGAGCAAAATGAATCAAAATTATACCTATTTTTCATCGGATCGGCAAAAGCTATATATTCTTCGGTGTGCCGCCGACTTTTAGTAATTAACGTGTGGCATGAGGTGACAAAGGTGGAAATTCGCTGAGTTAGATGAGTCCGGGATCAAAATGCGATGCCTTGTGAGGCAGCCCGCGCGGCCTTACCTGGCAGTCCCGCTGATGGGCATCCGGGTTATTCAGAATCCGGTCAATTACACTGCGATAACAAACAACATCAAGGGGACCACGTCTCGGAACAACCAACGTGCCTTTCTCTCTGACGATGCGAGTCTAGGGCGGGTGGGCAAAGGGCTCTCCTGCAGCGTCGCTCTGGACCCCGGACGGAGGGAGGCTCCCTGGGCACAGCCCCTGACAGAGCCTCCGTGGAGGACCTGCGGAGGCCTTGAAATGCCCCAGGCCAGAGCTACACCTGTCACTTCCACCCACAACTCTCCGGCTGAAGCTCATTCTGTGGCCACAGCTGACTTTCAGGTGGGATCAGGTACCCTCTCCTGCGCCCCCGACAGAAGAGAGCAGGGTGTCAGGTGAGCCGCAAAGTCTGCTCAGCACCCCAAGCCTAGCATGTCCAAACCACATCCCCACCCCCTTTTCTCCGCTGTGCTGAACGTCTCCCCCTCTCTGGAGCTCAAGTTCAAAACTTTGGAGGTACCCTCGAGTCCTCTCTGATGTCCCACAGCCGTGTGATTCGCAAATCCTGGCAACTCCCTTTTCCATATATGAGGTCTGTCTGGAAGCTATGCAGCCACTGTGATATGAAAACTAGAGACATTTACGGAAGAAGATACAAGAAATGTTGTACACAGGACAATGATGCCTCCGTCCCCATCAAAGTAGGCCCCTAGAGACCTCACACAGTTCTCCCAGTTGCCATCAGCTGCCCTGCCGTATTTTTCTGAATCTCATCGAGGGTCTGAAATCTCTTCCCTTTCAAAGATGATTTTAGTTTGGGGAAAAGCCAGAAGTCGCAGGGCACCAAATCTGGACCGTACTGGGGACTGAGTCACCGGGGTGATGTGTTGTTTCGTCAGAAGACTCTGTGTAAGATGTAATACGTTATGAAAGAATGCTCAACATCGCTAGTCACCAGAGAGATGCAAATTAAAACTGCATTAAGATACCACCTCACACCTGTCAGAATGGCAATCATCAGCAAATCAACAAACAACAAGTGTTGGCGAGGATGCGGGGCAAAGGGAACCCTCATACACTGTTGGTGGGAATGCAGGCTGGTGCAGCCACTGTGGAAAATAGTATGGAGTTTCCTTAAAAAACTAAAAATGGAACTGCCTTTTGATCCAGCAATTCCACTAATTGGACTATACCCAAAGAATCCTGAAACACCAATTCATAAGAACCTATGCCCACCTATGTTCATAGCGGCACTATTTACAATAGCCAAGTGCTGGAAACAGCCTAAGTGCCCATCAGTGGATGATTGGATCAAAAAACTTTGGCACATTTACACAATGGAATTCTATAGAGCAGAAAGAAAGAAGGAACTTGTACCCTTTGCAACAACATGGATGGAACTGGAGAGTATTATGCTTAGTGAAATAAGCCAGTCAGTGAAGGACAAATATCATATGATCTCACCCATTACGGGACAATAATGAACAAAACTAACAACAAGCAAAACAGAACCAAGTATATAAATACAAGGAATAGGCCTTCAGTGGTCAGGGGAA
>PVIW01000785.1:0-19143 GCA_004026585.1 Noctilio leporinus
TACAAGTTCCTTCTTTCTTTCTGCCATATAGAATTCCATTGTGTAAATGTACCAAAGTTTTTTGATCCAATCATCCACCGATGGGCACTTAGGCTGTTTCCAGCACCTGGCTATTGTAAATAGTGCCGCTATGAACATAGGTGTGCATAGGTTCTTATGAATTGGTGTCTCAGGCTTCTTTGGGTATAGTCCAAGTAGCCATTACCCACTACTTCTTGAAACTGTCTGTCTCATCTAAGCCTCATGGCTTACAGTATCATGTATATGCACTGATAGCTCACAGGTATGTATCTTCAGTCTGACCATTCCTCTGAGTTCCAGGCACACATACGTAACATGCCAAATAGAACAAGTGAAAGAGAAGCCTTGTATTATGTCCTTGAATCCTACTTCTTCCCCTGCCACACCCATCTCAGCTGTGTAAGTCAAAAACTTAGGAAGTTTCCTCTTTCCCTCATTCTCTGCACCCATGCAAGTTCCCACTAGCTGTACTTTCAAAACATATCCACCCTCTTCTCATCTTCACTGCCACCACCCTCCCCCAGGCTACCATCTCTCACCTGAAGGTCTTCAGTATCATCTTCACAGGTCTTCCTGTGCCCACTAAAGTCAGCAGCCAAGGGAAGAAATTTAAAATATAAATTGTGTGCTTCCTCTCATTGAAAGCATCCATTGACTCTTAAAGAACACCTAGTAAAATCTGAAGTCCTTCCCTAATGGTCTTCAGGGCTCTACATAATCTCGCCTTTGATCTCTCTGTGAACTCATAGTCTCTCCCTTTTGCATGCTCTTCTCTTGTCACATTGGATCCTTGTTTTCACACATTCCTTTTCTGTTTGAACTGCTCTCCCTTCAGATAACTACATGATTTGTGACCTCACTTTATTCAAGTCTCTTCTCAGATGTCACTGTCTCAAAGAGATGCTTCTGATCAACTTTTCTAAAATAGAACTATATTAGTTAGATATGGCTATGTAACAAATATCTATAAAAATAACAGTGGCAAACAACAGCACAGGTCTTCAGGTCACCTGGGGATTGGATGATCTAGGATGGGTTTGGGCTTTTGCTTTCCTTCAAGGTCTGGATCTCTATGAGTTGGCTTCTCACTGCAATATGGGCTCCAATCTGCTTCCCATCTTTCATGTTTGTATCCCTGGGATGTGGCATGGAATAGGTGCTCAGCGAACTTATTGCTTAGTAAGTAGAGGGATGAATCAATGTAATAGAAATTAAGAGAATAAATAGATACACTAGAGATTAAGTAAAATAACTCCACTTAGCCTCTTCTAATGAGTGAAATGATTGATATAAGAATCTGAGATAATTCTGCCATGTCTTTTATTTTATTTTCACATGTTCAGATCAAAGAACAGGCACATGTTTCTCAGGCCTGGTGAATGGCCGCTGTGCACAAGAGCTGCCGGGCAGAATGACAAAAATGCAATGCTGCTGTGAGCCTGGCCGCTGCTGGGGCCTTGGAACCATTCCTGAAGCCTGTCCCGTCAGAGGCTCTGGTGAGCTCCTGTCTGCTGGTCTGCTCAGGACAGATAGTATTAAGAGAGTTTGTTCTAATGTGTGAATATACTTTGCTCTTCCTTTTGAAGTCATATCATGTCTGTATTCCTATTACTGGCTTCAGTGTGGCTTGGTTGTTTTTGTGAGGGATATGGTGGCATTATTTATTTGATTATACCCAATTTACTAATATCAGTTGATTATTATTTGTCTTTGCACAAATATTTTTAAAAATTATTTTGAATGTCTGCATTTCAATTTTAAAACCTTCTGATCTTTCATTTCAGAGCTTGAATATCTTCGACTAACAAAGTTCAACCTTCATCTATATTTTATTTCAGAAGTACCCTTATAGTGTCCTGACCTTTGAAATCATTTCCTTTTTATAATGATCTGAAAATTAAAACTACAAGAGTAGGAGGATGCCTCTCACTTACTTTGCATTAACTACCATATAGCTGAGGCTAAATTGGAAAATGAGGATGAATAAGCAGTAGCTTCTCATTAATATGATACAATAGTTAAGTACAGTTAATATTTATCACATAAGATATATCAACGTATTTTATTGTCTTCATGTTAAATTATAATTTTTATGAAAATAATTACATTTTTTGAACTATGCCCATAAAAATATGCATTCTTTCACAATCTTTAAGCTATAAAATAATGAAACTGAGTTATAAATTTTTTTAAAAAGCAGAGTTAATGCATAGTACTATATCATTTTGGAAACTCATAGTTCCACTAGTGATATATAATAGTAATGTTAATACTAAAACAATTACTTGAGTAAAATAGTTTTCATTTCTTCTGATAGTTTCCTAATTCTGAGAACAATTAAGGAAAAAAGGCAATCACTACGCTTGTTTCTTTTCTCCCAACTTTGATACGTGAATAAATGAGAAACAGATGTAAAAGCTTATTAAATACATCTTCTGTTAAAATCCACATTTGAAAAAATATTATTCTGAAGCCATATTAATTTCTTAAAGGGAAGAAGAGAGATAGGAAACATGTATATATGCCATACCAATGACATTTCAAACAAAATCAAATATATAGAATAAGTTTACTTAAAGTTTTTTTTTAATTTAATTGTTGTTATATTACATTCATCCTACTTAAAGTTTTAATTTTTATCTAGTCAAATATATTTCTTGCATTCATAGTTAAGTCTGGAATTTTATGAGTTTACTAAAGGACATAAAATTGAAATGCTCTTACAAATGATTCTTTGGTTATGCAATCTAGTTAAAATATGACATACAGTTTTTCACTTTTTTTCTGAAACATTTACACCTTTTCCTGCTACTGTTAGCATTGAAAATATTTATCAGAATGATACCTTACTTAATCACGTAGTATGAATGAGCTGAAATGACAATTACAGTATATAGATTGCTTTTATAATGCAGAAAGACACCCATTTGTGTTTAACTGACCTTTCTTTTTTTTCTAGAGGAATACCACAGACTTTGCATGGATGGCCTTCCAATAGGAGGGATTCCAGGAAATGCTGGCTCCAGACCTGGAGGCACTGGAGGGAATGGCTTTGCTCCAAATGGCAATGGCAATGGCTATGGTCCTGGAGGGACAGGCTTTATCCCCATCCCTGGAGGCAATGGCTTTTCCCCTGGTGTTGGGGGAGCAGGCGTAGGGGCTGGGGGTCAGGGACCCATCATCACTGGACTGAGTGAGTGTTTGTTTTCTGTATTCTCTTTAGTTTTCGGCCTTAAGTGATACTATAATTTCTAACATTTTTCCCAAGAGATGTGTGTGTATGTATATATATATACATGTAAAAATCTGTTTCAGGGTCTAAAATGTAATGTAGTAATATAGAATTCTTAAGAAAAATATTATTTTTATGTTTCATTAACTTTTTAAATTGGAGCAAAGAATGAGTGACCCAGGCTTTCTTTGAAAATAGAGCTGAGAGCGCAGTAATACTCCAATCCAGATGACACCATTCAAGAGCACATTTCTGGTTCCAGTGTATTTCACTTGGCCCTTTGCAGCTGCCCTGTTCATACAACCCTTGAATTATTTCCAGAATCATTTTTCAACTGAGATAAACTGAATAAGTCTTGCTCTGTGCCTATCCAAATATTATAGTGAAATATCTTTCTTTCCCTCACCCTTTTTTGTTGAATAACTTAAGAAATTGAGAACTGTGGGCTTCAAGCCAGAATTGGCATCGGTGTACTTGACATTTAAGTTCACTCTTTTTAAAAGAAATGTTCTTGCTAATAATATTTAATGATGTCCTACAGGGTGGTGTTTATTCTTTTTGGCACGTTGCCTATTTACTATATCTGAATATTCAGCACAGTTACAAAAAAAGAAATGGAAAGCATTCAAATGTACAGTAGAACATTCCTGACATTTTAAAGATATTATTGTGGGCACAGTCTCCAGATGCATAACTTAACAGATGTGGGTTACAACCATGTATCTCAACAATGTCTTTTAGATACTCAACATAAAAGTTTCAATACAATATAAAATAATATGAACGTTTGATATATACACCTAATGAATGTACTATTAAACATCCTTTAAAAAATCAACTCTAAGAAAAGTAATCCATGTGTAATCATGAAATGTTACTTGTGTTTTCATTTTCCGTAGCTATTCTCAATCAGACAATAGACATCTGTAAGCACCATGCTAATCTCTGTTTAAACGGACGTTGCATACCTACTGTTTCTAGCTATCGATGTGAATGCAACATGGGCTATAAGCAGGATGCAAATGGGGATTGCATAGGTAAGCTCATGATTTTGTAATCCTTCATAGTTTTTGATAGCTTTTACACTATAAGAACAAATTGGACTGAAAATGATAGACAAAAGTCTTTTGAAGTAAAGCTAATTTGCAAGCTATCTCTCCTGCATGCATGGGTTTCCATCTGTCCCCTTAACCTGCTGCTGAGCTAGGCCACTTCAAGAATCCCTCACCCTACATATTGAGATTTATGTCTCTGCCTTCCTTGCGTTCTCTCCTTCTTAGCTGATACTACTGGATATATGATTGTGTCATTAACAGGCAGAAGAAAGTACAGATTGGGAAGAAATAGTTGATGATTTTTTTTAAACAGGTAGAGTTTTAGGTGTCTAGGGTGTTTAATTACAGAAATCTAAAGAAAGCTAAGGGAGCTGTTCAGGACCAGAGTTATGGATCAGTAACATAAGTAACATTGGAACTATGAGGGGGAATGTTGTCTCCCAGACTGAACAATAGGAAGAATGAGAAGATAAAGAGACTGCAGCTGGAATTCTATGGAACAGCAACTTAAGTCAATAAAGAAAATAATTATAATGTTGGAGAGACAGAAATAATCCAGAAAGTATTACATCACTGAAGCTATGCAAGGATACACATTCAAGAGAAAGGTAGTGTCAAGTGTTAAATGTGGCAGCAAAATTAAATACAATGAGGGGAAAGAAATCTGTTGGATTTTATAGTGAACAGAGTTTTGAGGATCTAGTAAGACTAGATTTAGGACAATGGAAATTGAGCCATTTTGAGGTTATTCTTTTATTTCTTCTTCATGTTGGCAAATGATCATGCATATATTTCATCATTAGCATAACACCAAATATCAGTCGTGGGTTCAGGTCCTCTATTATAAAATACAGATGAGAGACCAGGAATGGGGAGAGTTAGGATTATAATTTTGCCAAGTAAAACTGAAAAGGTCTAAAGGGACTATGCTTATGAAGGAAAATGTGAGCCAAATAGGATGCTTTGGAAAATTGATCATCCTAAACTATGTGTAGAATTACAGGATAGGAATATTAAATACGGCTTTGCTCAGGATCCCTGTGTACAGTGGCCCAGGTGCCACTCATACATGAATAGTTAGGTGGTGCAGTATGTAACCACACATAGCAGTCCTGGCTTAGCCAGTGCTACTTGATGCTTGTTTAAGTGATAGACCAGGTGATTTTTTTTTTTTTTTTTTTTTTGAAATACCATGAAATACTGATATACTTATACTAATTATATGACTTGAAAATGTGTTTACTACCAGAAAGCATGATTATCAGTGTACAATATATAAAATATTCCTCCTTACGCATACTTACAGTTTCAGTCTGTCAGACTGAAATTGATTGACCTTTTTGTTTAGCTATTAATATTTGTCATTCATTCATGTGTTACTGCATGATTCACTAATCAACAAATGAATGTAGGCCAAAAGTTAAGTATTTTCTGTAAATCAGCCAGAGACCACCGTTTATTTTATGTTAGTGCCAGGGTGCACTTGATTCTGGCTAGTAAAACAGTTCCACCCTGGGAAAGTTTCTGAGCCTTTGGTATAAACTATCTTTAAGGATCAACCGTTCCGTCTATAGTCACGCTGCCAATCCAGCCTTCGTAACTAGGGTTCCTCTAGAGAATTAAATCCTGCAGAAAGTGATTTCAGTGACTTTTTGTAGTTCTTCTAAGGGTGATGCATACTTCCAGAGGTATATGAGGTGCGCTAATCGTATAAAATGGGTGTCTTAAGTTCCTTACTTTTCCTGGAACTCAGGTGAGAGGGCTGCTACCACCCTTTCTGTAAACACCATCTGATGTAGTGTTGGGATGGTATGTTTGCACAGTTAATATGTTAACATAAGTCTCAAACTTCTGAGTTTTACGCAAACATTATTACAAGCAGTTCCATTCTAGTGTGATCTCATCATCCAGCCCTAGGAAATGAAAACCTAGGCAGAGTTATCTTGCTATTATAATTTGTAGGGACAAAGATTAGTATTGGGGCATATTTTGAGAAGTTTTGACTATTTTTTCATCCTGTGCTGTTTATACTGTCAACTTCTAGTCAGTTTGAGTGTGAGTTTATAAACAGTAAGTTCGGATAGCAAGAAAAGTTAAAGAGGATGTAAGCCCGGGATAAAGTGGTGACTGTTTTCCTAGCACCTGCGTTTTGAGGAATAACAAGCGGCCCTTGCTCTTGGGGAACTTCTGTGAGATGCTGAGGAAATGGTGTAACTTGAAAGGCATTAACTGTATTAAAGGATCAAAGACAAGGAAAATAGAATTGGGCTCATTTTCCTATTATGGTTACTCCCGAGACCTGAAAACAGTTATATTTACTCATCACATTTTTCTCTTTTTCCTGAGAATTTTTCGTGACTCTGTTACTGTCTGTATAAGTCAGAATGCTGTTAGCCATGGTTTTTAACTTCATTTAAATTCTTCTATTTTGGAATAGTAAGAAGTAATTTTTGTTTCTGTTGGGCCAGAGGCAATCTTAGAGCCCTGGCAAGTTCAAAGTGTTTGCTAACTGTTTTAAGCGTTGATGTTTCTTACCCCAGTAGTATCTGAGAATTTAACCATTTTGGAAAACCAATGTCTTTCTTAATTGCTTTGGGAGTTTATTTTAGGAATTTAAAATTAGTTTCTTGCTTACTTTAGGAGTTTAAAATTCTGTGAATTTTGCTTAAAAATGCTCAGTCCCCTGTGAAAATACAGGACGAAGTAAACGTGCGCAGACTGTAACATTTAAGTGCTCCTGTTCTCTCCACAAGGTGCACAGAGGTGAACACTGGAAGCATGAGACACAGTGAAGCAGAGGCCTGAGGTGTGCCTGCAGAACATGGCAGTGCTCATTTATGATTAGTCCTATGATGTCTTAGAAAAGAAACAGGGTTTTAAAGTCATGGATTGTAAAGTCACTAATAATTTTTTGGTGATTGGTTTCCTTCCAAAAATACAGTGTTAATTTTAGCCTTTAGGGGTTAAAGACAGAAATGAATTGAGGCTGTAATGATGAAACAACGGGTGGAGCTGTCATAACAGTCAAGGGCCTGGGGAGCAGCTTCTCAGGGGGAGGAAAAGGTCCTAAAAAGTGACCCAGCTTCCCAGAAAGTTTACCTAAGCAGGGGTGGGGATTGGATGTGTGTTATATTCTTCACCCGAACAGAGCTTTTCAGTTAGGCTCCTATAAAGATGCATCTACATCACATGTTTAATTGTTGCTTTCAATGTTACGTAGACACAGAGAATTTAAGGGATCTTTGACACTGCAAACTGAAGGTGATATTTTATATTGGAAATCTTCTTAATTATACTTTATATACTTGCTAATTCTCTAAACTCTCTCTTTTCTTATTTTGCTTCATTCCTTTGGCCCAGGAGAGTTTTGGTTGATACTATCAACCAAAAGTTTAAATGTAAGTGAGTGTTAATGGGCTGAAGGTGCCTTTGGATGAATTGAAAAAACATTTGATCGTGTTATTTTTTGCCGTTTTAATTTTATTTGCTATGAGATCCTCCCCTCCCCCTTTACTAGAGAGAGCTTAATTGCATTCCATCGGGATGTTTATGTAATTGAGGTTGGTGAGTTTGATAGAGTACAGTTCCTGTTTTAAGAACATCTGTGAAAAGAGTAATCTGTTTATTAAAAGGTTAAACCTGTGAATTGATTTTATTGTTGTGCTTTCCAGTTTAGCTGAAATTGTATATGTTAATGGCTTCTACATGTATATGAAATGGCAAGTCATTATGCCCTCACCAGCCAACCAAGTTTTTAATTTGTCGGCATTCAGAATACTATTCAGTGGGTATTTCTGAGAGAACATGAATTAAACTTTCCTAACGCTGGTCCATATGATTTCTCTGGGACTTGACTTCCAGGCTCTTGAGACTGCCATTTGGTTGTATACAGTAGTTCCTAAATTCTGCAATGAGTGCTTTAAACAGGCTTTAAGAGGACTTGAATTAAAAGCAGTGACATTTTTCACATTTAGGATCAGAACTGATATTTGCATAAACCTTGGTTTTATGTTAAAAAAAAAAAAAAATCCTGTGCCAATTTTAAGACCCAAGAGAAACTTTAAGTCAATAAAAATAATAGGCGTGAGCCCTGGCTGGTGGCTCAGTGAATAGGCGCCAGCCTGCAAACCCAAAGGTCACTGGTTCAGTTCCCAGTCAGGGCACATAACCAGGTTGCAAGCCAGGTCTCCAGCCAGGTCTGTGGCTGGAAGCAGGTGGAAAGGCAACCATACATAAATGCTTCTCTCCCTCTCTGCCTCTCTCCCTTCCCCTCTCTCTGAGAAGGAGAAATAAAATCTTTAAAAATAAATAAATAATTAGAGTTGTTTCATTAAAATTTCTTTTTAATTTATTGATTTTAGAGAGAGAGAGGGGAACAGGGAGAAACATCAGGAGGGAAAAACATCAATTAGTTGTTTCACTTATTTGTGCATTCATTGGTTGGTTCTTGTACATGCCTTGACCTGAGATCCAACCTGCAGCCTTTGTCTATCTGGGTGACGCCCCAACCAACTGAGCTGTCCAGCCAGGGCATTGGGCTTTGTTTTCATTAATTTTCATTTTCTGCTTAACCCTATGTTTGTTATTGCAAAATCTTGCCAGGCCTCAATGCATGTATAGTTATATATATAAAATTGAGTTTACCAGAAAATAATAAAGAAATCCCCTAATCTACCTATCTCTTCCATTAAAACTAATAGAGGGACATGTAATATAAATATATATCTCCAAAAATCTTCTATTGATCTTTTAACACTGTACTAAACCTAAGAGAAGCTATTCACTTGCCCAGACGACTAAAAATAATGAGCATAATAGCCAATTGGACTCACGGCTATGTCTTTACCAAACCCATGCTTTTAATCATTGTGCATTATTCAAATTGAAAAATCATTATTTCTTGATTAAAGCAAATTTACTTGTATCTCCAATGGGCAATATTTTTTGTAAATCTCCATACTAGCCTCTGTACTTGAAGAAAGGAATGTTCATTCATTTATAAATACTCTGCTATTTAGATTATTACCACTGACTAGCCTCTCAAATTTGGGGGGCCTAAATGTACTTTAAACAAACATTGCTAGAAATGGAGTACAGTCTATAATGGTTTCTTTTGCTGCTCACAGATGTTGATGAATGCACATCAAATCCCTGCACTAATGGAGATTGTGTTAACACACCTGGATCCTATTATTGTAAATGTCATGCTGGATTCCAGAGGACTCCTACCAAGCAAGCATGCATTGGTAAGGCAGTTTGCTTTCACATATGAAAATGCTCCATGAAATACAGCGGCCCAGGCTGTTGAGGTTAAAAGTAGATTTATTAAAATAAAATATGGAACGAAATAAATGCTGTTCCGTTATTATAGGATTATTTTATACTATCTTCGGAAGGGTTTCCTTTATACATAAACCCTATTTGCATATATAATCCAAGCAATGTGGTATCTGGCTTCACAAAATTTCAGTTTGTGTTTCTTCCCTAGATCCTTTCCCCAAGTAGTACCAGTCGCATTACTGCTCTCTGAATAGCGAAACTTAACATTTCTAGTCATTTTCATCTACTCTTTTCTCTGAACCAGGCTAATAGTCCAACACCAAATTAGACCTGGTCTTTGCCATCGTCCAAACTCTCCACCTCGCTGATGATTCATTTCATTATTCTTTTAGCAGATGACTTTGCATGTCTTCTTTTTCATTTCCTATTCACCCATGGGTAGTTGCTTAAACAAACTTACTCCGGACGTTTTTATCATGTTGCTCTTAATTCAGATATTCTGTAGTTACTTTATTCTCACTTAACTCCTTGCCCTGGTGTTTAAGGTCTTCAACTACTGTGTCAAAAATAGCTTCCCTACCTGCCCTTTACTAGGTTCACTGCGCACCCCATCTCACTTTTCTCTCTTTCCCTTTTCATCTAGTCAGGGCTTTAAAACTCTTACACCTCCCTATCTCAAAGAACAAAAGTTGGTGAGAAATGAAAATTTTGCTAAAGAAGCAGCATGATTTTATATGTTACATGTAAAATGAGCTGGATATTTGAAATTAAATGTATTGCCTTACTATTTTTATCTATAATTATTGTAAAAGAATAATGTTAGGCCATTCTTAATGTCCCCAGATATTGATGAATGCATCCAGAATGGGGTTCTCTGTAAAAACGGTCGATGTGTGAACACAGATGGAAGTTTCCAGTGCATTTGCAATGCCGGCTTTGAATTAACTACAGATGGAAAAAACTGTGTTGGTATGGAAATCGCCTGCTCCCTTGCAAAAGATTTTTTAAGGAGATACATTTTTATTTAGAGCCATGAATACTGTTTCCATGAAAGCTCAAACAACACATGTGAGAATTCTTCAAGTGGCAGGGAAAATATAATGCATTTAACAAAAGATTATTGTAGCAAAACAATGGAGTTTTTTTTTTTTTAAACAAATGTTACAACGAGGAATTATAATAAGGAGTATTTCACTGCTTCTCAAAATTTCCTTTGTGGTATATGTTTAATTGTAAGTAGCACTTATTCTTTATAATAACTGTTACAGCCTACTGCATTTCTCATACTGGAGTTACAACACTGATAAGATAAGACAGGTTTCCCTCATTCTTAGCTTGGGGGAATAGAAAAATATTTGGCATATATGAAAATCAAATCTCTAAATTTGTGTTCCAGAGCTGTCTAGCAGTACAGCAAGTACCAGTACTCCACAGAAATATTCTATTCACACAACTATATATAGTATATTTCACCCACCAGTGAACGTCAAGCTTATTTTACGTTGAGGTTTGTTGTTGCTTTATTCTCCCTTACAAAGGGAAAAAACCCTGAAATCATATTAACTGTTTTGGTAATCAAAATAAAATGCTACTCATGTGGTTTTAATAGCCACTAAGCACAAAAGTTACTTAATTCTTTCCTTTACATCCCTTATACCAAAAGCCCTTCACATTCTACACATTATTTACTCTCACTCAGTTGGCGTTCATATTAGGGAAAAAAATCCATGAGCACATGGTTCATTTACGTAGTGGAATTTGGTGATTGTTTGTGGAAGGAGAAGGAACTGGTTTCCTCAAGGCCAGTGGTGTGAGTTTCTCTCTTTCCTCCGCAGATCATGATGAATGTACAACTACCAACATGTGTTTGAATGGGATGTGCATTAATGAAGATGGCAGCTTCAAGTGCATCTGCAAACCAGGATTTGTCTTGGCTCCAAATGGGCGTTACTGTACTGGTATGTGCGGCTTTGAGATAGGAAAGCAACCGTGATTGAAACCATCTTTTTTATTTGAATGAATCACGCATGAATTACTTCAGTTTCTTCATGTGGATTTCATATTATTCACATATCTTGCTAATTCAGTAAGGCAGGTGTCTAAAGCTTCCTAGAAAAACACACATTGTGGTCTAGGGAAGGGTAATATCTTCACAAAAATAATAATGAAACAAAAATTAAGGGAATGACAGTTTGTTTCTAGCAAGTCTGAAAAAGACAATGGAGAAATAATGTCTCTACTCATTGCTTGAAAAAAAAGGGAAAGAAAAATCTTGAAAGGTTATCATTTTTATGTGTTCTTAAATCTAGGTTTTTAACTGTCATTTATATCTTTTCCATGAAATTAATCTACACATCACTTGTAATTATGACCTAATAATGTTAACACCAATTTAGTGAAGAAATCCTTTAAATATTCCTATCAGTTGTTTTGTTTTTAAGGGCATTTTGAAGGCCAAGCACAGTGATAACTTTAATAAGCAAAACATATGTCTCTTGAATATAAATAAGGCTATCTTACATGTATTTTCACAATTGGAATTTAGTAAGATGAGACAAATTTTGCAGTTCATAGTTAGAAACAAGTTTTATTTTCCAGTGTTCTCATCTTAGGCAAAATTAACTGTGAATGCTTTCTGCCTTCAATTGCACAAATTTATCTGAATGCCAAATAAGACTCATCATTAATCCCTCTAATTGCAATGACATTCCAGAGACATTAGAGAGAAAAAAATCAAGACTGATTCTCATGTTCCTGAATAAAAAATTGCTTCTTGACTATTCAGGAAAGAGTACAGGAATAAATAGAACTATTGTAGCTTTTCTGATTGTGCTCGATTGGGAAGTCTTCTCAAGGTTCGCTGATTTGGACGTAACACAGGATATGAGATTAGTGTTATGTTCCATCCAGTGTGTAGCATTGTGTTACAGCATGTAACTTATTCCAGAATTGCCTAAGAAAACTAAATAGACATGGAAAGGTGATCTAGATCTCACCAGTTTCTGCTTTTTTGAAATTATTTTTATTAATTTTATTTTTACAAGTATTGTATTCTACAGTCTTGAAGTGTTCATGATTTAGCAGCCCAATGCTTTGAAGCCTGTTTCATCATTTGGAGAAGCCATTTAATGTCGAGTTACCTTGATAAATTGAAGCAGATTAAAAATTCAAAGAGATACCCCAAACTTTTTTGATATAATGAACTGATCAAGTTAATATCAAAACATCCCTTGTAGTTAGAATTACGTGTGTAAATAAAAGGTGATTATAAAAGTTTACCTTTTAATAACTTTTTCACTAAACTAATTTGGATTAAATATTATTTATATTAAGTAGAGTTGCCAAATACATAATGAAAAATTTTTGCCTGGCTTTTTTTCCTAATGAGTAAACTTCCGCTTAGTTTTTCTGAAACTGTTTCCAAGTTGCATTAAGATATAACATTTCCCTGATACATTGAATTTTAAAAGATTTGTTACCACATCTATGTTCTTCCAAAAATTATAAAATTAAAAACAATGGGTTGAAAGTATAGAGTTGAGGCAACAGACAAAAATACAGTTGAACTTACCCAGTTTTGACCGGGGTTGTGTTTCCCTCTGGGCAGATGTTGACGAATGCCAGACCCCAGGAATCTGCATGAATGGGCATTGTATCAACAATGAAGGCTCCTTCCGCTGTGACTGTCCCCCAGGCCTGGCTGTGGGTGTGGATGGACGTGTGTGTGTCGGTAAGTGAAACAGTCTATGATGGTCTTGGTGTCCAAATGCTCTTTGAGAAGGGGACAGATAGATCCATCCAGTGGAGTGATGGTCAGCCATAAAAAGGAATGAAGCTCTGATACATGGGAGGGCAAGTATGAGCCTTGAAAACATGCTAAGTGAAAGAAGCCATTTACAAAAGACCACATAGTAGGTGATTCATAAGAAATGCCCATAAGAGACAGATCTACAGTGACAGAGCAGATTGTGGTTGCTTAGTGGGAAGAGGGCAGGGTGGCAGGAAATGGGGTGCTAGCTAAAGGGTATTTCTGAGGTAAGGAAATGTTTTAAAATCAGCTATAGTGATCATTATACACATCCATGAATAGGCTAAAAACAATTGAATTTTATGCTTTTAAATATATGGATTCTAAGGTATGTGAATCATATCTCAATAAAGCAGTTTTTTAAAAATGGACAAAGACCTCAGCTAGCTCCCTTCAGAAGGCTTTAAGGTGAGGCCCATAAAAATGCCAGAGAATCAAAAAGAAATGCCCTTAACTCAGTATCCTTGATAATGGTAGATAACTGGGTTTCTAAATACAGTGGATTTAGTTTTTGTAATTAATGACAAAAAGTCAGGAAATGGGGATTAGAGTCATACTTAAGTAAAGTCTTTTTACCCAAACAAAATGTAAAATGTAAATCATCAGTACCGTAGCACTTGGACTTACATCAAAAGCTAGAATGATTTTTATGTAATTATTATTCATCATTGTGCAACTAACTTTGGAAACAAGGGAAGAGTATTAGAAAGAATTTTATTTTATTCTAAGCCATTCGAGGTTTCTTTTGGAGACTCTTGCCAAATGTATTTCATGAAAAGCAATCAGAATTAGGAGTCATCAGCTTTAAAGAAGCAGGCAAAACAAAAATGCCATTAGCATCTCAAAGCAATCAGTATGTTCTAATGATAACGGTAGCAGGGTGAGTTTGTTATACAAATATTCATTGGTGTAAAAGTAGTTTTGAGAGAAATGAAATTTTTTCATACATACAGTTGATAACACTTTACTCTGACCTTTGGGAACCTAAACATTGGATCCTAAAGGGGTGCGTGGGGAAGAAGAAGCAACAGCAGATGGAAATAATCTGTCCACTTAAGTTCATCCACTCTATCCAATCTAGGATTTATTTCAGCTTACAAATTGTCAGCACTTTGTTCGGGGCTATTTCAAGTACAGAACTAGAAGAATGTAGCTCCTTCCTGCTTAAAGAGCTAAAATATTTTCTGTTGCCTGGGTACCCTTAGTTGATGTTTTTCCTCTACCTTAATGATTCTGTTGGAGTCTACAATGAATACAGAACCAGTTTTGGAGGGAGAAAAATTTTTTTTTAATTTGTTTTTAAATTAAAAACATTTTAAGATTTTATTCATTATTTTTAGAGACGGGGGAAGGGAAAGAAGAAGAAAGGCAATGTATGGTTGCCTTTCACCTGCCTCCAGCTAAGGACCTGGCTGGAGACCTGGCTTGCAACCTGGTTATGTGCCCTGGCTGGGAATTGAACCAGAGACTTTTGGGTTTGCAGGCCAGCAAACCCAAAGACCTTATCCACTGTGCCACCAGCCAGGGTGTTTGTTTTTATTTCCCTAGATACTGGGATGTGGAGTTTTATTTTCAGAAAATTAAACTATTATTGTAACTAGTACGTTGACAAAGCCTGACTCGAAGGCAGGGTATAACTCTGGCCTCACCAGGGTCTCAGTGCATGAGGAGTGGGAAGGAGGTGGGAACATGACACTGTCCTAAGATGGCTCCAAAATTTTGGGGCTTTGCACATGCTTAAAGCCAGCTTCTCCCTTCTGGGTGATTCCTGGGTACCTCAAAGGCATTCGGCTTCCCTTTCAAGGGTGCAGGCACTGCACTTTTCTTCCTCTTGGCCTCTCTTTGCCCCTCACCCCTATCTTAGGTCTTTCCACAGTCCACTTCAGACACTCTTAATGGTGTTCAGCCCCACCCATGCTTGGTTATTTTAGGACCCTCTCTTGATGTGGCCTGTGTTAATGCACAGGACATGCCCATCCTTGGCCCTGAATAGAGGCTGATTTCACCTCCCAACTGCTCCTGCAGAAGAAATAGAGCCTCTCACTTTTGCCTGTTAGGTGTCCGAGGCAGAGGTGAGGACAAAAATCTTCTAAGGTTTCAGAGGTGAGGAGATAAACACCTCCAATTTATAACCTAGCTCTTGCCACCCCCAAAAAAAATCCTTTTCAAGGAACCCTCTCTTAATTGCCACTTTCTTAAACTTTATAGCCACAATGTTGGGAGGGACTAGGGACCAGGTCACTAATTTTCTGAATCTACTTTCTTTAGGATGGAGTCTCCAAATTCATCTTCTTACTTGATATTCGGCACCAAGAGATTTCAGTTATTTTTATTATTATTTTTTTTTACATTCTGTTGCATTAGCTTAAGAATATCTCATCATTTTTGCCTTCATAGTGCTATGAAGGAAAGGGTCGCTGGTTTGACACCCTGGTCAGGGCACATGCGAGAGGCAGCCAATTGATGTTTCTCTCTCACATCAATGTTTTTTTCCCTCTTTGCCCTCCCTTCCTCATTCTCTAAAAATAAGATGAAAACTAAAAAAAAAAAAAAAAAAAAACTACCTCAGCATCTTGATGAACACTGTTTGACGTTTGTGTCAGCTAAAGGTTAATTTGGTGTTTATTTTAGCTCTGCTACTTACTAGTTGCATGGCCTTGGACAAGATATATTACCTTTCTGTGCCTCTTTTTCTCATTGGTTGATTTGGGGATTAATTAAGTTAATATGAGATTTGTAAAGCTTTAAATAATGTCAGGCACATAAATGCCCAATAAGTTATTACAATTCCTATTATTTTATTAAATTGAAATAGCAGGGCCCTGGCTGATGGCTCAGTGCATAAGTACTGGCCTGCAAACCCAAAGGCCGCTGGTTGGATTCCCAGCGAGGGCAACATAACCAGGTTATAAGCCAGGTCTCCAGCCAGATCCATAGCTAGAAGCAGGTGAAAGGCAACCATACATGGATGTTTCTCTCTCTTTCTTCCTCCCTCCTTACCCTTCTCTCTGAAAAGAATTAATAAGATTTTAAAAAAAATTGAAATAGCAACATAACATCTAAAGCATAGTCTTACACAATAAAGTTGATACTGAAGAAAGAGCTAAATATAATTAGCATTTTGTATCTGTACATAGTACTTCACCAATGTGTATAAGTTCTGATAATTACATGGGAAGATCCTTTAAAAATTCCAGTTTTTAAGAAAGAAATGACATGGAGAAATTTGATAATGTATGGAAAAGATACAGCTTAGCATTTAGGTCTAGTCCCCTGCCAAAGCATTCTTGTGGGCACATTCTAGTGTACTTCTGGCCTTGGCACCGCTTACCCTGTCCACCTGTGAACAGTGGCTTAGTTATGCTTGAAGAACACAATATGAGTTAGGGGTCCAGTCTTTGAACAGGAAAAGGTTGACTGTCCTCATTAAAGAAAGAAGAGAGACAGAGGTTACCAACATGTGGAGCATTTCCTGTGTGTCCTAGGCTTTGTGCTTAATGCTTAACATAAACATCCTCATTTATAATATAAATTGTATCCTCATTTAGTTGATGCGAAAAATATTAAGTAAGATTATCCCACCGGGATCAGAGCCTGAAACAACTCACATCCCTAAAACCCACATATAAGTTGCCCTGCCTTCTTTTTCACAGACCTTCCCATGCTATTAACCTGTAACACAAACCAGTATGTAACCCATCTCACTCTTCAAGTGATTACCATAAGCTTTTATATTGACTTGCTTTAAAAAATTGTGTGTGGCTTATATTCTCAATATGAAAACAGAAATAACTTTGATTATTCTGGGATGCCTTTTCGACCTATTTAGTGACATCAGAAGAACTTGCAAAAATTATATTGGGAATTATGAACTATGTTGTGTTTGTGCAAATGTGTCGTTGCCCCGAGTCTCATGCTTACGTGTGGCTCAGAGCAAGCAGACTGTCAAACTTGGCCACAACTGAAGCAGAAAGGGGCAACACATGCCTTCCACAAGGTTGGCGTGGTAAATCTTATGGCCCTCTTCCATCTGAGCAAATACACATCTCATTGTTTTAGTACAGCTATAAATCTCGTTGTTCTAATGAGAAACACTACCAGATCATAAGAAGTCATTGGGTGACTCACTTTGCATAACAAGCACATAAAATTATTTCCGACAAGTTGTGAATAATTACAGATATTTCTATAATTTGCTGGAATTACTACATTAGTATATATTGCTTAAAAGCTGCACTGCTTCTCTGGCCTTTATGATGATCTTAGTTTTTTATAGCTTATCATTTATTGTCTCATAAAGTTGTAGCATATTTTATGAGAATTTAGGGTGAGAAAACTAAGCAGAATGTTCTTCTTTGAGACATAGCATGACACAGTAGAAAAAGGAAAAAAGAAGGGCTTTGGAAGTCACATGAATGTGAGCCTGAATCCCAGTTCAGCCAGGGGGTCCCCAAGGACTTAGAGCTACTTACGTAATCCCTGTGAACCTGACCTTCCTGGTCTGTCACGTGTGGATAATGACTGCTGTCCTGTGGAGTTGCTGGCCTGAATGTTTAATGAAATGATGTCTGTAAAGCAGTTAGCACAATGCCAAGGGCACGTAGTGGTAGTTACTCTTTTTAAAATCTGGATTTATTGAGAGCGTGAAGTTAAAATGGTAGATGGGCATTGAAAAGGAAGGGATTTCATAGCAAAGCAGTGTCATCTCAAGGTGGTTTACTTCACTGCATTTCATTGTTCATATTAAGTTCTTAAATAGAAGGCAGCCTAAATATCCTCAGAAGAGCACCCCCAGAAGAAACAAGCTTGGCCACTGTGCTATCATGAAGTTCCCCCTGTCTACCAAGTCAGCCATGAAGAAGATGGAGGACAGCTACACACTCGTGTTCACTGTGGATGTCAAGGCCAACAAGCACCAGATCAGATAGGCTGTAAAGAAGCTCTATGACATTAATGTGGCCAAGGTCAACACCCTGATCGGGCTTGGTGGAGAGAAGAAGGCGTATGTTTAACTCCTGACTATGATGCTTTGGATGTTGCCAATAAAATTGGGATCATCTAAATGAAGGCTAGCTGGCTAATTCTAAATATAAAAATGTTATACTTATACTGTTAAAAAAATTCTTAAATAGAAATTATACTGTGTCATTTTGAGCAGAGTATAGACAGCGGTTAGAGCTCATAGTGTTGTTTATAACTGTGGAAATACACCTGGTGTGGTGAAAGGCCTGGGAAGGTAAGAGAGACGATGGTTGCTGGGTAATATATAAAACGGCTTGGGGGCAATAGGAAGAAAAAAAATGTGAGTTGTTGATAAAGATTCATTCTTTTCCTCACTCAACAAACATTTCTTGATTTAGTAACACTATTAGATGCTAAAATAAAGGTGACAGATGCCCTCTGGAAGCTTGCAATCTTGGGTTAAAATAAGTCTTTGGTTTTGAAATTTGTCTTTATCACTACCTCACATCATTGTTCTTTTGTGTCCTTTAGATACTCACATGCGTAGTACCTGCTATGGTGGGATAAAGAAGGGAGTGTGTGTCCGTCCTTTCCCGGGTGCGGTGACCAAGTCTGAATGCTGCTGTGCCAATCCAGACTATGGTTTTGGAGAACCCTGCCAGCCATGCCCTGCCAAAAACTCAGGTAGCCCCATTGGCCAGTTTGATGCCTGATAAAGAATCCCAAAATGAAACATCAGATATCTGACCAAAAAGTATATCAAGTCTGAAGTGTTTTGTCATTTT
>PVIW01000785.1:19243-321425 GCA_004026585.1 Noctilio leporinus
TTTAGAAAGAGGGGAAGGGAGAGAGGCAGAGAGGGAGAGAGACATCAATGTATGGTTGCGTTTCACCTGCCTCCAGCCACAGACCTGACTGGAGACCTGGTTTGCAACCTGGTTATGTGCCCTGGCTGGGGAATCGAACCTGCGACCTTTGGGTTCACAGGCCGGCACCTTATCCACTGTGCTACCAGCCAGGGCTGTTGTCATTATTTTTAATTGGAGAAAAGAAGTACAAACCTATGTTGGTGAGACATACAAGGGGGGGACACCGAAAAAGTGGAATTATCTTCTGGAGGGCAGGCCCCTTGTACTACATGCTTCCCCTACTAAGTGAGCATTTTAGGAACCCATCTGTATAATTGTACCAGCTGGTGTTGATGTGAGAGGCTGCACTCTGCTTCAGTGAAGTTTTTTGGAAGGCCTTTTCAATCCATTTGCCCATTTCATGATGGGTGATTTACGAGCAAACCTGCCTACACCACATTGAGTGTTCAGCAATTATTGACCAAAAATGGTATGAGCCCTGTGCCTCACCCTCCCTATTCATCAGCTCTTACCCCAACCATCTTTTTTTGTTTCCCTGGACCAAAAAAAAAAAAAGCCCTTAAAGGAAACATTTTCCTGATGTAGAAGAGGTGAAACAAAAAATGGCAGAAGCACTAAAAGACATCAAAATCCAAGAGTTCAAAACCTTTTTTGAGCAGTGAAAAAATGTCTCAGTAGGTGTATTGCATCAAATGGAGAACACTTTGAAGGTGACTGATGTTTAAACATGTAAGAATAAATACACAATTTTTTATAAGTAAATTCCAGAGTCTTTTTGGGTTTTGTTCTGGGTTTTTTGTTTTGTTTTGTTTTTTTGGTGCCCTTTTATAATGAGATTTGGCTTGTATTTACCTAAGATTGCTAGACAAAGAACACATAGTAAATAGGAAAATGTACTTGCTGACCTAATTATGATTATTAAAACAGATTTTTTGCATGAATATGTTAGTCTCAATGTCTTTCATCTGTGATGTCAATTGTGAAGATAAATAGTATAAAATTTACTTTTTGCTTTCAAGATTGTAACTTTATTACAGAACCTGATTTTATTTATTTATTTTTATCTTAACACAGAATCATCTTAGGAGACAGTCTATTAGTGATTCCAGACCATTAGGGTGATAAGGTGGATCCTCTTTATTCACACTTGTACTAAACTGTATTGATATATAAGCCTATATGTAAGCACAATATGGATTGAAAAGTATATACAATTATTTTTCTTTAAAGTTGGATATAGCTGAGAATATAGGTAGGTGAACATATAAATTATAATTTAGTGGGATTAGCCCTTTTAAAGGGAAATAAAGAACTGGGAGAGCATAAAGGAAGCAATAGTTAGTTGCCTGGGGAAGCTGGGAAGGACTTCATGGAGGCATCATATTTAGTTTGGTCTTGAAGAAAATAAGAACTTCCCCCATGGAAAATGAAGAAAACCATCCCAGCAAAAGAAATGGCTTTGTCATTATGTAAAAAATCCTAAATAGGTTGTTCAGACCTTTGAGCATTGAACGATTAAATATGACATTTTTAAAAAGAAGAGTTAATGGAGGGAATCTTGTCCTAAAATATGTTAAATTGAATTATGCATTTTATGAAAGAGGTACAAAATTGATAACAAGACTAGATTTAAAAGGTTAGTAAACAAACAAACAAAAAAACTAGAAACAAATGGGAATAGAAATAAATGGTCTTGAAAAAAATGAGAACTTCCTACATGGAAGACGGAAGAAATGCATTCCAGTCCAGAAAAGGAAATGGCTTGTCATTATGTAAAAAATCCTAAATGGATTGTTCAAACCTTAGCAAAACAATGAAAATTCATCTATTGTAGAAATAAATGGGAATGTAGGATACCATAAAGACAGCATTTACATCAGTGAAGAAAAATTTAACTAAGTATGGAGTATCATTGATAAATATCAGAAACAATATAGTTAACTCCCAACATTAAACTTAATGGAAATAATTTTTATAGAATATATAAAATTTTGGTTATTTTGTAATGATAAAGGGCTTTCACACTTAATCTTAGACAAAAGCCAAGAAGCTATAAATAAAAGGCTTTCAAAGCAGACATTAATGACTAAAACACACATGTAAATTAGAAATTTTTTTCTTAATTTATAAGGAATTTATATTAAAAGGGAAGTTGAAATCCTTATAAAAGAAGTGCAATGTGCACAAATTAGATTTTACAAGATAGAAATGAAAGTGGCAGAAATTGTTCTAAAATTAAAAGAAAGTTAAAATGAGATATAATTTTTGTTTATTAGATGGTTATAGATATTTGATTTTCCCCAGTGTTCAGGAGGATGTACAAAAATGGATACTCTCACATACTGCTGATAGAATGGTAACATGCCACATTTAGGGAAAGGAGGACTCTAAAATTTTGGGGAAAGAGGACTATTTTTAGAATTCTTGTAATAATTATGTGCTAGAAAACAGTCATTTTTTTAATTAAAAAATTATTGTGTATAATTCTAATATTTTTGGAATTATGTAACTGACTTGTCTAAAACAAATATAATTTAGAGTTTTTAATTTCTCTATTTGTTTTTATCATATAGCTGAATTCCATGGTCTGTGTAGTAGTGGAGTGGGTATCACAGTGGATGGAAGAGGTAACTCTATTCTATTCTCCATCTTATAATAACTACATAGTTGTATAGCTTTATGATTCTGTTTTAACATTATGAATATGATCATATTTAATATAAAAATATGTCACTAAAATGGTAAGTTAAATTATCTGTAAGAACAGTTGTTGTAAGCTAGATGATTATTAAGTGGCATATAGGTGCACCATTTTCATAGTGGATAAATACGTGTTAAAAATTCATTGTTCATAATGTCAGTAATAAACTACACCCAATGATTATATGAATACCATTGTTTAAGAAGAGGCTAGCATTGATACTTAGGTAAAAAAAATAAAGACCAAGATCATTTTTTTTTAATTAAATAATGGTGCTGACATGGTTAAAAAATCTTTTAAGACATATTTGCTCTGAATCAAGTTTGGGATAATAGAGTTCCCTAAAAATAAATTGTGAAGATTGTGCCTAAGAATACTAAACTGTTTTTATCCAACTAAAGAAATTACATTTATTAAATTTTCTTATTTTACATTTAGCAATATTATTAACAAAATTCCAAAATGGAAACTTAAATATTAAGTACATATGTGTTTATTTTAAAGTTATTTTATACGTTAATAAACATAGTTTGATTTGTTTTAAATAAAACTGTAGGGTGCTGTTAATCTATATATTTATATTTAAAAAAAATATATATATATATATATATAATTCTTTCCTATCTGAAAAGACTTTAGACAAATTAAAGATTAGTGACAGGATAACATTGCACCTTTGCAATGAATAGTAGAAACCAGAGTAAAGAAGAAAACTTTTACATGTTTCTCCTAAAAATAAAATGAAAAAACTAATGTTTTTGGAGTTCTTAAAATGTTCCAAATTCTAGAACACAGTAGTAAGCATCAAAATAGTAACCAAAACTTAAGCATAGTGATCAAAATTTGGTTTTATGCCCATTTTATATTTTATTTCTCTCTCGGTATGTCCTCCCCAAGACAGCCAGCCACCTGTTGCAACTGCTTGGTTGCTCATGCAAGTGTATCACTTCTCAGGTCCCTCTGAACATGGGTGGCAGAGAGTAGACATGGTCACGGCTTATTGTGGAACACCATGTTCTTAAGCATCCACGTTTGAACTGTCCTCTCCGTTAATTTCAACTTATCAACAGAGAAACATTTATTAAATATCTTATTACTTGGTTGACTATAAAAATATAATAAAATAGAAATATTCCTTGCCTTTAGGGGCCATAAAGTTACATAGACCACCCTAATAAATATTTGCCTTTTAATTGGGTGGCTATAATACCTTTCAAGAGGAGTTTTCCTTTGGATTTTAAGCCAACAGCCTATAAATTTCTTTATTAATTTTGTCATAAATATAGGCACATTACATGCTTTAATTCTTTGAATTTCTGCCAGTTGCCTTCATTTTTCTTACAACTTAACCAAGGAAGTATCCTGTATTTCCCCATTTTATCCTTACCCCTTATTTTCATTTCCTTTCCCTTTTTGAAAGGTAGGCAAATTGTGGGTTTGCTGAGGAAAACACTTTATATGTTGAGCGATCTTTATTAAACCTGCATGTATCAGCTAACAATAAAATGTCTGTGAGTATTAAACTTTTGACATTTGATGTAGATATCAATGAGTGTGCTTTGGATCCTGATATATGTGCCAACGGAATTTGTGAAAACTTACGTGGCAGTTACCGTTGTAATTGCAACAGTGGGTATGAGCCAGATGCCTCTGGAAGAAACTGTATTGGTAAGTTACTTGTTACATTTATATGTGAGCCTCTCATGTAGTTTAATCCCATGGAGTGTAGGAGACATCAAAATTCAAGTAAATTACTATATCTAGAGATCTTACAAGTTTCTGTTTCTCTTGGTTTTTTTAGAACACAAAGATAGAAAATTTTGGAATCAGACAAATTCTGTTACACAGTAACAGACAACTTAGTATTTAAATTTTTATTTTTTCAAATGAATGGGCACATATTAAATCATTGGACTATTGTAATTCTGCATCTGTCATAATTCTATTAACTTTTCACTAAGAAATAGACTTCAATTAACAGGGCAGTATAAATAATAGTAAGTTAAGAAAATACAGTCTTACAGGCTGACACAACTTTAATTTACATGCTATACCATGTAACTGAGATATATGTTTCTTTTTGTAATTTGTAAGAAAATGTTTGAAAATACTCAAGTACATAGTTCATATATTCAAGAATTTGTAAAGAATCTAGATTTTCCCATAGAGCACTTTTATAAAATTAATGTTATTCAATCCATGATTATGCATAGTAATTTTTATTTCTAATCACTGATGACTGTTACATTCAAGCCTTGATGATTATGATTAGGAGGAAATACATTTTTTCCTGCATTTATGGTACTGGCTTTTATTATCAAATATGTCCATTTGATCTTAAATTGAAGAAATACAGGTGGATACATGAAACTATATTAAATATCATTTACTTTTATAATAGATTTTGACACCTACAGAGAAGGGCACCAGCCAAAGATTATTGAAGATATACACAATATGCAAATCAGCTAGCTTTTATTCTCCAAAGTAAAGTTGCTTCCAGTATAACTTCCAAATATGGTTGAGCACATGGTACTCTACTAAAAACAGAGTCAATGAACATTCATACACTGAACATGATCCATGGCACTATTTAACTCTTTAAATTAGTTATATGCATAATTTTGGTAAAAATTAAAACTAGATTATAAAAATGAAGCCAGATTCCAGTTTTTGTTTGTTAAGGCTGCTTATAACAAAGTACCAAAAACTGGGTTGCTTGAAACAGCAGAAATTTATTGTCTCAGTTTGGGAAGCTAGAAGTCCAAAGTCAAGGTCCCCACAGAACCGTGCTCTCTCTAATGGCACCAGGGGAGAATCTTTCCTTCCCTCTGCCAGCTTCTTGTGTTTGCCAGAAATCTTTGACATCCCTTGGCTTCCCCTGGCTTATAGATGAGTCACTCCAGTCCCATGTTCCTCCTTTCTCTGTGTATCTTTGCATCATCCTTCTGTGTGTGCTGTGTGTGTCCGTCTCTCTTACCACTTTTTGTGTGAAAAAGTGTCATACTGGATTACAAACTACGCTAATAACTTCATTTTAACTAGTTACTTTTATAACAATACTATTTCCAAGAAAAGGTCACGGTAGTCTGTGGTCCTAGTGGTTAGGACTTCAACATGATCTTTTTTGAGGGACACGATTGAACTGTATCAATGGGGTAATTGATAAATAAATTGTGATGCAGCCACTGGATAAAACAAACAATAATGGGAAAAATTATGGCAATGCTTAAAAAATAACACCAATTTTTAAAAATCAAGATTCAAAATTAGAACAAAAACATAATAAGCAAAGGTAAAAAGATAAAACACAAGTTATGAGAAATATTTTTTCCACCTCTGTTTTCCAGATTGTTACAATGTCAGTATGTCATTTGGCCGGGTACAGTTGTTATTTGCAAGACTAAAAATGTAACTTTCTTCAAAGGAACTCTTGACTCCAATCTATAATTTTTACTTTTCTGCCATTAATTATACTTGGTAAAATAAGAGTATAGCTATAAAGACAAAATTCAATGTGAGCTTCTTAAATTTGAGTGTTAAATATTTTCTAGGCTGCTCTAGATTACTAAAGAAATAGATAAAATATAAAATACATCATTAATTTCCATTCATAATTAGTTGTTTCTGAGGTTAACATGATGGGATAAGATTAGTAAATACCTTTTATTTATCTACTATTTAATGCATTCTTTATTATAATTTTAATCAAAAGTTATTAAAAATCATTATTTTTATTACATATAAGCAAGCATATAGGCAACTGAGTTTCATCTTTTAATCAGTTTCATAAGTGCTTAAAATATATCTAATATAATCTTACTACTAGTAAATGAAGAATAAAGCAGTAATATGTGTTTCCCAAACCACAACATACTTACCTTCCAGGGACTTCAAAACATCTCGAAAGTGGCCACCAGCCTAAGAATTTGTCATTTGACTAAAACTGAATATGTTTTGTTTGGAGTCAAAAAATGTGTTGTAGCTACAAAGAGACTATATCAAGGGGAGGAGTGAGAAATAAAAAATAAATAAGCAAACCACCCTTTGTCACTTTTCTGTGTTTTGATATGTTTATCTTCTGTCTTCTGATGGTTGCTTTCAGACATTGATGAGTGCTTGGTAAACAGATTGCTCTGTGACAATGGCCTGTGCCGAAACACTCCTGGGAGTTACAGCTGCACGTGTCCACCGGGGTACGTGTTTAGGACTGAAACGGAGACGTGTGAAGGTACGAGCCCTGTTGCTTGCCTTAGATGTCAGTAAGGAAGCACCTAGACAGGCACAACTGTCAAGTGCACTGACAACTCAATAGAGTGAAAAGGGTATTGTTTGAATGTTTAAAAAAGATCTACAGGTGTGTTCAGTTCATCTGCCAGTTTTAGAAGTAGCACACCCCTAACAGTTTATGAATACTATTAGTTTTGCTCCATTCAGGTAAAGTAACAACAAACATTTGTAATAAACATTTTGAAGTCTAAAAACAAAAGTGAAAGGAGCCACTTTGTTTTACTTGCTGAAATATAATGTCAGATTTTTGTTTACTTTGTTTTCCTACTTTAAAAACTACTATGACATGTTAGATGAGGGGAACCTGAATTGTAGTGGCAAATTCAGCTCTTAAGCATTTATTCATGAAATGATTGATACAGTACCTCAGAGGTTGGCCCAGAAAATATTTGGGGCTTAACTAAAAATGGTTGCCTTAATTAAATTTATAGTCTAAAAAAATATGTCCTTTTCATTTGATAATTTAAAAGTTACTGTTTAGGCTTGCAGATCATAAAGCTGTGTTGAAAAGCTGTTTCCTTTTAACCATATTTGTCTGCAGCAAAAGTTACATGAATGAGTTAAGTGCTTAGTGAAGGCCTCATTTTTAGTGAGATATCAGCTAAGAAATAAGCGCATTCAATTATGTTTTTGTTTCTTGATCAAAGTACTGTGTATTTCAGGATCATCTGTTTTATGACTACTAGTCACTGTTGCTTTTTAAGTCTCACTTTGTGAGCCTACAAAAATGATCATATGCAACCACTACATCCAAATAAGTAACTTTAAAAACAGATTTCATCTTTAATTATTTTGAATAGCCCTTTCCTTATCTGTTAAAGTATTTGTTTCTTAGTGACCCCACAGCCAAGAAAACTGCAATGGTGATATTATGCAAAAAGATGTTGACATTCTCTCTTCATCGTATTGTTTAGCTTCAAAGCATTCTTGTGAACAGAAACAAGTTAGGACTGGAGAGAGATGCCAGAACACAGATGATTCAGCTGAAGTCAGTGAAATGCAATTGCAACAGTGCAATTCTAAATTCAAACTGAGTTGGAGGGACCACTGATAAAGAGTAATTAGCCTCAAGGAAAAATAAAGGGAAAGAAAACCGCGTAAAATTCAATGTTTGGAATCTTGGTTCTGATAACTGCTCCCCCACCTGCCCATCCCATTTTGCAAAGGCTCCTCAAAGAAAAGCGCTCATTCTCTTCACAATTAAAGTACTTGAAGGTTCATCTTCTCCATGGATGAGAAGGGACACATGAGAGTTTTGAATATCTTTCTGTAAGATATAAAAACTCTCCTCATTTTTTTAAAACACTAAATTCTTTTTTTTTTAAGATACTATTTGTTATTTTCAGAGAGAGGGGAAGGGAGGGGGACATCAATGTATGGTTGGTTGCCTTTCACCTGCCTCCAGCCTCAGACCTGGCTGGAGACCTGGTTATGTGCCCTGGCTGGGAGTTGAACCAGTGACCTTTAGGTTTGCAGGCTGGCGCCTTATCCACTGTACCACCAGCCAGAGTTCATTTTAAACCAGCTCAGGCTTTGCAAATGTATTCAGTCAGAGGATTTACTTTCTAGCACCCACTCCTACCCACTCCCCAACACCTGTTATTCTTCAAAATTGCTCTGAGAAATGTACTCTGTAAAAAAGGATTTTAGCGGCATTTCCTTCAAGAGTATTTTTGTGGGTGGGAGAAGGGATTTCAAGAATTTATTAATCATTTTTTCATGGTTCCCAACTTTCCATATTTCCTTCTCATCATCGTATTTTATTTGGTGCCTGTTGGAAAAATTAGCTTCTATTAAATGTGAAGCAACTCTAAAAGTAAGAACAGTTTAGGAAAGTTTCTTGACTTAACTGGGAAGCTGGTGATTAGTAGGACTGGTTTCTCTGTCCACAGCAATGTGACTCTTTGGTGCTCTTGGGAGAGATACACATAATGGAGAACTAAATAGATTGTATCTTTGATTTAGCTTGGTCAAAATTTGGTTTGAATACTGAATTGTCAATGATATTTATAGTATATTCCCTCCATTGTAACATGTAACAAGTACGATGGAGTTGAAGGGTACTAACAGCCAACATACCAAATAATGAAGAAAAGGCAGGACCTCTAGTGTTTCTGCAAACAATTGAAGGGTAATGGTGTTGAATGATTACATACATATTACAGGACATTAATACAAAATCAGGCAATGGTGAGGGTTAGAAATAATTTTCTTCACTCATTTTGTCCAAAGTATAATTTTTTTGATAAGTCTGAGCCTTTTCTTTAATATGAAATATATTTTATACCTGTCATTCATAAAAAGTTCATGCTATGTAAATAGAAAAGAAATGGTAGAGAAATATTTGGCTCTAACCTTGTGACATTGGTGGAAATAAAAATGATTTATCATGAGAAACCTACCCAAGTAACTTCTACATTTTCTTCCCACTGTTATTTGTATTTTATTAAATATTTTGCCAAAAAAATAGACCTGAAGGCCACAAATCTCTTTTTCCTTTGGGTCTCCTCCTTATTTCCATCATCAAATTCACACAGTAAATTTGTCTGCCTAAAGCACTTCTCTTCATTCTGTTATTTCTGAAGTAATTTCCAAAGACTACACAGGGAATTATTACAGATTCATTACAGATTCTTACCTTTCTCTGTGTATATTTGCTATATTCACTAACTTTGTTTGTCATTCATGCTGCTTTCAATAGGCTATTTTAAATATATAATAGCAGTGATGATAAAGTTCCTCTGATATTTCAGGCTGAAGTTACAAAAACTTTATTTTACTTTTTCTATTTGAGCTCTGAGAGCCTGCGAAAGTTAAAATTTTTACAGCAAGCACTGTGGTTTAGATTGTGTTTCCAGTGACATAACTAGTTAAATGTAAACCAGATGTTCTTTGAAGTTTATTTCCAGGAATGTACAGTGAACTGTTTCAATTCCTGGTTCCATGACATTTATAACATAAAAACATTGTATTTAAGGAAAAATTAAACAGTTGATATCTGTAGCTGTCATTGCATGTGTTTATAGCTTTTGAGTTCATAATTGCTTAATTTAAAATAGGGATTTTGAAAATATATGAAACTGACATTTTTCTGTTTTGGGAGCTTCTTACAAATCAAATAGGTGAGCTATCTATAGTCTGTCCTTAGACTAGTTATGTGCTTCCTGACTCTCCGAGTCTTTTTTTACATTGTGTTTCTATGAAAAGAATTTCAGTACTCTGGAATAGATGTTTTTCATTCCAAGTCGGCTATATTTACAAAAATCTGTTCTTGTATTTTCCATTTAAAAGGTTTTCTCGCTACAAACAACCTGAAAGGAAGAAGCATTTATATTTCCTCAAACAATTTTTACTTCAAAAATTAAATTACCACCTGGATACTTCTTGAGTAGTTTTGAAGTAGCAAAGAAGGAACACACCTGTTTTCCACATTGATTTTTAAATTTGCATTTCAAGTCTGCAGACTTGAAAATCAACAGTGAACTCTGCCTTTTCAGGATCAGCTTAGTTTATGTTTGACTTGAGACGTTCAAGAGCAAGCATTACAATATTACAGTTATTTATCGGTGTGTTTCCCTCAATGTAGTATTTTATATTAATTCATAGAGGTGTTCAGAAAATAAACAAGTATTCTGGTGAACTCAGAAACCCTAGTTAGTGTTCAGCAAAAAAAATATTAAGATGTGTTGATCTGTTTCAGATAATTAACCAAGTACAGAAAGAGATCTGTGGACCCCTTCTTTACATTGAGTGGTTGAATTTATACTGAAAGTCAGTCTTTGATATTGCTGCTAATACTGTAGCTGAAACTTGTATTTCTTTTTAATTAACTCCTGTTAAACTTCTTAGCTTTATTGGTTTGACGTTTTCATTAGTCACCACTTGAGAACATGGGCATACTCTAGCTTGTTTATTTCTGACTATCAACAGGAATTGTTTAGATTATGGCATATGATTTGATTTAGGACTCAAATGAGTGCTAGTAAGGTCCATATGAAGCAATTAAAAGTTTTTTGTCTTTTTTATTTTACCAAACATAGTGTGTGTGTGTGTGTGTGTGTGTTTGTGTGTGTGTGTGTGTGTATGTATGTATGCTTTAAAAAACTCTCCACACCAACCATGTAAATGTGGACAGGCAAAGAGAGAGCGAAGTGGGGAAGGACAGGAGAAGAAGGCTGTACCTGGCATTGAAATGCCATCCCTTATTTTCTGATTCATACTCAGGAGTTTGTAATTAAGGGCAGCATGGTGATATTTTATCTCTAATATAGGCTTTTTAAATTCTTCTAAAACCTCATGGAGCCATACAGTTAACCTCTGTGCATGGCACGTTGCACCTAGCAATGTGTTGCTTTCCAGGGACTCAAAATTGAAATTTCCCACAGGACAGTTATGCCTTAATGTGGGGAAAGATTAATCCAATTTATGTAATGTTGTACTTAGTGAAGATTCACATACCAAACCCTTTCAAACAGGCTGCTTCTTGCAGTCCTGCTCCATCCCCAGTCATGTATATGTGTATTGATGCTGTAAAATGCATGTCTCCCTTCCCCATTCACTTTATGCTTCATAGATCCGTATTAAAATTACAAGAGCCAAGTTTACCAGACGTCCTGGTATAGAGTGGCTTGTTGGAATAATATTTTCCAGAAACACATGGCAGTTCTAACAGAATCTTTTCCTTCTGGATTGTAGATGTAAATGAATGTGAAAGCAACCCATGTGTCAATGGAGCCTGCAGGAACAACCTTGGGTCTTTCAACTGTGAATGTTCTCCTGGCAGCAAACTCAGCTCGACAGGATTGATTTGTATTGGTAAGACGCACGCAAGGTGCTGCTGGTCAGTTTCCCTGCAGAGAGAAGCTGAGACCTCAGACTCTACTGTGGGGCAATACAGAATGTGGTTACTGGAAGCTAATAATTAGGAGTTACTTGAGATGTTTTCTCTTGTCATCAACATAGAAGTAAAACATGATAGCATAAACAGGACAGGCTCTTAAAGTTTGTTAGACTCTAGGAAGCATTCTTTTCACATAAGTAGATATATTATGCTACAAGTTATAAGCATTTCCATACCACACACATATTTATATTTGTTATCCTAAGAATGCCTTAGGCATCAATACAGTCAAATCCCTGCTGCATACTTTCTATAAACATTTAGTGGTAAACAAAAATGTGATAGCATTTGGACTCAGTTAACAGGGTAAGAATTTGAAGATTTTAAGCTTTAAACAAGTAGAAAGAATTTATTGTTTTGTCATTTCTCCTTTCAATCATAAATTTATAGGCTTCAAGGAAGAGAAAATAATTGTTTTAAGGTCAGTTGTTAAGGACAGTAAGATGTATGTAAAATGAGGTCATTTAGTATCTACCTTTAAAGTGTACATGGGAAGTTTTTTGTTATCCTAGCCAGTGCGAAGTTTCAATTTAACATTTGCCAATAACCGTAATATTTTCAGTATTACGTCTGCTGTTAACAATATGTAGCTAATAATATGATACTGCTAGAGTACCTGTTTGTTACATGAAGAGAATGATCAAGTCCAATGAAGACCTTCCCTTTGGAAATGCCAGCCCAGCTGGTGAAATGTGAGGCTTGTTCAGCTCTCCATATTCGGAAGTAGAAGGCCATCTGCCTGGGGCCTTACTTTTCCCTTACAGAATTCCAGAGTGGGAGGTGGGGGAAGGAGGCATGTGGGTTGGATCTGGTAAGACAGAAGTATTTTTGCTAAGCCACAATTTCCAACTGAGATAGAGTCATTTTATTACGCACAGGAAATGAAGTCAGCATTAGTTAATTAATGCCTCAGAAAACTAAATCTGTATGCCACTTGGGCAATCAAAGATATCTTAGCTTTACTTCATCATAAACACTTCTGTTATTTTGGCCTTTTACATTTATACTTATTAATGAGAAAAAGAACAAAGGCTTTGTATTACCAAGTCATTATGTTGGGCAATACCACCAATTTTTCTCAGTGAATGTATTGTGTTTTATTCATTATAATCAAATTTGAAAATCTCAGCCTAAAGCTGCTCAGAAAGTTACTTAATATTTTTAAAAATTAAGCATCAGTTTATTTCCTTTTTCCATTTAAAACACAATTATAATTTAAAAAGGAAATAAATAGCAAAGTATATACATAGAAACAAGTTCTTTATTTTTTTTATAGGACTATCAAGTGACTCTAATCTGGGTTTGGCCTGCAAATAAACTGCTCTTTCATACGGTCTCTAAATCTAGAACAAAATTAAAATCCCTAATGTGATTGAAATTAAAAATTGAGTTAGAACATATGAATTAGTTAGATACTAAGAATAATTAGGAAATTAGAATCTATTCTGCAGACTTCCTAACTTTTAATTAATTTGAGATCGTTTTGTAAACTGCATGAAAAGACTTTTGTATTCTGGTTGAAAATCATTAAATATAATAAAACAGTAAATTTGATCAAAGGATTACACTGCTCACATCTGATGGCTCTACACAATCAGAACCAGTTTCCCTGGTCTTTGCCCTGGGCTTGCATCCTGTCTTCAGGTGACGTGGGTGGGACAAGGGCAGGGGCCTCTCTATTGCCAAACCTGGTGCTCTCTTCTCAGTCCGCATCTTAGCCTGTGTTAGCTGTTCAGTTCATCGCTCACCCTTCCTCAACAAGTTTTTCACTTTTGATCTCTGCTTCTCCTTTCTCTTTTTCTGGCCTGAGTTCTCAGTTTCTTTTTTTGTCTTTCATGTTTTCCTGCTCTCCAACTTGAAGTGTACCACAGGTCAGTTTTTGAACCTCTTCGCTTCTTAAATGTCTACACGCATGCTTAAATGGCCTCTGCTCTCAAATGTATCTCTTCGACCTCAGTCTCTCCACTGATTGCAGACTTGAATTTCCATTTGTCTGCACAGTGTCTCCATTTGGGCCTTTCAAATTTAACATGTCTAAAACCAAATTCCTATCTTTCAGCTTGAACCTGTGTCTCACAAGATCATTTCTGTCTGGGAAAAGTGACAGCTCCATTCTTTTAGTTGCCAGCCTCCAAAACTTCACATTTATCTTCGATGCCTTTCTCTCAAGTGCCACACTGAATCCATCAAGTCCTATTGCTTGTACTTAAAGTTTATTCGTATTTCAATTACTTCTCACCATTCCCACCAGCAATCTTCAGTCTTAGCTACCATTATTTCTCTTCTTGATTATTACTGTAGCCTGTAACCTGCTTACCCTGCTTTATTTTTTATCAGAGATTTTAAACATTTATTAAATTTATTGGAGTGACATAGATTAATAAAATTATGTTTCAAGTGTACAGTTCTAAAATAATATATGTATTCATTCATCTATAGATTGCATTGTGTGTTCACCACCCAAAGTCAATTTTCCTTTTGTCATCATATATTTGACCCCCTTTATCCTCACCTACCTCCCCTCACCCCTCTTCCTTCTGGTAACCATCATATTGTTCTCTGTGTCTGTGAGTTTTTGTTTCTTTGTCTTGTTTGTTCATTTGTTGCTTTCAGTTTTATAATTCACATATGAGTGAAAGCAAATGGCTCTTGACATTTCCTGTCTTATTTTGCTCAGCATATTGTAAAGATCCATCCATGTTGTCCATCAGCAAATTGCAGTGTTGCATCTCTCTAACCCCTGACTGTATAACTATATGTATATTCTTTGTGTGTATGTATACGTACACACAAGCAAGTGAGGGAGGGAGGGAAGGTGGGAAAGTACGCATATAGAGCGAGGGCTCTGAAACCAGACCATGAAGGTTTGACCTGATGCTGACACCATACTAGCTAGGTGACCTTAGGTAAAGTAGTTGACCTCAGGGTGTCTCAGTTTTCTCATCTGCAAATTGTACATCACATAGGGTTGTTTTAACAAGCAAGATAAACTAATACATGGAAAGCTTTATTTTCTTTTTTAACAGCAGTGAAGATCTTTTTTAGAAGGATTATTTATTTATTTTTTAAGATTTTGTTTATTATTTTTAGAGAGAGGGGAAGGGAGAGAGGCAGAGAGGGAAAGAGACATCAATGTATGGTTGCCTTTCACCTGCCTCCAGCTACGGACGTGGCTGGAGACCTGGCTTGCAACCCAGTTATGTGCCTTGGCTAGGGATCGAACCAGCGACCTTTGGGTCCGCAGGCCGGCACCTTATCAGCTGTGCCACCAGCCAGGGCTAGATTTTATTATTTCTAGAGACGAGGAAAGGGAGGGAGGAAGAAAAGGAAAGAAACATCAGTAGATGGTTGCCTTTCACCTGCCTCCAACTGGGGACCTGGCTGGAGACCTGGCTTGCAACCTGGGTATGTGCCCTGACTGGGAATTGAACCAGCTTCACTTGGGTTTGCAGGTTGGTGCTGAATCTACTTAGCCACACCAGCCAGGGCTGGTGGAAAGCTTTTAATAGTGCTCATTACTACTTCAGTAAATATTAGCGAGGATATTATATCTTACTTAAAATGACTACAGCCACGGTGGTAAATTAGTAATTATTCCTAGTCCTTAAAACATACAGTATCTGGATTATTTAAACCCAAGGTAGCCTTATGGGAATTTCTCTGTTTCTTCTGTTCTACGGCATTCACTGTATTCTACAATAAATATTTACTATATGCTATAGGTTTAAGCTTATTTTTTTTTTTTAAAGCTATAATTTGAGGCCTGATACAAATGCTGGTGAGCATGTCGTCTTTGTGTAGTTTTTACCCCAAATGAATCTCGAAACAGTAAAATGCAAACTGACTGTCCATCTCTTGTCCACATCCTTACTCCGTAACTTTTGGTATCCAGTGGTATCCAGTCAAGGACAGTGTTGTTTATTTTGTTTTAAACCTCTGTCCCAGAGGGCTTCGGTTGTAGGAGACCTCCTCTTACCCACATCTGTGTTCCCTAGGGAATCAGAAATGACAATTTGTCTACGGCCACACCACCCTGAATGCTCCCGCTCTTCCCTGATCTCAGAAATGACAAGTTATCCCTTCATGGGCCTGTCAGTTTCATTGTGGTTCCTCTGTGTTGCTGCTTATGTTCTGTTTTTGTTGTTGAATTTAGCAGTAAAACTTTATCTGCCCATATTATTTTTTAAAATAAATACTATTAGGATATGATTTTCTTTATTTTTGTCCATACCTATGTGCCATGATATGCTATTAAGATTTTGTTAAATTGTGTTTTGCACATCCCCTGCATTGGAACCATGGGAGGAGCTTGTCAAATGCATATTCTGGGTCTCCCATTTGGAGACTTATGAATCTGCATGTTAACCAGAGCCTTGGTAATGTTATACACACTGAACTGAGAGCCACAGTTCTATAAGGAAAACTTTATAAATGATATATTTTACCCAGTTAGTATTTGCCATGTTAATTTTGACTGGATTCCTTATTACTACTTCAGAATCGATTATTTAACAGTTAGTTAATCAGGAAGTTCATTTTGATGTATCTAAAAATGTTGGGTGTGGTTATTGCTAGATGGTTGAATTATAAATGAGTTTTATATTTGCTTTTCCATTCCCTCAAATACTTTACCATAAACGTGTTGCTTTTTGAACTGGAGATAAAACTATACATAGGTATGCATAGTAAAAGCCTGCAAGAAAATACATCAACTATTAGCCCTAGTATATCTTACTGGTGATGTTATAGGTAGTGTTCATTGTCTTTATCTTTTAGATTTATTTTGTTTTCAAGTTATTCAGTTTTGGTTGGAGAAGTATTGGTTTCTCTCTAATAGAATCTAAATTGTTTGTGGTTTATTGGGTTAGGAATAAGGAGAAATTACTTGAGGAATTTTACTTGATAAAATATTAAATATCAAAACAATTATCTTAAAGGATAAACCTTATGAGTATTTTTCACAAAAGTAATGATCTTACTACAATAATTAATTGCATTTGCAAATATCAGCATAAAATGTTAGGCAACAGTGGCCACTTCTAGGATACCAGTAGATATAATTGTATTCATTACTTAACATATGAGATACAATATAGTATAATATTTGACCTACAATATAGTATAATATTTGACCTACATGTATGGATAATATGCTACTGTACTTAAATGCATGTGCATGTAAATGTGTTTGAAGGATATGCTATTAAGTTTATTATAAATAATCCTTTTGAATTTTTAATACTATAAAAATATCATTGGTATATACAAGAGATGAGAGCTCCCCATCCTTTCCTATTCCTTTATAGACAGCCTGAAAGGGACATGCTGGCTCAACATCCAGGACAACCGCTGTGAGGTGAACATCAACGGAGCCACCCTGAAATCTGAGTGCTGTGCCACCCTGGGAGCTGCCTGGGGGAGTCCCTGCGAGCGCTGCGAACTAGGTAGGGAACCGCCAGGGGGCTCCGGCCGCCCTTTGGAAAGCTTCTTCCTCCACCAGACCTTTTCCACTGTGTATTTCCATACTGAGGAAAACTGTAAGATCATTACCCTTCCTAAAGTGTCATCTTTTCCAGTGGAGTTTATTTATTCCTTAAAATACATATTTTATTTAGACTATTACTGTACTCAGACCTTCTGAATCTTTTAGACAAGGAAGAGAATCAACTGGAATTTAGCTTCTGAATCCTTGTTTGCACGTGTCCCCGGAGAACAGGATGTTTCTTTAAGTCTTTGGTTGGGTTATCTGTAATTCAATTGGCAATGCAAAAGCAAAAGGGAATTTTCTTGGGAAAAATGATGGGAATCTCAATATGGTTCGGCCCTGATGGAGTTAACCGCAGCGCGTCATGTGCTTCCCTGAGTTGAGCAGAGGGCAGCTGGACTTCCTGGCCTCTCAAACCCCGGCTTGGGGTTTTTATTTAGTTGCATTTAGATTCCATTAGCTTAAGACAGTTGTATTTTCTTATATAAGGAAATAAAAATGTGTCCTGTTGTTCTCACAGATACAGCTTGCCCAAGAGGCTTTGCCAGGATTAAAGGTGTCACTTGTGAAGGTGGGTGTACTGTTGATGATGCTGGAATCTTTAGGGCAGTGGGTAAAATTCACATTGACTCGCACACTTTGGAGATATTATTTCCAAAAGCCTTGAAACTTCAGTAAAAATACTCAGTGTCATCAATAAATGCTTTAGAATACTACTCTTAGGAAACAGCTTAGAGTTTCCCATTTTTCTTCTTATACTGTTGTGAAAATTCTCACAAGGCCACAACAAGCCTTTGAGGCACAGAACAGATGATGGAGGAACACGCCTGGGCTGTGTTTTACGGACGGGCCCGGCTGCGGTAATTTTCACCGCGGGCACCGAGAAAAGCTGCTGGTTGTATTGTGCAGGATGTCTGCCTCACTCAAGTCATAATTCACATTGTCTTGCAAATTGAATATGCTGTACAGGAAGTAGGACTACACCTGCTTTTCTATTTGTAATGTCTTTATCCCTACATTTGCTTCGTTTCCCTGTAGATGTTAACGAGTGTGAGGTGTTTCCTGGTGTTTGTCCAAATGGACGCTGTATTAACAGCAAAGGATCTTTTCATTGTGAGTGTCCTGAAGGCCTTACGTTGGATGGAACTGGCCGTGTGTGTTTGGGTAAGGTGCATGCCCTTACGTATTTTATGCATGGAACCAGCCATTAATTTTTTTATTCTTTGGCCTGTGACCAGTCCAAAACCATTAGGTCCATAGCTGGAAACACTTTAAATGAGCTATTTTGAAGGAAAATCACTAATGGATATTTTTTGAGTGAATGTATTTCAATGAAGTTATTTCTGTATAATTCAGAAAGTTTTACTCAAATTTACATAAAAAATTACAACTTTTTAAATCAGGTATTTTAGGCAGGTTCAGTCTTTCACAATAAGTCAATGGAGTCAGAAAACTGTATTTCGAACATGGGAGAAAAATCAGAGACTAGTGTTTGAAGTGAACATTTACCCTCCCACTGCAGCTGTGTTCTTGGACAACAGTAGGGAAAGTCATGGTGAAAGTCGTGGGGTTTTTTCTTTGAAAACATTGAGCAATTGTTTTTCTTCCTTGACTACTTTAAGAGTTTAAATCTTCTTAGTACTTAATTTTCTTAAGCTTCTAAAATGAAGAAGCTCTTTTCTTTCAACATTGTATTATAGAAATGCCTTGTTGACCTCATTCTTTATCAGTGTCAGGCTTATCTAAACTTGAGTTTCAGCTTTAAAAAGATTTCTGGTTGAAAAGAAACTTGTATTAATTTTATATTGTATTTGCACAATTTTTTATTTACTTGCAGGATTTTTTTCTAATATGCTATGACCAGTTTTTAAAATAACTTTATATAGGCTTGTATTTTAAGTTTGTAGACAAAGCATGAACAGTGATACTGTTATTTTATATCAAAGATCTCTAAGGTATTTATGTATATGTCTAAGATTTTTAAAATCAGTAGTAAGAAAAAAATGTTTGCAACGTTAGACAGTTTAGTTGCAATTAACACAGTTTTCAGGTTAATTTCTTTTATTAAAGATTGTATTTATTTTTAGAGAGAGGGAGAAAGACATCAATGTATGGCTGCCTTTCACCTGCCTCCAGCTACAGACCTGGCTGGAGACCTGGCTTGCAACCTGGTTATATGTCCTGGCTAGAAATCGAACCAGTGATCTTTGGGTTTGCAGGCTGGCACCTTCTCCACTGTGCCACCAGCCAGAGTGGTGATTTTTGATGATGTATTTAAATTTGGATATAAAGTATGACTATTAAATCATATGGAAATGTTTAGAAATTATAATATCCAAAGTCTAATTAAGGAAAATATTTTTCAGATTTTTGTGGTTAAATAATATACAAACTTTAGAGAAAAGTAAAGTATTTTTTTAAGATGACTGTCAGGCATGTTCAAGTGACTAATGAAATCAAGACACCTTCAGTGTCTTCAGGGAATATATATGATGGTAGACCAGTGGTTGTGAATTATCACTAAGCAAAATTAATTCCCAATAACATCACTCAAGATTAAACCCTCTTAATATTCTAAAAGGATATGTTGAACTTTTCATTCCTGTACCTTGGTCGAATGTTCTGTCACTACTTGAATTATGTGCTACATTAATTTATTGTGGCTTGGGATATGAGAAAGTTTCAAGAAGACATTAGAATATAAAAATGTAAAATTTTCTGAGGATAAGAATAAAGGTGAACTGCTTTGCCAGAGTTGGTCTAAATCAGGGTCCCAAACTTCAGTGCTTTCAGGTGAGTAGTAAGAAGTGGTAGGGATTATAGCAAACTGTAGAGTATATATACCATCCAGAAGCTTCCAAATTTATATTTTAATTTCTGTGCAAGCCATTCAAAACACTCACAAGCCATATGTGGTCAGTGTGCTGACAGTGTTTAGATTCCTGATGGAATTATTGATCTGAATCTCAGTAGTAAAGACACCAGATTACTCTGCCAGACTATCATAACATTTTACATACTTAGTTCTTATTATTTTTTTAAACTAACCCTAGAATAGCTTCTTGAGCAAATTACCTCAATTACTTCAGAAGCAATTTGACTCAAGTCGGAGTTCTTAGGCTACCTGTACTTAAGTAAAACTGCCACATCTTGTTAATATCCTTACTTCCCTGGTGACAGCATGGACGGAGTTAGCTGTAAGACCGGTTCCTGAGTGCCTTGTGGTAATGAGGCTCATTGCATTACTATCACCCTCACGCCGGCAGAAAATGTGGCTTTGGGCTAATGGTAATGCAGCTACATAAGGCAAAATCACCTACTGTGAATACCTATCTATATTCAGTCTGCCAAATCAAAATCAAAATATACCATTATTTTTTCTTCAAAAATAAGACTTCTTAATAATTACAGTACTTGGAAATGTATGTAACTCGAAGCTAAAGGAAGTTACTCGAGTTGATGTTATTTTTGGTTGAGAACTTGGAAGAGTCATTCCTAACAATAAATAAAGTAGAAAGTACATTTATTTATTTATTTGTGTTTACACTTCCATTAGGGATCTCTTTTCCTCTGTTAAACAGTTTTCAGGTTTAAGAAAGGATTAATTTCTTGAAATATTCATCAAATAAAACAAGTTATTTTGGTTAAGAAAAACCTTTTCTGAACTCATTATCCATATAATGCAGTTTAACAGCCAAGTGTTTGACTGTAGTTTGGCCAGCAACTCTGTTAGCTAACAGATAAATGCTATGTATAGATTGTGTTACTTTACACTTTCTTGTGACCATTGATTAGATCTTCTAAGGTCCTACCTAGTATGCTGAAACGTTTGTATGCTTTGGGGTTGAAGAAAGAATATGACATTTAAATAATTTAGCCCCTTAGTAGAGCAGATTTATATAACCTAGAGCAAAAATCATGATGCAAAAGATTAGTTATGCAGGGAAAAATAACTTTGAATGCAATAATAGTTTTCCTTTATAAAGATATTCTAATAGTTGTAGTAATTAGTGTTAACCCATGTGACTCAGCTGGTCGAGTGCCTGTCATCCTATAAACTAAAAGGTCATGGGTTAGGTTCCTGGTCAGAGCGCACGCTCGGTTGTAGGTTGCGTCCTGGTCAGGGTACATGCGAGAAGCAACTGGTAGATGATTTTCTTTCACAACAATGTTTCTCTCCCTTTCTTTCTCCCTCCTCTTCTGTCTCTTTAAAATCAATAAGTTCTCAGGTGAGGATTTAAGAAAAGAAAAACACAAAAAAGCAGTTTTACTGGTTGGCAAACAGAGTTGATCATTTACTGTTTATGACTAGGATCCAGCAGGCCTGCTCACATGTCGCTTTAAGCAATTCAGTGAACAAGGGGAATCTAGCACCAAAATTATTTTATTCTTTTTGAAGTGAACAACGCAAGAAAGGGATGGTAGGTGATGATATGAGAAAGCCTTATCACAAAGGAACCTTTTCTTCCTAAAGGTGGCTTGTGAGAAGTAATGCTAAAGGAGAGCCTGCCTTTGCTCTCGTTAAATGGCTGTCACTGTGGAATCCATCCAGGAGGCCCAGGACTGGGCCACTCACCTGCTGGTGCAGCTCCAGGACCTGGCTTCATGCCAGGTGCCAAGAAGCCTTTCAGTACCCAAACGTTCAGTGTTACAGCTTCATCTCAAACTTTGATTCCACCCTCCCTGTAGACATCCGCATGGAGCAGTGTTACTTGAAGTGGGATGAAGATGAGTGCGTTCACCCTGTTCCTGGCAAGTTCCGCATGGACGCCTGCTGCTGTGCCGTGGGGGCAGCTTGGGGCACCGAGTGCGAGGAGTGCCCCACGCCCGGCACCAAGGAGTATGACACCCTGTGCCCCAGGGGGCCTGGCTTTGCTAACAGAGGGGATGTCCTTACTGGGAGGCCCTTTTACAAAGGTAACTGAGTGGCACATTGGTTTCCCTACACTCACACTCACCCTCCATGTTCTGCGGGAAGAGGTTTTGCTTCATACATTTGATTTACCCACTTTATTTTCTGTTAAACATAATTTGTGGCCAGCCTTTATCCTGGGTGTGTTAGTCACCTTTGTAAGATGGCATTGAAGTAACAATATAAAATCCTCGGCTAACCATGCTTTTCTTACATCATTCTACTGTAACTTTGCTTTCCTTATTAGCATGGCAGCCTAACTAGATGCAGCCTTGATGCAGCAGAAGGTCTTCGAGATAACACCCCCCACACACACAAACTTGACAAAACAAGTGGGCGGAAATAAGGACATTGGAACTCTTTGTGAAGAGCACAGAATCTTTTTCACAGTTGAAATTCTTTGTGTGGCATCAATGTGATCATTACAATTTGTGACATCCCCCATTTTTCCTTGGATACATTCTTTTCTATTGTCGTAGATTTTAAACTGAAAATGATGGTTCTGCTCTTCTATATAAACGAGCTTTGTTCTGCTTTTAGATATCAATGAATGCAAAGCTTTCCCTGGGATGTGCACCTATGGCAAGTGCAGAAATACAATTGGAAGTTTCAAGTGCCGATGCAATAGTGGCTTTGCTCTAGACATGGAGGAAAGAAACTGCACAGGTGAGATTGTTCTATTGCTGTATCTGATAAACCCATTTGCTATTCAAAAGTATTGCCATAGAAAGCCCATCCTCTTGTTGAGAACATGTACATTTTACTTCTTGTTCCCTTTTCCCTACTTATAAACTGCTCCCCCAAACTTGTGAAAGTGCTGCAAAATAGTATGAAAATGCTATCTGTTTTATCTACAAGAGCAACATAAAATATGATTTTCAGAATAAGAGTCCTAAAGAACATAGCCATGAGATTAACAATCATATGTACTTGATGTGTGTTCTGTTAAAAATGGTTAAGTTTAAAGTAGGGAAGTTGTAACTTATTTTCCTCATCTGTGAACAGTTTTCACAGATGGTCAGCATTCATAACCTTCTTCCTAAGCATTCCCTTTAGTTTGAAAGAATATGAAATTCCTAATATTTTTATTAACTTATATGCCAAATGATCTCAAACACTTGAAATATATCTCCAAAATCTTTTTTTCATAACTCTTTTTACTCAGACCCTCTTTTCTCTTTTCTCTTTTCTCTTTTCTCTTTTCTCCTGCCCTCACACATGCTACTTCTTTATGATCTCCTTTGAAATGTCTCTTTGGACTCCTTTCTAACTTGTTGCTCCATAAGGTAGCACCAGATTCACATATGGACCTTCCCAGCCTCCACTACCTCAGAAGCATTTCAAAACTGTGTGCCTGGTCTTGCTCTTGCACCTCCCATGCTAATTCCAGCTCTTGCCCCCTCACCATTTTTTTCTGCACTCTGGGCAACTGAGCTCTGCTGGGACAGTCAGAGGAGAGCCGGCAGATCCCTCTCCTTCAACCAGGCCCTCGCAGCTGCTCAGCCACACTTGTATTCACCTCTTCACATCATGTGCTGAAATTCTCTAAGCACTGCCCCTAAGTCTCTTTAGATCCACACACCTCCTCACATCCTTATTTATTTGCCTTCTTTACTGAGACCAAAAGTGATTGCAAGGACCCTCTCTCACTTTCCCATCTCTGATAATAAAATTTCCCTTTCTCCATAGTCTCCTCACTTTTAGAGAATAAGATGTGATGATCTTCATCAATTTTCCAATTAATTATTCCTTTTCACTCTCCTTCTCTCCTTCTGCTTCAGGCCCTGCACTGGAAGAGTTCACTTTTCTCTCCACCACTGCACCCTCTACTGATTCCTTTCTTTGGATATTTTAAAAAAGATTTTATTCATTATTTTTTAGAGAGAGGGGAAGGGAGGGAGGGAGGAAGAAAGGGAGAGAAGCATCAATGTATGGTTGCCTTTCACCTGCCTCTAGCTGAGGACCTGGCTAGAGACCTGTCTCAAGACCTGGCTTGCAACCCGGTTACTTGCCCTGACTGAGAATCAAACCAGCGACCCTTGAGTTTGCGGGCCAGTGCCAATCCACTGAGCCAAACCAGCCAGGCTTTCTCTGGATTTATAAACAAAATGCCTCCTCAGTCCTTTTTTTTTTTTTTTTTTTTTTTTAAGATTTTATTTATTATTTCCAGAGAGAGAGGAAGGGAGAAAGGCAGAGAGGGAGAGAAACATCAACAATGTATGGAGCCTTTCATCTGCCTCCAGCCACGGACCTGGCTGGAGACCTGGCTTGCAACCTGGTTATGTGCCCTGGCTGGGAATTGAACCAGTGACCTTTGGGTTCACAGGCCAGTGCCTTATCCACTGTGCCACCAGCCAGGGCTCCTCAGTCCTTCTTTTCCCTCAAGCTACCATCCTTTTTACTGCTTCTACCTCTCATCTCTCTTTTCACTAATCTTGCAAAAACTCTTTTTCCATGTTAAAAATCTCTCTCTTGTGCATGTTCTCCTCTACCTCTGGCTAGATCTTCTCCCTGATTTTCTTCTCCTTTGGTTTCCATGGTACTTCCCTATCTCAGTCACCCTTCCTTGACTGTTAAATACTTTCCCTAATCTTCATAGATTCTTCTTGACTCTGGCATTTTCCATCCCTTGAGCATGTTTTTCTTGGTCCTTTGGTCTCTTAGCATTCAGCCTCTCAGAATCGTACCTCCATCATGATTTCATGGGTGACCTCTGTTAGCTGACTCCTAGGTGCTATCTCTAGCCCTCTACTCTTCCAACATTTCTAACTTCCCTCTGGACAGGCTCTCTCTGTTTTAATAACCTTCGTTCCAGCCCCTCAGAGGGACTTCCTTAGCTGTATTGATAGTATAATTTATTGAACTCAGGGTAGAAACCTCAAACTTAATTTTGACATCTCTCTTTCCTGATGAACAAGTGACAAAGTTTCCTATGTTCTTCCATCAAAATGGCTATTTCAAGTGCTTAAAATACTTTTTTTCTAGACTGTTGCAGATGCAGATTTGGCCCCTGCTCTGAGCAAGGATTCACATGCAGGAAATTTCTTAGGGATGCTCCTGGAATCAACAGCTAGGGGAGAGAGCAGAAGGACGCAGAAATGGGCTGAGGGAGAAGTTGAGCTGTGACACAGTCCCAGTGTAGTCCTTGCCTACCCGACCTGGGGCCCTGGACCTGGGGTGGCTCACTAGAATTGTCTTGAGTTAGGACAAAGGGGCTAGGCATTTATGTACCTGCCTGGTCAACTTTTGGATACCTCTGCCCAGGGAAAGGGTGCAATTGTGGGGAAGTGGTCCTCTAGCCAAGGCATTTCCTAAAGATAGTTTACGTCTCAGGGCTTTCTGTCAGCAGCAGTGACAACAGCTTGCGAGGGAAGGAAAACTTAAGTTCCTTCTTCCTGTAGGAAGAACTGGGCAACATATTATGGTATCTACTACAATCCAAAATCTAACATCTTTCCACAGTCAGACCTTTCATTTTCACAACTCTCAGATTTATCATCCTAAAGAAGGGCTTAGAACGTGTGACTTCTCACAAAGCAACTCTCATTACTCAGACAATCCTAGACCTGGGAAAAGAAGATCAGAGTTCTTCCATTTCTGGCTCCACTTCTTATTTTTGGTGTGAAATGAGTGAAATCACTTACTGGCTCTGAAGCTGACTCTCTTTAACTACATAAGACATAGATACTTGGCAGCACTGCAGTGCTGTGGGTATCATGGGAGGGGACGACAGGACACTGCTGGCTGCCCTTTTTCAGTGCATCTAAGACCCATCTTCTCCCCATATTTGGTGCCCTCAACAATCTTACCCATCCTATCTGGACTTGCACTGATTATCAGCTTCTGTTGTCCAGCAACTCCACAACTTCTTTTCTTGGAAATGCATCCTTTTTATTCACCTATGCATTTTATCTCTTGCCTTTTCTATCGATTCTTTTCAGGGAATAACTTACATAAATACAGCACTTCCTATGAGACAAAAACTGCTCTCAGCACTTAACAAATATTGATTCACTTACTCCCATGAGGTGGGTTCTACCACATTGCCCATGTTACAGATAAAGAAACTGAAATACAGAGAAATCAAACAATTTTTCAAGGCCTTACATACGCTCAAGAAATAACAAAGTGGGATTTGGCCCCCGGTGTCCAGTTTCAGGGTCTATGGTGTGCAACTACACTGTGCAACCCCCACAACATCACAGCCAAAATTTGTCCCTACTCTGCCACCTGACTTATTCTATGCTCTTCAATAGCTCTCGCCATCAGTTCCTAGATACTAATAGATTAAAAAAATAAATAAAAATGTCGGCACATGGTTAGCTACTTAATTGAATCCATGAATTTCAAGATTTTTGTTTAAAAGAAAGTAAGTACTTAATTTTTTTAGTATGGCCTGCAGTTGGGAAAATTAAGAGAAAAAGACTAAAAGCTGGAAGAAAGTGGCTGAGACCCTAAGAGAATATACATACGTTAACAACTTACGAGTCATGTTTCAAAAAAGCTAAAAAATTGAAATTCATCAAAATAAATAGATGTTGGCAAAATCAGTTTTTCCCATTGTGACAAAAAAATTTGAATGTCATTTTATCATATTTTATAGATATGACCATTGAAAATCTTGGTTATGAGCATAGGCGATTTCTCAGAGAATCCTGTTTTGAGAATATAAGTGCTGCTATTAAAGATTCTTATTTACTATAGTATATAAAAAGTGACAAATGCATCACTTTTTATTTTATTATTATTTTTTTAATTTATATACTTAAAATTAGCTCCCTTCTGAATATGACACAAAAACCCAAACTGGGGCACATTCCTAGGCCCTGCCAAATATGAGCACTCTGGTTCAAGGTGGGCTGGCTGCACCTGTGTCTGTGAGGCCGCCTGTCTGTGGTTGGTACCCTCTCAGAGGCAGCAGGCCCTTCTTCCGCAGCAGGGGGTTACGGTGGCAGACCCAGCATGGTCTTTATATCCTGCGAGAGACTTTATTTGTATATCCGCTGCCTCCTCCTTTGCAGTTGCTTGGCTCATCCTTCTGGTACCATTTCAAAGCCACAAAAAGAAATGCACAGTTCTGGAATTCTTGGAAGCAAAAGGCACTACCTGCCCGTTGGCCATGACAGTTTTGACAGTTGGGGAAAGGAATGTGCATAAGGCCCTGTTTCCCTCCAGCTGGTCTCCCCAAAACATATCCTCATGTTGCCAGGCAGTGATTGCTCAGCATTTCAGGAGTGCAGCGCCTCCACTTGGAAGGCCGCATCTCTCTGTCTTTCTCGCTCTCGCTCTGTTCTTTAACACTTGATCTCATTCTGGTTTTTTTCTCTTAAACCCTGTGGATTAGACATCGATGAGTGCAGGATTTCTCCTGATCTCTGTGGAAGTGGAATCTGTGTCAACACACCGGGTAGCTTTGAGTGTGAATGCTTCGAAGGCTACGAGAGTGGATTCATGATGATGAAGAACTGCATGGGTAAGCATGCTCTTCCTCTCCTGTGTTCCAACCAACTGAGCACAGATGCGTTAGCTCCACCGCCACTTGTCTTAGGGCTGTTAACAGCATGCTTGGCAGGCAGCTGTGCTGTGAGAGAACAGCTTTACATGTCAGACAGGAAGTCAGCCCTACATAGTTCTTGGGGAGCCCCAACCTCTTGGCACTGAATGGCAGTAAGATACCAAAACTGGTTCTGTGTATTCAAAGAATCTAAAATCAACACTGAATAGCTACTCAGGAAGGATTCATTGCAAACGTCTAGCATTGTAGGATGACCCCAACATTTATATTGAGTTGTGCAAATCCCATGTTATTTTCCTTATTTGTGTGATAATACAAACCCTTTTGGAATTGCCCACCTTTTAGCCCATTCTCTCATTTTCAGTGACCTATAGTACTCACCTTGTGCTATGTAGAGGTGTTGAGTCTTAAGATTTTTCTTACATGTGATTAGAAATGTTGATAGCAATAAATGATATCTCTAGTTAAAAGTGATATAAAGCAAATATTGTTTATTTTCACCTCGAGGAAGCTTGCTCATTTCATACAAATTTCTGGATAGTTCACTGTCTTTAAGAGTAGAACTTGAACCATTTATCCACTGGTAATAGAAAAACTAAGACACGCATTATGCCATCTGCTATAAGCTTGTTTCTTCCATTTGAGCCACCCTTGCCTCACATAATGATTCTTTCTCCCATGCTGTATGCGTGAATATTTTTTCCTCAGAGTTCTTTAATGGATCTCACATTTTTACCTTTCAGACATTGACGAATGTGAACGTAACCCTCTCCTTTGTAGGGGTGGCACCTGTGTGAACACTGAGGGCAGCTTTCAGTGTGACTGCCCACTGGGACACGAGCTGTCACCGTCACGTGAGGACTGTGTGGGTGAGTTTGTCTCCTCAGCACATACACCCACCCAGATGAACTAGCAAAGATTATGAAGGTCCATAATTGAGTCCAATGGACTTGTTTTTGGCCTGTGAAATCTAGCTGATTGAAATTCAGCTTGCCTACATTTGGGCTCAGGCTTTCTTTAGAGAATGCTTCAGTGGCACACGGGAATGAGCCAGCATTATCCTGGTTATCCTCTTTTTCATTACATGTGCACGGGAAAGGACCCTAGGTGAGGGACTTTGTTGTAAGGCCATGTAGTTCCTGGTAGATGGGATGGGAAGGCTGCTTCTATTGGAAGTTGCTCCCTGATAGTTCACCTGTGCAATCCCTCAGCCGAGTCTCCTTCTGCGCTGGAGTCTGTCATCACGGGGCCTACTCGCACGTGTGTGAATATCTGAGCTCCTTCTGCTCCCTCTTCTCACAGAAATACCACTGTCTCCTCACTGGCTTTGAGCTCAGGAAGGATGTCAGGGTCCACATGAAAAGACCAGTGATTGGTCTTGGAGCATTCCAATCGACTGCTTTTCATAAATAGACAAAGGCCTCTGAGCTTACTATGTTCTAGTATACTGGCTTTACAACTTTGATTTGGCCAGGAAACATTTTCTTCACAGAAACCTTTTTTGAAAGTATAAGCAAAGAAGACAGGTTAAAATAGAGCAGATCACAAGCCTCCATTTAAAAAGATAACTTAAGCACATCTCAGTATATTTATTTATAAACCCTATTTATATCAAGATGCTAATATATTAGGTGAATCTTAAATTATAGACTAAACAGACATTTTAAAAAGGTAAATTTAAAAGTTCCAAATATTTTTCTTTCATTTTAATAGTGCTACAAATAGCTTTTTCACATAGATAATTACTAAATATTTATTCATGGTTGTTAAACAGTGACTCGGAGATCTGTTTCTAAGATGAGTTTATTTTGTGAGTTGGTTTCTGTGGATCTTAGAGCTGAAAAAAGTACCCTTCAGAGGTACAATGTACAATATCAGATACATATTTTTGCATGTATAAAAAATAATCAATGATCATAGACAAATTTGCATGTCATGTGTTCTTCCCAATTTTGAAACTTAGGGATGAATTTCTTGCTATATCTAATTATATTGTCATTGTGTTTACCTTACATTTTGTTTGATAAATAGCTTGTATGAAGAAAAGTGTCATTACCATTTCCTGGCTGTGTCCTCTTGTGATTTCAATGTTAGTACTAGTTTATTCTACAGATCTTTGCAGAAGTTTTATTTATTTATTTATTTTAAGATTTTATTTATTTTTAGAAAGAGGGGAAAGGAGGTAGAAAGAGAGGGAGAGAAACATTGACGTATAAGAGGAAATTGATCAGTTGCTTCTCATATGCACCCCAGTTGGGAATCAAACCCGCACACAACCCAGGCATGTGCCCTGAACAGGAATTGAACTAGCGACCTTTTGCTTTGTGGGATGATGCCCAACCAACCGAGCCATGCTGGTCAGGGCTGCACCAGTCAGGAGTTTATTAAGGGACCTGTATATTTTATAAGGGTTAGTTAATCTTAAAATAGGGAATATAATATGTAAGTTCACCTATCCAGGCACACTAGACACACAATATGAGGAAAAGAGATAAACAGCCACAGGCCCTGTAATCAGCCCCTGTTTTGTTGGAACCAGACAGCTTCCCTTAGGAAACATCAGCACTTGACCCTTTGATAGGACCAGCTGAATGTGCCAATGTAAATTCATCTGTTAAATGTTAGCAAGCTTTGTTTCTGGCATGTGCTAGATGTGTGTGGCCTAATGTGCTAGTCACTAGCCACATGTGGCTATTTAAATTTAATTAAAATGAAATAACATTAAACATTCAGTTTCTTAGTCATACTATTCATGTTTCAAGTACTCAGTAGGAGGTACGTATTGGACAGCACAAATATGGAACAGTTGCATCATCATAGAAAGTTTTGCTGGACAGCATTGTGGTGGATAGAAATAAAAGAAGTATAGATTCCAGAATTTTCTTTGGATGCCCCCCAAAATTATCATTCTTCCCCCTGAAGTACATAGAGCCCTTTGCTCCAATGCAGCATGTGCTTGATCGTTTCAAGTGATATTGTTATTGTGTAAAACGTTAATTCTGTGTATCTTTTTGTAGATGTTAACGAATGCTCCTTGAGTGATAATCTCTGTAGAAATGGAAAGTGTGTGAACATGATCGGAACTTATCAGTGCTCCTGCAATCCTGGGTACCAGGCCACGCCAGACCGGCAGGGCTGCACAGGTAAGGGGTAGGCCAAAGGGGTCTAGAACTTGGATTTCTTAAATCAGCCCAGAACTACTTCTGGCACTGACTATATGATGAAGTCTATGAGAGCTCTTTGTCCTAAAAATGAATCTAAGAATGGGGACAGACCTCTAAGATGCCATGGTTTAGTGGTTTTTGCAGAGGAATCTCTGGATTTATCATAGAAAACTCTCTAAACTCCATAGGTATTATATTTGTGAGTTCTTTAATCTTAGGTTACTGGAGCGAAATGTCAGATGGAATGCTGTCTAGTAAGTAGGAAATAAAGAGAACTAAGAGAATAATGGCATGATGATAAATTAACACAAATAATGGGGAGAAAATCCAAAGCATTTAAGCATTATTAGTTTCTAAAGAAGATATCTAAAGGAGATAACCTTTTTCTTTTTTAAAGGAGGTAGCCCTGACAAGTAATATGGTGGCAATGTTTTCACAGATATTGATGAGTGTATGATCATGAATGGCGGCTGCGACACCCAGTGCACCAATTCTGAAGGAAGCTACGAGTGCAGCTGCAGCGAGGGCTATGCCCTGATGCCGGATGGGAGATCGTGCGCAGGTACAGAAAAGAAAATACAGACTTTGTGCCTCCAATTAATTTTATCTTATAAACCTGGTTCTAAATCATTTGAGTGCGCCTGGATGGGGAAAAAATACCTGAGCTTATTAAAGCCATCCTTCCTTTCAATTGATGTTAATTTTGTACCATCAGATATTGATGAATGTGAAAATAATCCTGATATCTGTGATGGTGGCCAGTGTACCAACATTCCTGGAGAATATCGCTGTCTGTGTTATGATGGCTTCATGGCTTCAATGGACATGAAAACATGCATTGGTGGGTACTGTAAAAACAGGATAAGTATTTATATACACATACGTAATTATAGGCATTTATACACACATATAAACATAAGAAGAGGATTTATCTTTTTTTTTTTTTAATTTAGCCCTGGCTGGTATGGCTCTGTGGATTGAGCGCCGGCCTGTGAACCAAAAGGTTGCTGGTTCAATTCCCAGTCAGGACACATGCCTGGGTTGCAGGCCAGGTCCCCAGTTAGGGACACTCAAGAGGCAACTATATATTGATGTTTCTTTCCTTATCCTTCTTCCTCCCTTCCCCTCTCTCTAAAAATAAATAAAATTTTAAAAATTCAAACTATTGTATTAGAAGATATAACAACAGAAAAGGAAAAATTATGTGGAAAAAAATCCGTAAAGATATTATATTTATCTGTGTTTTGCAAATAGAGTAAATTTAAACTTTTATGTGTATACTTTAGCATTATGCTATTCCTTTTAAAAGGTACCTCTTGAACTACTAAGATGAGCAAATAATAACCAAGGTATTGAAAATAAATTTTCTAGATGTGAATGAGTGTGACTTAAATTCAAACATCTGCATGTTCGGGGAATGTGAGAACACCAAGGGATCCTTCATTTGCCACTGTCAGCTGGGCTATTCGGTGAAGAAGGGAACCACAGGATGCACAGGTAGGTCTCAAGCTTGTATCCTCTGTGTTTTGGCTTCTTACAAGTATATTTCAGAGGCCCAATTTTTCACATCATCTGTTCATTGGCATCTCTTAGGCTGTTACCCACACCAGGCGGTGACTATGCGTGATGAGTAACTGACACAGAGTATGTGTGATACATTTGGCTCACCTCTGTGGTAGGATACCGTCACAGCCACTGCCCACCGTGGAGTTGGCTGTGGGTCCAGACGTGGAGTGGAGAGCGGGTGGGGTGTCTGGGCCCCAGGGTTCTGATGTATCTCTGGCAGCTCTCGCGTGGTCTTCTTCACTTCCTTAGGAAGATGGCTGGCAAACAGGAGACACACGTAAGGAAGGAGCACCAGAAGACATGAAGGGATCCCGGTTGTGGCTCATTTCTGAAGTTCTTTAAACTAACAAAAATTTATTTAGATTCTGTTTAGACACTTCTCTTCCTTTCTTTCCCCAACCTTTCCCTTTCTTCTCTTTCATTTGTGTTTGTCTTCTCCCTGTCCAAAGTGCCTCCTTTTTCTCTCTTTACTTTCTTTCTTTGCTCACCCCATTCACTTTATCCTTTGTTCTCTTTCTCTGCTTGGTAGTTTTAGCCTTCTGCGTAAGGGGCTGGTGGGGAGATCGAGGGAGTCCCAAGTTCATTTTTTTAGATCAGACTTTCCTCATTGCTCAATTTAAGTTTTTTTTTAAGTGTTCCATATTTTTATTAATATGATTTGAGAAGCTGACAGAAGGCAGTAATTATGGTTCCTATGTGATATTTTACTCAAGGCAGGTGGAGGATAGCTTAAATGGAAGTCTGGACCTTAGACTGTACTTTTAGGAAAGAACAAGTTAATGAAAGGTGTACTACTCTTCATGAAGTTCACCACTAGTGGTGTTGCTATGAAGCTGATAGTTTTGAGCGTGTGTGATTTCAGGATCTATAATATGTAGTCATTGAGCTAGATAGAATAGACTATTTCTATTGTATAAAATTCTAGAAAGCTTTGGGGAACCACAGAGTTTATACACACACATATATATGCATGTATCTATGTGTCTATATGTTTGTTGTATAGGCAAAAGCTTCATCATTTTTCAGATAACATTTCCAGTGAATATTCTTTTGTATTGTCAAATAAGTAGAAACACACATTAAAATGATGGTTTTCAAAAACTCTGTAAAATGTATTGATTTTTAAAATGACAAATGATCATGTAGGTTTAAGTGGAGAATATGCTATCACTTTAAAAAGCCACGCTTGTTCTTTCTTTCATGAAAATTAATAGGAAAGAAAAGCAATCTCTTCTCAGAAATAAGATTTCTCTTGCCATCTATAACCGGGTGCTTTCTACGTGAAGTTTTGTCTGAGCCCAGGAAGGCAGAAGGGCCCTTTGGGTGGGTAGGGAGGGGCTGATACACATCTGTGAAGGGTCAAGAGCATCTCACTTCCACTGAAAAAGGTCTGGCAATTTCTTCTAGGGAAGGGCTTGCTTGATTTGGGTCATGACCTTTCAGATCTTGTTGGATTCTACAGAAAGTAAAAATAAAAGTGTTAATGTTTTCTTTGTACACTTTCAGATATTTCTGTACTTCAAAATTTATCTGCACAAAAATATACTGGAAGTAGAATTAATTAGCTTGTATTTTATCTTCTTCACATTAACTGTGGTTTCTCAGATGTGGATGAGTGTGAAATTGGTGCCCACAACTGCGACATGCATGCCTCATGTCTAAACGTCCCAGGAAGCTTCAAATGTAGCTGCAGAGAAGGCTGGATTGGAAATGGCATCAAATGTATTGGTGAGTTTGCAACTGTAAATAACCTTCACTAAGACACAAAATTCTTATAGGTTCTTCTTTATGTAGCTGTCAACCCACATACTTGACTAGGAGCATGCTCTTCTCTTTCACTTAATCTCTTGAAAGCCAAAGGCTATCTTTAGCTGCAAGATAGTTTTTGTCTAAGAGTTTCCTTTAACACTGGTATAAATGATCAAATTACAACAGTATGTATGCCTTGGCATCTGCTTTTTAGTGTGTTGTTCAGTAAAAATTATTTGATGTGCAGCCAGAAATCCAAACAGCTGCATGATGAAAATGACTAATATATTTTCCCAATCTTTTCACAGAGCAATCATTGAGATTTAAAACTCAGTGAAATAAATGAAGGGAATGAAAAGGGTTTTTTTTTTTTGATTTTTGGGTTTTTTTTAAGTTAACCTAAGTCTGGAGTAAGTGGTCAATACCAGCATCTTAATAAAAGTCAGAATTCTTCTTCCAGAGAAATCTGATACAAAGAAAGAATAATGGGGAGGCAGTTGCCATATTCCAAGTTTTATAGTTCTTGAGCCAAATTTTAATAAGTCTTTATAGCTGTGAGGCAGAAGACTGGATTTTACCCTCAGTGTCATGCACGGTGCTGCTTAATATGCTCAGTGTTTTACATGCCTTAATAACAAAGCATTTTCCAAATGGCAAAACTTATCCAGGTCAATTAAAAGGAGAAAATTAAGCAAGCTAAATTGACCTCCCCATGATTGCCCATTAAAATCTTACAAGCCTGCAGTAAGCATTAAAGAACAGCTTTAAAATCTTTTACCAATAACACAGTAATTTGAATATGCTTTTTCATCCATTTGTTTTATACTTGTCAGATGTTTATTAGCTGACTATAGAATTTAAATTATCGCAGTTTCCAGCTCACCTTGCTAAGGAATGTTCTATGATGGCTTTTGGTCCAGTCTGCTGGCTGCCCACTTCCAGGGCAGCCATTGTTAACCTCACAATTTATCAGCCATTTCCCCATCTCCAATTCTCCAGTCCCATTTGACGACTGTTTTTCTGTCTTTGAGCCTTCCTTTTTTATGCTTATTGTGTATCTCTCATTCTGGCCAGCTATTGCAAAAATAGCCTTCGTCCAGTACAGGATTCAGCTCTGTCCAGGCAACTCCAAAAGATCATCCATTCCATCCGCTCCTTTCCACCTCCGTTCCCCTGCTCTGATCTCAGCCATTTTCAGTATCATGCCTGATCCTCCTCCTAATCTGTTCTTCGTATAGCGGCCAGATGAGTTTTTTACACCATGGACCAGATGTCTTCACAATTGTCATTTTAATCCATTGAATTTAGGATAATATCTAGCTTCCTTCCATGGTCTGTAAGACCCTACAGCATCTTTCTACTGTTTGTCCAGTGTGTTTAATTTTCCGTCACCTTCTTCCCCTGCATTGTGCTTTGTCACTCTGGCTTTAATTTGTCACACTAAGTTCTTTGCTACCTAGTGTCTTTGTATGTGCTGTTCCCTCCACGAAGAGTACCCTTCTCCGCTTCTGTTCAGTGGGCTTTTATTCATCATTTAGGTCTGAATTTAATTAAAAAAATTTTTTTCACTAGAGTTTTCCTTATTCTTGTATCCCAAATTAGATGCCATTTTTATTCTCTCATAGCGCTTTGAAATGTTTCTTCTTGGCCCATATAATAGTATTTAACTTAATTTTCTGTGTTTAACATCTGTCTTTTTCACCAGCAATGCGCTTCATGAGGTTGAGAATCACATATCAGTTTCCTCATCTGTAAAATGAACCTGGAAGATCTATGCTAAATATTATCTGCCCTGAAATATAGTAATATCTTAGACATTGATCCCTCCTACTTTTTGATAATGAAACTAGTGATAAAGTCCACCCCTTAGTAGAAGTCAGAAGGTAATATAGCCCTGGTCTTCCTTTAGCCATTAAAAAGCTAGATACCTCACAAAATGCTTGAATTTATATTCTTGGCCCCTGTTTGTGACATGAGCACTTTGACATCTGAGAGAATGAGAATTGTGACCTGAGAGGTCAACTGAAACACATTCCATTTGGCTAGTTTACATTTAAATTAAACCGAATGAAAATCTTTCTGAGTGTTTAAATGTTCACTTTTTGGTTCTGAGTTTATTGCTATGTTTTCTTGGCATGGAGATCTGGACGAATGTTCTAACGGAACCCACCAGTGTAGCATCAACGCTCAGTGTGTAAACACTCCTGGCTCCTACCGCTGTGCCTGCTCCGAAGGGTTCACTGGAGATGGCTTCACCTGCTCAGGTGGGTGTGGTCCTGAGGTGGGGTCTGCCATGCCTTTCTGGACTCCTCTGTGTTTTCTTTTTATTTGAAGAAAATGAATTAAAGGAGGCTGAAATCCCAACCTCTGTTTAAAAATTTACAGGTGACTGTGTATCTCTCTCTTACATTAAACACAAAAACCTGAAAAGTTTTCTAAAATATGGATGGAACTTTTAAAACAATGACATTTATTACCGTTCTTTACCACTAATGACTGTTGTTTTCTCTTGTTTGTTTAGTAACACGTTGGTTAAAAATACAGGCTTTGTCTGACTCAGACCATCTGAATTCAGATCTTGCTTATGTTGCTTACTGTACAAGCCTTAAGTAAATGACTGAAGCTGTGTGGGCTAAGTTTTCCCATTTGAATATGGGTATAGTAATAATAATACCATTTATTTTGTTATTTTTACCACCAAATGAATGACATGTGGGGAAACTATCAGCTTCCTCAGATACAAAATATGACCTACCCAATCACTGCTATTGAATGTATTTCTCAAAATCTCAGCTTATGCTTTGTTTTGAAAGGACCAAATGAAACAAAACATGTAAAGGGCATAGAAAACACATCATATGAGCTCAATAAATGTTAGCTGCTACTTAGCTGCTATCATTCATTTCATATTCCTTGCGGATAAAACATTACTCATTATGTGCATTTTTAATACTGGATCACCTCCGGACATAAAGTATGATGCTTTCGTTTGTAAGATAGGTGTTTCTCAGTTGAATTTCAGTATACACTTTAAACTCATCACTAAAAGGTAGATTCATTTGTTTCCTAATTAATGACATCAAAGACATAGGCTCATCATTTTCATATGCCTCCATAAGAAAATGTGTTCTTTCTGTCGGCCTGCAAACCCCAAAGGTCGCTGGTTTGATTCCCCAGCCAGGGCACATAACCAGGTTGCAAGTCAGGTCTCCAGCCAGGTCCATAGCTGGAGGCAGGTGAAAAAGGCAACCATACAATGATGTCTCTCTCCCTCTCTGCCTCTCTCTCTTCCCCTCTTTCTGAAAATAATAAAAATCTTTACCAAAAAAAAAAGAAAATGTGTTCTTTTAATTTTTAGGCATTATTATTATTTTTTAAAGATTTTATTTCATTATTTTTAGGAAGAGGGGAAGGGAGAGAGGGAGAGAGAGCATTATTATTTTTAAACCTCAGCTATTTTATTTTTCTTAGTGTTTCTCTGCACCGTGGTTTCAAGGGAAGTGTGTGGCTTTGGTGTCAGGTATGGCTGCACTTAGATCCTTGCTCAGCTGCAGATTAGCTCACTGGGACTCCCGCAGCTAAGCTGGTGGCTTCTGGCTTCAGGCCTTCCTCTTCCAAACCTTTCAGGACTGGTGACCCAAGGAATACGTACACGCAAAGCAACCAGCACGCTGCCTTCAGTAAACATTGGTTTCTGTCCTCCACCCTGTTTTTCATTAGATGGAATTAATAAGTGATCTTTGAGGTCTATGAATAATGTCCATTTGCATCTTTAAGATAGGAATATTTTGATAGGATTATAATGACATGAAAAAAAAAAGCTTGTCCCTAATTTGCTTTAAAATATTTACACTAGTGAAAGAATAAGTTATTTCTTCTAACACTGTAATGTTTTCAAATGAATTAACTACCATTTTAAGATTAGGACAAACGTTCTTTGTCATACCTAAGTGATATTGGTATAATACTGATCCAACAAATTGGCATTAAAGAGAACTAAGACAAATGTGAGAGACCTCTGCAGTCTTTCTGTTACTTGTGGTAGATTTTAATGTCAGGATGTAGGTTGAATAGCTCTGCTCTTAAGTTGTATTCCCTTATTTAGGTGAACATGATTCATTGTAGCTTCATGTTAATGAATACTCATTCAGGCCGATGAAATTGATTTAGTTGTAGAGTGAGGAAAAAAATGTGTCATGAAATTTGGAACTTAATAGAGATGTAATTTGCTTATCCCCCAGATGTTGATGAGTGTGCAGAAAACATCAATCTCTGTGAGAACGGACAATGCCTCAACGTCCCGGGTGCATATCGCTGCGAGTGTGAGATGGGCTTCACTCCAGCCTCAGACAGCAGATCTTGCCAAGGTGGGTCACCAGGATTCCAACTCATTTCCAAGTTGGATCAACTACAGCAAATGAAACCACAAAAAGGGCTGGAACAAGCTCCACCTGGAAGCAGAATACACAGCACATGCTGCACATAAAAAAGTCATTCGTTTAAGCATGGATTATTTTGCCGAATGAATAATGAGGAAGGCAGCTTTCATCTCTTATGAAGTTTTCCTGGCCATGAGCCAATAGTTGGAAGTTTGGCTCATTCTTTTTTGTTTTTAACCATTTCTTTTTTTTTTTTTTTTTATCACTAAATGAATGACATGTGGAAAAACTATTCAGCTTTTAAAATATGATATACTGCCTACCCCAATCACTGCTATTTAATGTGTTTATCAAAACCTAAGTAGCCCATTTTTGGCACTTGCCATCATGTTTCAGTCTGCTGTCTGTGTGTCTGGGACTGGAAGTCCCCTTTGGGGACTGCCCTTTTGCTTAATAGAAATGCCTTCTTCCTCTAAGTTATGACATCATTCTCCTTTCCTAGAAATGGGGCTTTGTGACTAGTATCATGTCTTTCCAAGAAAAAGAAATTGGATTTTTTTTAATAAGATACTCAGTTCACATTACATATCATTTGAGTCATCATTGTGCTCATAAGAGCATCAGAGTGTAAATGAAGAAAGGAAAAAGATTGAAAACAATTCATAGAAATCATAGGGTTTTAACAAAATTAGTGACTCATAGAAAACGTTTAAAATACTCAGGCTGAGTGAACCAAATTGCAGAGTCTCCCTACACTAGTGTCTAATCAGATGGACATAAGTAGTAGATACCAGTGCATGCGTGTGGACTCACTCTCAAACACATCACTTCACCCGAAGCAACGTAACAAGACCAAATGATGCAACCCAGGTTGGCTCAGAGTAGAGCCTGACCCACTGACAAAAGTGGCACTGAAGAAAGTGGAATTTTTCATAAAGAGCCCTCAATTTTGAGAGAATCAAATAAGAGGTTGAAAAGTAGGCTTCTGGGAAGTTCAAATTAGAAATTGGGAGCATTCATTCTTCTACACTGACTGGCTCAATTGGGCAGAATCTAATCCACTTTACACAAGGCAGCTGTAGAGTGAGCTTCGTTTGCTTCCCAGTCCTGGTTTCTTCTAAAGCACTGAATCCAGTTTGTAGAAAATGTGAGTCAGTATGGTAATGAATTACATGATTTATTACCCATGTCAGCTTGACAAGAGTTAGTGGGAAAAGGTACAAGTAGGCAGTAGCCAGACACTTCTGCCAATGTAAAATTTCACAATTCTTTATACACAACACAGAATTTTATCTTCATAATTCTCTTTCTTTATGTGTGGCATAAGACCTTCCAGAACTCGCCCAGATCTTCTTCAAATTGATGCTAAGTATTCTTTAAGAGAATACAAGATAGGAGTCTCTTAAAAAACCTTATTATACACAACTATTACATTATTTTAAATAGTCATTTAAAAGTAAAATGCATGCTCAGAGGACTGATAACACAATTCCATTTTCAGTTATAGATTATACAATTCCATGATAAACTAGCTTAATGAGTTTTAATTTATTTATATAAAGAGTAATTTTCTTTATTGCCCCAACACAAAAAGAGACACATTTACATATCACTTGGACTTTAAAACATAATTGAACCATATCTTAAACCTAAGATAGTTGGCATTCATTATTTTTAATCTTAATTACCACACTTTAATTGACCAGAGACCTTTTTCGACTTCAGACAGCAATTTAGGATGATGTGCACAGTCTATTCTAAAATGACATTCTTGGTCTGCATTCTTGGAATATGAGATCATTTGTGTATGGAATGTTCACCCTCCTCCTATGAAAAGAAATGTAGATTATTTCTGCAGCTGTCTACACACACAAATATGGGTCTTCATTTCCATATGAATGAGGAATGATTTCTTATTTATTGACTTTGAGCTAAAGCCTCATGGAAGAATTTCATAAACTGAATTTGACTTCAATAAAGCTGTTTTAATGAAATTTGTAAGAATGTAGGGCAAGGGATGATCTTATTTCATGCTCTTAGGGAAAAAATTATTTCCCTTTTTAAACTGACTTTATAATTTTTTACTGCATAATAACATCTGAGGAAATGCAAATTTAATTAATGTATAACATTAAATAAAAATATTTAAAATATCCTTGTAAACCAGAGATGCCTTTTTTTCTTTTTTTTAATTTTCAGATATTGATGAATGCTCCTTCCAAAATATTTGTGTGTTTGGAACATGTAATAATTTGCCTGGAATGTTTCATTGTATCTGCGATGATGGTTATGAATTGGACAGAACAGGCGGAAACTGTACAGGTATGGCCAGCTAACGGCTTAATTGAGTTCTTATTAGTTGAAATGAATATTTTGTACTCAGTTTAAAAATTCCTCAGATGTCCGCTTAGCTAAACTATGCCTTGGATTATACATTTTTTTGGAAACAATCTGATACACTTATTTTTAATGTAATTAATCCATTTTTATATAAATAACCGAATGTTAAATGAATATCTAATGTGAAACTAGGGAAATGTTTCTTTATAATTTTAGTTAAGCGAATAGTGACAATTTTTTCTTCAAAATTCCAACATTTAATTATTATTTATTAAGGATTTTAATGATATAATTACTGCATGACTGATCTATGTAAACTGCTGTATATATATATAATCATAATGATCTACCATGTTATAAAACTCCACCAAGTATTTTGAAACAGCAGTATGCACAGGGAAAGTAAAGATCTTAACATGGGCATTTTAAATGCTTTTCCTAGATATTGATGAATGTGCTGATCCCATAAACTGTGTAAATGGCCTGTGTGTCAACACACCTGGTCGTTACGAATGTAACTGCCCACCTGATTTCCAGCTGAACCCTACCGGTGTGGGTTGTGTTGGTAAGTTAAAGCTATCTGAAATTAATAGACTTAGAGCTAAATATTCAGACTCCCTTGATGGTGAGTATTTGCTATAATTAATTTGCAAACAAAACAGCCCTTTCCCTTAAGTAAGACTAGATTACCAAATTACATGGTCATTTTTATGGTGTTTATCTGCCAAGTCGTATTTGGAAATGAATTTTCAAGACATCTGATCTAACTTCCTCTTCTCACAGGCTTAGGAACCAGGTCTTCGAGAGGGCAGTACTTTGTTCAAAATCTCAGTGCTTACAAATGGCAGCGCTGAGGGACAGCCCTGACTTGCTGGGCTCCCTGTCCAGTGCATTGGCCAGGGCAGCCCAAAGGTAGAACTAACGGCTTATACATTTCTCTCTCCTGTGGGCAGAGTGATGTAAGAGTGTGGCAAATCAAGTGAGAAGAGGAGAGGAATTGGAGAACTGGATTTCTTAAGCCAAACCACTAGAGTCGAGCAAGTTGGAGGATCAGGCGTGGGAGAGGGGCACAAAGGAGACAGTAATAAAGGTTCAGAATCTGTCTTCAACTTTCCTAACATCTCTGATTTTTAACAAGTAATTGTCTAGTTTTCACCATCTGCCCTGTTTCTGCACCTCACTGAGTATTTACCTAGAGTAGTAAATGGTCTGGAGAATTTCTTGACAGAATACAAAAAAAAAAAAAAAAAAAAAAAACGAAGAAGAAGAAGGAGAGAGAATTCTTGTTTCACTATGAGTCTGCCCACTATCTTCAGTGTCAGCTTTCCAGGTCTTGTAGTTGGAGGGAATGTTTGCCACTATGTTTCATACACAATTTTTATAGTGTTTGCAAATTTTAGAGAATATGTTGAGTTATGGTTTATGGCTGCCCCAAGTTCTGACTTTTTCATTCAGAGCTATTTGTTCAATGAATATTGAGTGCTTTCTATTCTAGGCTGCAGAGGGCACATGCTAAGCAAATTCTCTGCTTATATGTTTACATGCTCGTAGTAGGGAGACAGATGCAGTGAGAAGAAAGTCTGACACTGGAAGGAGTTGTAGGATAAGTGCTCTGTTATTTGGAGAGTGGAAGAATCCCAGCCTTAAAGGAGGGAACAAGCCTACTGGACCTCTGAGAGGAGGTGACTTGTCTTTAAGGCAAAAGAGCAGCCAACGCAAAAAGCTTGTAGCAAGAGAAGGCTGGTGTTGCAGACCCAGCACCGAGGCTGAGTAAAGAGTGGAGTGAGTGGGAGGAACATGAGGAAAGGAATCTGAAAAGGAGCAATAGCCCAGATCACAAAGTGGTTCTTCAACCCCAGCAGCACAGTAAAATCCCATTTGGAACCTTAAAACTACTCTGATGCCTGCTTCACTCCCAGAAATTGAGTCACTGGAGCCTAAGTATTTCTTAAAAGCCTCCTTGGAGTAAATCAGAACTATGAAAAGGCAGCTAGTAAAAGGGAGTACTCCAAAATTTAACAAACATAAACAAATGCCCAAAACTATTAGGAGTAAGAAAAAATCAAAACAATTACATAAACATGACTTTATATCTAATAGGCAGGCAAAAATTAGACTGGCTAATGTGAAGGGTTGGTCCCAGGGACCTCAAAGGTCCCTCTGTTCTATTGGCAGAAGCATAAAGCAGGACAGCCCTGCAGAGAATGAACTACAATGCTCAAATGAACTGTCTGCACATAATAATTTTCTTGTTTTAGTTTCTTTTTAGAGCGCTTCTGTTTATGTGGATTGATACCTTTTGGCTTTATTCTTCCTTAGAGGTTATCCAAAGAACAGAGATTCACTCCATGTCACAAAGACCATAAGTAAGGGCCCACTGGACCCTTTTATAGATCTAAGATAACATGATGAAATGTTGGCCTTCTTATTTTTTTTTTTTTGAACCACTTTATTTCATCATTACTCAATAGTTATGCCCAATGATGCTAAAAACGAAGAGTACAATTATAAAGTGGAAAGTGATGGCCTCACCTAGAAGGAGGACACAGAGTGAAATAAAATGTCACTATTGCATCATCGTTCAATTTTCTTGTGGTTTTGTGCAAGGGATGGCATCACCTTTCAAAAAGGTATAAAAGAAGACGGAGCAGCTATTTTCTATATTCTGAATCTTCTTTGAGAATATATTGAACGTAGTTGAGAATTCAGAAGTGTTCACTTTCTGGCCATAATGGCAGGAGAAGAAAATTGACAGTAGAAAACATTTTACAAGTGTTAGATGTATCAGTAGATGAATGCAACATGGCCCAGCACTCTAGTCTACATTCTAAAGAGGATGGCAAAGTTGATCATGTAAGCAAAATAACCAGGCTAAGTATAAGTCCTCAGAGGCCAATATCCTAGGTAAGATTTTTCACATTCCAGAATCAAAGAATAAGTAAACAGCATGTTTATATAGGCAAAGGAATATGGTATTCTTGTCTTAGTCAATAAGAAATTCAACATGTAATGTTTGACAGAAACCTCGATCATCCCAGGTTCTTTTTTCTTTGATATTTAAAATGTAATTGATGTAGTGAACCCAGATGTTTAGACAGGTGTTATTGGAAGGAAATATGTGATGTAGAAATAAAAGAAAATCCTTGATGATTTTAATCAGTGTTGATAATTTAAAAGTGAAAGTAGGTTTCATTTGTGGAGCAAAGGAAATAGCTGCCCTCTCATGAACAAAATTCTGAGCTGTCTAGAGTTTTCAAAAATGTCTTCAGGTACGTGTTTTAACGATGGGAGGACAAGAAGTAATGATTAGCCAGAACGTATCAGATATGTGTTTGGAATGTGGGATCAGTTTCTATGAAATGGCTGTGTTTCAGGTTCATGCATCACAGCTGACAGTTAATTGCATTCATTGTATCATTTTGAGTATCTCTTCAAAATCAAGAATCAAAATCAAGTGAGGTTGTTTCACTATGCAAGAGATTGGTTTGTACTGAGGGTGAAACAAACCCTTTATATTAAGGTACAAGAACTTGAATTTCATCATTGGAGTGATCTTCCTCTATGAAGGAGCTCTGACTATGTCAAGGGCAATTTTAAGCTCCTGTGTTTCCCTGCAGACAACCGTGTGGGTAACTGCTACCTGAAATTTGGTCCTCGAGGGGATGGGAGCCTATCCTGCAACACCGAAATCGGGGTCGGTGTCAGTCGCTCCTCCTGCTGCTGCTCCCTGGGGAAGGCCTGGGGGAACCCCTGTGAGACGTGCCCCCCGGTCAATAGCAGTGAGTATGGAACCGAAGAAGAAGAAGGGATCAAACTCTGGTAGCTAAAGACTAATTGCAATTTTTTCTTGCCCTGGAGAAGGGAGAAATAGTGAGGACCCAAATTTTTACATTTGGACTACTTTTAACGATTATCCTGAACCTAGCCAAGAGTGTGTTGTAAAAAATGAATTTGAATTCTTCTCTTAATTGTTTTTCATGATATAATTTAAAAAATAATTTTTAACCACAATCCAATATGAATGGTGGTAATATCAATTCTCCATGGGATCATGGAAATATTGGGCTATTCCTAGGTCATCTCTGAGGTTGTTTTAGTTCAAGTTCAGAGCTGTGTTATACCCCTGAAGTCAATCGTATTATGCCTTCAGTTGAAAGGTGTTCTAATAAGGGCAGAGATGAAACTTGGAAAGTGTCAAGTCTTTGAGGGTTTTAGTTACTTGCCAAAAAAGTTGTGATATAAATTATATGCAAAGGAGTGTTTCCACAAGTAGTTTTTGTTGTCCTGTCTATATAACTTAAGAAATAATTATCTTATCTCATGTAAAATGTATATTTTAAATTTTGAATGGGTACTAAAGAAAATGTATGCGTGTTTTGGGCCTGGCAGTTGCTGAATATTGTTCATTGTGTAGACCACTTGGACACAGGTATCAAACCTCTTCTTTTTCTTTGTTTTGTAGCTGAATATTACACTTTGTGCCCTGGAGGTGAAGGTTTCAGGCCTAACCCCATCACGATCATCTTAGAAGGTGAGTGCAGCTCCAATTCTTACCCAGATTTAACTACAGTAAAGCATTAACTTTAGAGAAAAGTTGGTTAAAAAGTTATGTGGAGCAATCCAAACGAGATTATTTTGCAAAATTACAGATGAGCAGTCCATCACCAGGGTGCTAAATAACCACTTGTAAGTCAGAAAGAGAAGACCTATTGCAGTGACCTCATGTCTGATTGTTCCAGAAAGAAACTCACTTTACTGATATCCCCCAACTTGAATCATCCCCAACTTGCTTTAAAACTCCTCTCACCTGGCTGGTAGCACAGTGGTTAAGGCACCGGCCTGCGAACCCAAAGGTCGCAGGTTTGATTTCCCAGCCAGGGCACATAACCAGGTTGCAAGCCAGGTCTCCAGTCAGATCTGTGGCTGGAGGCAGGTGAAAAGCAACCATACATTGATGTCTCTCTCCCTCTCTGCCTCTCTCCCTTCCCCTCTCTAAAAATAATGAAATTAAAAAATCTTAAAAATAAAAAACTCCTCTCAGATTTTAGCAAAGTTCCAACAAAGCTGGAATCACCATGGTCAGAATAACTGCTGTCTAAGTGTGCATTCACATGGATGCGTGAAAGTCACGTGTTTGAAAGCTCTAACAGAAACTCTTGTCTTTCACAATGATCTTTGTTGTAAGTGAGCTGTCTCCCCTTGCACAGACATTGATGAGTGCCAGGAGTTACCAGGTCTCTGCCAGGGAGGAAACTGCATCAACACTTTCGGGAGCTTCCAGTGCGAATGCCCCCAAGGCTACTACCTCAGCGAGGAAACCCGCATCTGTGAAGGTGAGGTGAATTTATACCTAAATAACAATCAGTGCTATCTAAACCAAATTCCTGATCAGGCCTAGGGAAAAGGTTCCATCCTCACGTTCTATCAAAAGATCTAGCCAAGTGCTGGAAACAGCCTAAGTGCCCATCAGTGGATGATTGGATCAAAAAACTTTGGTACATTTACACAATGGAATACTACACAGCAGAAAGAAAGAAGGAACTCCTAACCTTTGCAACAACATGGATGGAACTAGAAAGTATCATGCTTAGTGAAATAAGCCAGTCAGGGAAGGACAAATACTATCTGATTGCACCCATTACAGGACAATGATGAACAAAACTAACAACAAGCAAAACAGAACCAGATATATGAATACAGTGAATAGGCCTTCAGTGGGCGGGGGGAGGGGGGAGGCAGAGGCAAGGAAGGGGAGCAGTTTTGACAAGAACCTACTATAGAAGAACCATAGACATGGACAACATGTGGGATTGACTTTGTGGGGGAATGGGTGGGTGGGGAAGAGGACAGGGGAGCAAAAAGGGGATGGATGTAATACAACAATAAAATAAAATAAAATAAAATAAAATAAAAAAAAGATCCATTGAGACTGGTTCATAGCTTTATTCTTTCCATATCAGCACTGCCAGATAAATTAACCCACAGCTCATTTGCTATAATTTAATATTATTTTCTATGAGTAAATGGATTAATTAAATAAAAATGGGAGAAGCCAGAGTAGTATGAAAACATTCACTATCAATTAAGTTATTAGTTCAAATGTTGGTTAAGATTATAATTTTCCTAGGGAAAATAGGTAAGCTTGAGTGAGACTATTAAGTTAATATTTTTCAGTAATTTTTTAATGTTGGACCACTAAGAAGAAATTCAGAAGTGACGCAGACAGCTTTCTTGCTTCTAATCCCCCCACCTATCACTTAGCGCTATAGTCATCCTTTTAGGGGCCCATCTCCCCACTAGACAGGGAGCAAGGTCCATAGCTTATTCATCTGTAGAGCTGTAAGCCTTAGCTTACAGTACTTATCTGTGGAATCAATGAAGGCTTCTAAAAATGAACATTAAGCATGTAAACATTTCCATCATAACCTTTCTTTTGGAACATGTTAGGTAAATGCATCTGGAAGAAATATGTTTTAATAAGGAGAACAATTGGCAGTTGCACTGCTTCTAGAATTACTCAACGAGTACTAATTTAAAAAGAACTGTGAACATAAAGGCTCTCCTAACTGGATTCAGTTTAAAGTTGGCACTAAAATGTAGTATAAATGACATAAGAGGAAAGCAGGCTCTAAAGCAATTTCGTGTGAATAACATGTAATTTCAATTTTAAAAATGCAGGTGCCATTTAAATTATTTTTTTGCCACTTTGGAATAATTTCTTTTGATCATTTAATATTTTTTAATATTGGATTATTTTCTTTCATGTTTATGCATATTTTAGGATATTATCAATGTAATTGCTTTAAATTCTGAAGTATATGGAAATAAGGATTTTTGGAGTCATTTTATGCTTAGTTTAGTAATTTAAATAACATGAACTTATGGGGAAATATCTTCATTAATGGATTTCTTCCCTATCCTAGATATTGATGAGTGTTTTGCACATCCTGGTGTATGTGGGCCTGGAACCTGCTACAACACGCTGGGAAATTACACTTGCATTTGCCCACCTGAGTACATGCAGGTCAATGGAGGCCACAACTGCATGGGTACGTAAAGGTCTCTAAGATTAATTAGGTCACAGTTGTTGACGTCCTAGGTGAGATGCTTATGTCTCAGAATTATTGCATAAGATGTAGAAATTAAACCTTTATGAAGAAGTATTTCTAAGTCTTATGCCCATCTGGCTCTATATCATGTTTTTGAACTTTTGTTACCCCTTAATGCAGTTATAAAATAAGTAAGTCATGGGGCTGTAATGTAAGCACAGGGAATATAATCAATATTGTAGTAACTTTGTATAGTGATAAGTGGTTACCAGACATATAGTAGTGATTGCATTGTAAAGTATATAAATGTAGAGTTACTGTTGTTCACCTGAAACTAATATAATATTGTATGTCAGTTACACTTTAATGTTAAAAAAAGGAAATTTACACTTAAAAAGCATAACTCAAAGGTAGAAAATTTCATCAAATGATGCCATTACATGTTCTTAAACAATTTTAATTTTTCATATATACAAAGTGAATGTTACAAGGTGAAGAGATTAGCCGAAGCATATATGTGCATAACCCATAGACACAGATGGAAGTGTAGTGATGGCCAGATGGAAGGGAGGATGGGTGCTCGATGAAGGTGGGCAGAGGACGGGGAAAATGGGAACATCGATAATAGTGTCAACAATAAAAATAAAGTTAAATAAGGTGAACATTATTTTACAAATCAGAACATTTGAAATGTAATAGGTAGTACTTTTTTAAACAAATGCTTTTAAATATAGAAACAAATATCTATTAGCTTTGTTTCCCAAGAAAATTGTAAATGAAGTTAGAAAACAGGAGAGATGTTAACCTGAAAAGGATTTATGTTTAACCTAAAGAATTGTTTTAAGATACCTCTAAATGACTGGGACTTTTTTTTTAAGAGTTGTATTCATGGAGCAAGTTTGGTGTCTCCTTGTGTGTAGGCTCCGTTGTGAGCTACTGGCTGATGTGATTGGTTGGCTTGTTTTTCTGCTTGTAGACATGAGAAAAAGCTTTTGCTACCGAAGCTATAATGGAACCACTTGTGAGAATGAGTTGCCTTTCAATGTGACAAAGAGGATGTGCTGCTGCACATACAATGTCGGCAAAGCCTGGAACAAACCTTGTGAACCCTGCCCAACCCCAGGGACAGGTAAGTACCCCTCATACTTCCACTGAAGGCCAAGACAGTGACACTCACTCTAGGTGACGGTATGGTAAAAGTAAACATGTAATAAAACTAGACAGGCTCAATTCTGAAACCCAGGTGATGCTCTTTAGGATTCAAACACTAATTTCTGATATGTCTGTTGCAAAGGAGTCTAGATAACTGAAAATAAGCCCCTTTGCCAAAGAGTTAAAGCTTTTATCACTGGTCTGTTTAAATCCATTACCTTATACCATGCTGGTTAATTCTTCATTTACTCATTGAACATTTATTGATTAACTATTTTGTGTCTTTGGGCAAGACCTAGAAGGAGTAATATTTTTATGAAAAAAACTTGTGATAATTTAAAGTCCATTAAGTTGAGTAAGTATTGTCTTTTAGTTCAATCTTGGAAAGTATGCAAAAAATATGAAAAAATGGGTTAGATGAGCAAACTTTACATAAAAGAATTTTTTTGTCAACATGGTCCTCAGCATTTTTCCCCTTAAACTTATCTGCAATTTTTAGGCAGAAAAATGGAACTGGTCTTACATGGTAAAACATTTTTTTTGAAGCACAGAGTCTTTTGAAAGAAAATAGAGACGAGCAAAAAAAACATTATTTTAAAATTGTTGCCTACCCAAGTGTGTTGGGAAGTGGTCATTTTTTTTTTTAAGATTTTATTTCATTATTTTCAGAAAGAGGGGAAGGGAGAGAGGCAGAGGGGGAGAGAGACACCAATGTATGGTTGCTTTTCAGCTGCCTCCAGCCGCAGACCTGACTGGAGACTTGGTTTGCAACCTGGTTATGTGCCCTGGCTGGGGAATCAAACCTGCGACCTTTGGGTTCGCAGGCCAGCGCCTTATCCACTGTGCTACCAGCCAGGGCTGAAGTGGTCATTTTTAATAATGGTACGAAGAGCTGATCCAGTAGGACCAATAAACAATAATTATATATTTATTATCAAATATTACTTAAATTATATATATTAAGATGCCTTATTTAATGTGATGATGAAACAAAACTAATGAGAGACAATGAAAAGTGACACATGGGTCTCTCTTGGTGGCCCCAAGTCAATGGGCCAGTGGATCTTTTTAACCTTCTCTTGCTTTAGTTTTTTCCAAAAACTCACATAGAAACAGTTTTACAATTCTGTACTTTAAAAACTCCAGTTAGCAATGGAAAATTGCTGGTTTAGGGAATGAAATACTACTTATCTTTAGTAAGAGAAAGTAAAAGGGTTACGCTTAAGAGACAGTTCTGTATGCAAATGGACTCCACCACTTACTGTCTAACTTTATGTAGAGTGTTAAATAGATTCTTACACATAAAAGAGGAATAATAAATGATGACAATGACTAATTCATATAGTGATAGTGATGATTAAAAGAGATGATGTGTATAAATTACAGTTCGTACATTGCCAGGCAATTAGAAACCAGAGCACCTCTGATGTGTCCCTCAGTGTGTTCTTGATGCATGGTGGATATTGATGGATGAAATATACACAGACCCTGCTGTGATCGTACTAGAGTATAGTATGTTGTATATGTTTTACATAGTGCTCTTTTCAAGAGTATTTCTCAGCAGTGAGCATCAGAAGCAATCTGCCTCTTAAATATTAGAATGTGTGTGTAGTGATGGCAAGGGGAAGGGAGGATAGAGGGAGGAGAAGAGTATAGATGGGATCAATGCGATGGGTGGAGACTTGACTTGGGATGCTGACCACACAATACAGTGTACAGATGATGTAATAGAAATGTGCACCTGACACCTGTTTAATTTTGTTAACCACTGTCACCCAAATAAATTCAATAAAAAAATAATACATTATGGGCTGAAAAAAACCTTAGAATTTGTTTCAATTGATATTAGCTTTTTGAACTATGCATAGGAGTAATTCTTCCAGTCTCTATTTTCTTCCATGATGCAGTTTCTGATGCCTCATGTTTCACATTTTGATAAATAGACATTTATGTTTTTTTTAAAGACAAAATTTACATCTCATTCATTATTTATTATAACTTATTTGACCACTATAAATTTATTTTTTATGGCTATGCCTTTGTGCAATTTGTAATCTCTTTTTATATTTGTATTCTAACCTGGTCTTCAAATCTACATATAAAGTGTATCTTTTTTTTTTTTTTTTAAGATTTTATTTCATTATTTTTAGAAAGAGGGGAAGGGAGAGAGGCAGAGAGGGAGAGAATCAATGTATGGTTGCGTTTCACCTGCCTCCAGCCACAGACCTGACTGGAGACCTGGTTTGCAACCTGGTTATGTGCCCAGGCTGGGGAATCGAACCTGCGACCTTTTGGTTCACAGGCCGGTGCCTTAACCACTGTGCTGCCAGCCAGGGCTTAAACTGTATCATTTTTAAAGCCCTGCTTATCAAAAGAAAACTTTGACTTTTTTTTTCTTTTTTAATTTTATTGTTGTTGTATTACATCCATCCCCTTTTTGCTCCCCTCTGTCCCCCTCCCCACTGGCCCATTCCCCCCCAAAGTCAGTCCCACCTGTTGTCCATATCCATGGTTCCTTTATATTAGGTTCTTATCTAAATTGCTCCCCTTCCTTGCCTCTTCCTATCCCTAACCCCCAACCCCCTCCCCCTGACTGAAAACTTTGACTTTTGTAATGATTTATTAGAGGAGTAAAAAGTTAATAGTGACAATAACAATAATAATAATGGTTAAGAATACGTAGACCTACTCCTGAATCTAGGAGCAGATATTATTATCCAGTAAACAAATTGAAATTAAAATGCCAAGTTTTAAATAATAGAAAATATATTAGTCAATGAAAGTAATACTATGTGAAATTTTATTTTGAAGGAGTTTGAGAATTTTAAGAGTGAACTTGGTTTGTTTTATTTTAAAGCTGACTTTAAAACCATATGTGGAAATATTCCTGGATTCACCTTTGATATTCACACAGGAAAAGCTGTTGGTGAGTTGTTTTTCAGATTATGCTTATTTTAATACATATGTGTAGCATTTTGTAAAAATGTATTCAGTGTTTTTAAAGTTTGAAGTCCCATAAAATGTTATAACCTGAATCTGATCTAATATAGTTAGACAAAAAAGAGATGACATGTTCACAGATTCTAACCAATGTTAATAATGGTGTTATGCTATCAGCATAGTCTGGTGATTGTTATGACAGTTACATGACCATCTCAAGATTTCATACATACCAAGCTAAAAACCATAGTTTTTTCCTTTTTGTGCATATTATATTACATGACTGTAAGTAACCCCCCTCATTTTAACATTTAATCGCTGTTTTCATACATATTTAAGTTTTTGGTGTATTTCTGCCCGTATACCTTTCTTCTGATCTCCTTACAAGTTTGCAAGGTTATTATTTTTAGACATTACTTCCTCTGAACATGCTTACAGTTTTAAGATTTTATTCATTTATCTTTTTTAGAGAGCAGGGAAGGAAGGGAGAAAGGGAGAGAAACAACATGTGAGAGAAACATTGATCGATCGGTTGCCTTTCGCATGCCCCCAACAGGGAATCCAACCCTAAACCTAGGCACATGCTCTGATCCTTTCAGTTCACAGGCGGGTGGGTGGTCAGTCCACTGAGCCATACCAGCCAGGGCTAAATGTGCTCTCATTGCTCACTCTACTTTTCCTTCTCAAAGATTATAACAGTAATCTAATTTTAAGTCTTCTTTAATCAATCCATATATAGAAAAGTACATAAAATTAATAAAACACAGCTTCCATGGTCAGATGGGTTTATCAGTTAGTTAATGCAGTTCTGCAGTTAGGGGAACCTGGCGTGGACTTGAGGAGAGGTGTTCCCTAGGAAGTTCACTTGCTACGTTGACACCGAAGGCACTTAGTATATTTATTTAATCAGCTACTTAAACTTTTTCATCATAGTTTAAAGGAAATCATGTATGTATTTTAAGGCCTCTATGCTTTCAGGAAGCACAAAATCATTCATTCTAGTATAGAACCAATTTTTGTGACATTGAGTGTACCCTCCTCCCAGTGTATACGTAGCATTGTTCAAGGTTCCATGCTAAGTACATTAGCCAGAACCACATATATTTGATCACATCTGCTCAATTTCAGACATTGATGAATGTAAAGAGATTCCAGGCATTTGTGCAAATGGTGTGTGCATCAACCAGATCGGCAGTTTCCGTTGTGAATGCCCTACCGGATTCAGTTACAACGACTTACTCCTGGTCTGTGAAGGTAACCTGACCCAAATACCTTTCGTGGTCATGAATTGTGTTAGACAGCGTTCTGGTTTTTACAGTTTCTCGGTATTTAGCAGTTCATCACCGAATGGCTCAGGGAGGGTAATGCTAATGCAGCGCTGAAATTGTGAAAGTGAGATGATCTCTTTCAGATATTGACGAGTGCAGCAACGGCGATAACCTCTGCCAGCGGAACGCGGACTGCATCAACAGCCCGGGCAGCTACCGCTGCGAGTGCGCCGGCGGCTTCAAACTCTCGCCCAACGGGGCCTGCGTCGGTGAGGAGGCTCAGTTCACCCTTCCGCACTGAGCACAACATTCTTTAGATTTCCTACACTGAAAAGTTGCCTACGCCTTTCGGTCAAAATCATTTTCAGATAATTTTGAAAAGATTTCCTTAGTAAATCTCTTCATTGGTATTGAACCTTTTCCACCATATCTGTTAGATTATGTTGTTCAGAAAAGAGATCTCATCAGTGGCTTTTGCTAGGATTGGACTGAAAATAAAATAATATCCTCAAGATCCCAATCAACATATAAAATTTGCATGGTTCCAAAGGAGTCTTGGATACTTGAAAGTTTTTATTTTGACTCAGCAGTTATCATGGTTCATTTTTAGCCTATCTGTAATAATTAATAGCAGGTTATAGAAACATGCCTGTGGGGGGGCGGGGAAAGAAATCTTAACAGAAATCAGATATGTGTAACATGTCTTTTGGTTGTTGTTTCAGATCGCAATGAATGTTTAGAAATTCCTAATGTTTGTAGTCACGGCCTGTGTGTTGATTTGCAAGGAAGTTACCAGTGCATCTGCCACAACGGCTTTAAGGCGTCTCAGGACCAGACCATGTGCATGGGTAAGAGGGAGACACGGAGCTGGGCATCCAGGAGAGACTATGGTCACTTGCCAGATTAACATGTCTTTATTGGAAGCAATCTTTCAAAAAGCTAACTATCTTGAATTGTTTACGGTTTCATTCAGTATAAAATTTGCAAGCAGGGACGTATCTCAATATGTTTCTTGGTTCAGTGTTCACAACCTTTTCCCCCAGATGACTTCCACATGGACCCCGGGGCACCCAGGGTCACGGGGAAATCACTGCAGTGCCAGCTGCCCTGTTACGCTATCCTCTCTGTTACCATGCAGGAAAGCCTTTTAGAATATAAGAGTGCCAGGGAGCAAGTAGTAAAAGTGAGTTTTGAAATGTGTGTGTGTGTGTATATATATATATATATATATATATATATATATATATATATATGCATACACATACATACCCTCCCCCTAAATCATTGAGCACATGGCATTTATCTGCTTCTTTTGTATTTTAACTCTCAAAAACTATTTTTAGAAACAATAGTAGCTAATGTATTGGTTATTTAAACAATAACAGTGTTCAGTAAATATTTGCTGAGCTGCTGATTAATAAGATTTCAAAAGCAGAAATGTGCTGTACACCTTGGAACTCAGCCCAACGCCTTTAATCTGATGTTAACCACAGCTTTATCTCCACACATAGGGTTCGCCATGGCTTGCATTTGAAGGAAGAAAATAAAATTATCACTTGGTTATTTATAATTAGCATGTTCTCAATTTAGGAGAAGCTAAAATTGATATCTAAGTTAATATCCATATGAAGAATAAAATCAGATTTCAGTACTGCACAACTAGTTTATTGTATGGGATATCCATACTATGAGGACCACCAGGAAAACTCCATCTGTTGCCTCCTAAGGGCTCTCCCTGTGGACACCTCCCTTGGTGATAAACAGAACTCTTTAGGAGAAACTTGTGCAAAAGATAAACAGAGGATCTGGGCTTATTTGCATGAACTTTCTGAGAAGGCTTGCTTTAACATGCTTCTCCTGGTTGTCCTCTCAGAGAATATGATTTGCTAAAAACTATGAATTAATTATTCAGAAATTCAAATGGAGAAATATTTCCTAAAGCCTAACAATTCATCTGGGATAAAAAAAGTCAGCTAGACTCCTTGGTAATAGCTCTCTTAAACAAAACTTTCTTCTTAAGAAGCAATATTTTTTATTTGTTTGTTTGTTTTCACACAGTGGAAGAGTTTTGGCAGCCCTCGAATTCGTAGTCTAGAAAATTGCTCTCTTATATGAGGATGACCTTTTTAAATATTTTCTCAATTTTATTTTTTGAAGACTAATTGACTTCTTCAGTCTGGATTCCACTTATTCATAAAACCTAGAAAACTAAAGTTTATCTTTATTGTGCTGATCAAATCAAGATTTCTGAATGTCTGAGGGAGTGTTTAAAATGCCTAACAGAATTCTTTTAGTGTTTTGAAAGATGAATTTCCCTGCAGTTGACAGACATACTATTCATTAAAACATCTCCAGTAGGAGGTGCTTGTTTGCCGTCATTCTGGGTCCTACATGTGCCTGCAAGTCATGAAACAGCACTTTTTCTTATAATTTTATAATTAGAGTTTTTTCTACTGCATCCTTATTTTTTGAAGTAAATTTGAGTTTCTAGTATTGAATGAGGACAATCTTAACTAAGGCAGTAGTTTAAATTAATGTTACTATTCAATAGGCTATGTTTTTCTAGTTAAAAATGGAATTCCTTTGAGTCAATGTTTCTTTGTAGATGTTGATGAGTGTGAGCGGCATCCTTGTGGAAATGGAACTTGTAAGAACACTGTTGGATCTTATAACTGTCTCTGCTATCCGGGGTTTGAGCTCACTCATAATAACGATTGCCTGGGTAAGTGCACAGTCAGTCACAGTCTTTTATTGCTTTTGTGTCATTTCCACACAACACACAGAAATAAAAGATAACACCAAAGAATAAACAAACATTTTTATTATTAAAATTGCAAGTGTGTGCCAAAAGGTATATGATATCATTAATTTCTAGTTAACCGAAGCTTTAGTGTTGGCATAAATAATCACAAAACAACCTGCTCTGTTGAGTGCTTCTGTCAATCAATCAATCAGTCGATTCAGGGGCAGAGTTGTGCAGGTGATAATCAATGTGCTGGGACTCTGCTGCAGTTGGGGTTATTTGAAGATAGACCCATCATTGTTTCAGCATTATTACAGTTATTTAATATAATCTCTTCTTGATTTATACCCAAATACTGGCTGTCTTCAACTTAACGTGTTGTGTGTTGGAACTTCATGTTCCACCAGCTTCTGAAGCCAGGGATGCCTTAACCCACAGACACAGCACGTAGTGATTAGGTTTCCACACCAGCCCTCAGAAGCCTGTTTGGTCTCTGCTTGTGACTGTTAGATTTTCAATGGAAAATAAAACTGTCTATTATGCATGGTACAGGATTTTTTAGCCTTTGCCTTAGCAGACATTGATCGCAATAAGAATTGCTAGTGAGGGAGGGAGGTGCCTATATTTGGTGGAGGAACTAATAAGATAAAAGACAACTAGTGTTGTCAGCATTTCTTCATTACCATGTGCTAGGCACTATGATGATACTTCAAACATAACCTCTCCTAATTCACGTGATTCTATAAGGTATGTGAAAGTAACTTACACTTTCTACCATTATGGGACCATCACAGGTCAAACCTATCTCCTAATTAACTCAACATCTGTTCCTCTCAGTTTTCTTTATTTTTGAAAATTCTGCAACTGGGAAAAAATTTTCAGCTAATTGGACATTTTATTCAACTACCACTCTCTTGTCTATAGTTTCTTAGACCCTTTGTACAGCCATAGAGAACTAAAGACACAGACACGTTTCTGATCAAAGAACAGTCTTCAAACAACCCAGGAGATTATTCAAAGGCCATCAGCCCTGAAGCTTAACTGAAAACCTAATACCAAAGGATTTTTTTTTTCAAGTTTGGTATTCTGTCAGCAAAAACATGTCGGCAATTCTAGAGTGGTTTTTTTTTTTTTTCAAATTTTTATTGTTGTTGTATTACATCCATCCCCTTTTTGCTCCCCTCTGTCCCCCTCCCCACCCACCCATTCCCCCTAGAGTGTTTTTTAATGTAATTGATTTTCCTGTATTTAATATGCTCCATTTTTTGTCCTTTGAATATAGTCAGCTTATCTCCAGGTAAGGTCACCTGCAAACTTGCAGTCAAGTTAAATTTATATATTCTTCTGCCTCTGGGAAAAGAAATATTTTTTCAATTGGAAATAATGGAAAGTTTCACCTCAAACCTTCAACTTTTACTTGGTTATAAATTTCTGAGTTATGTTAATATCCCAGTGTGCCTTGTGGTTAAAATACAGCAGGGTTCTATGTGATCTTTAAGTCACGCGATACTTATGAGCCACTTTTGTCTGTGTTGGTGAGGAATTATGGTATTGGGTTTTTGTAAATGTGTACCAATGAATGTAAGTTGCAACTTTTGACACAGTCTGTGTGAGAACTCTCTCTTAAAAGCTAACTCCTGTTTGCTTACAGACATAGATGAGTGCAGTTCCTTTTTTGGTCAGGTGTGCAGAAATGGACGGTGTTTTAACGAAATTGGCTCCTTCAAGTGTTTATGTAATGAAGGTTATGAACTTACTCCAGATGGCAAGAACTGTATAGGTAAGCATCTGAATAATAAACAGTCTTTCTGTTGTTTTGTCTTGTAAAATAATGATATGACTCCCCCCAAACCCCCACTTAAGGACTCATTCACATTTGATTTGATCATTTGATCACAGGACCAAGTTAAGAAAATATTCTTCTAAGAAATAAGCCAACAATTGAAAATGACCTTGTGTGTAGTGTTTTTATTGAACTAGAGCTTGAAACTGTCCATGTTTCAGTAAAAATAGACAAAGGAAACAAAACAAGGAAATTAACCTCTGGTCAAATAAGACCCAAGATGTCAAGAGTATCACAGCATATTTGTCCACAGTAACATGGCAGATTAGAAGGCCAAAGCTGAATTCATGTTAATTTTACTTGGCAACAGTTATCTCACATTAGAATAATTTTTATCTTGTTTCTCTTTAAAGATACCAATGAATGTGTAGCTCTTCCTGGCTCTTGTTCTCCTGGTACCTGTCAGAATTTGGAGGGATCCTTCAGATGCATCTGTCCCCCAGGGTATGAGGTGAAGAGTGAGAACTGCATAGGTAAGGCTAACATTTATTCTGAGGCCCCAACTGTTCAGTATAATGAGACCTGGTATAGGCTCTGTGGAAATCTGTTAGAGCCAGACCGCTGCCAACCTACTGACCCAAGAAGTAAAACATGCAGCTGCATACATTTGCCTTACTGAATCATCAGAAATGATTTGATGGTGGAGTCGTGGAATACAGAATTTAGGGATGTGGGATTTTTTCATTAACAGAAGTCTTTTACTAGTAAAAGAATTTTCAGCGTACTTTATCATCTTTTTCCCAAATGCCAGCAGAGACTTTCTACTGAATTTAAAGAGTATCTACAAAAATTGTAATCTTTGGCAACCAATTTTAAAACAGCTCTTAAAGGTGTCCAGAGTGCTAGAAATGTGCAACAGAAAATCTTGACAACGCTGTTGAGACTTTTTTCTCCTTGGGAAGGCCTCATGTCAAAACAGCAATATTAATCTATTTGTCATAACAGATGTTTTTCTGTTGAAACTTTTCCAGCTTACAAGAACATTGTAACCACATCAGGAGTGGGTCCCAGAATTTCCTGGTGGACATGATGAAGGCCAACCTTTTTATAGTTACTTTATTTCACTTTTGTACAAATTAGTTTTTACAGTCTTGTTGAAATTCAGAAGCACTAGAATCTTAGTGTGATTTCTTAGAGTTTTTTGTTCTTTTGTTTTTAAAAATATTCCATGTGGCTCTACTGTTCACATTCAAGGGACTTACGTAGACAGAACTAAAGGAAATAGTTTACATCGTCAAATTTAATTACTTTTTAGAACATATAATTATATATAATGGATATTCCTAGTCATTCCAATTAGGTCTATATACCTTTTCCCTTTTCTACCTGATTTGTATACATCATTATAAGATTGTCTAGTGTCCTGGATACTTAAAAATAATAATAGAAGCACCTTAGTAAGAAATTTATTGAAATGTTTTAGATTCTTTCTTTCATTCTTTCTCCATATTTAACCTCAGTTCTTTATTACTCCTGTGGTCCATCTGTTTGTGAAACAATAACAGTGGTAGTATGTCATCCATTAGGAGGGAACTAAGAAATACACAGGCTTCCTTGTGTCAAAAAGATTCAGCTACCTCATCTCTTGGCAAAAAATGTCTGTGATTTGGTTACATTATTATACTTAAGAAATATTTTCTTTACCCATTGTTAGCAATGCCACTATTTTGCATCTCTAAAAATTGGCTGTTATTTTTTAATTTTACTGTGAGAATATTTTCTTCAGACTAGATTCTCTTCTACCAACGTTTTAAAAAGATTTTATTTATTATTTTTAGAGAGAGGGGTAGGGAGAGAGGCAGAGAGGGAGAGAGACATCAATGTATGGTTGCCTTTCACTTGCCTCCAGCTAAGGACCTGGCTGGAGACCTGGCTTGCAACCTGGTTATGTGCCCTGACTGGGAAGCAAACCAGCGACCTTTGGGTTCACAGGCTGGTGTCTTATCTGATCAAAGAACAGTCTTCAAACAACCCAGGAGATTATTCAAAGGCCATCAGCCCCTAAGCTTAACTGAAAACCTAACACCAAAGGTTTTTTTTTCAAGTTTGGTATTCTGTCAGCAGTTTGTGTATGAATCATTTCATCTAGAAAAAGTTGGTAGAAGACAAACCCTGTGCCACCAGCCAGGGTTTGTCTTCTACCAACTTTTTCTAGATGAAATGATTCACTCACAAACATATTTTTACACATGTATATAGTACACACAAATCCATTGCAATGTTAGGAGGACATTATAGTGAACAAGGCACCTTTCAGGTGCTGGTATACAGGCCTTGCCCTCAGGTAGCTTATTGCTTAACAAAAAGACATATTTTGTAACTAAATCTGGTTTGTAAAGATATTCTTAGAATCCAACATGGCAGGTTGTTCAGGGTGTGGGAGCAGAGTAGGAGGCTGCGTGACAAGTGACACACCAAGGAAGCTCATCACAAAGGATTGGTGACATTCGAGGGGGCTCTTAAATATTGGGTAAGAATTTGTTAATCAAAGAAAGGAGCAGAGCAGAGGAGACCATTTGAAGGTATAGGTAACACAGTGTGATAAAGGGTGTTGACTGGCCAGCTCAGAAGCTTGAACTTAGTACCACAGGTAGTATGAAGCATTGCAGGGGTTTTTTTGTTTGTTTTTTAAGGAAGGATGGGGTACAACTCACTCACGAAAATTCTGCAAATATAAATATAAATAGTATGTTCCAGACTCTGCTATATTAAGCAGAGGGGCATTGGTGATCCAGACAGACAGACAGACATGTCATGTCCTCATGGAGTTTGCATCCTAATGTGCCTGGAACTGTGTAATGTTTCTTTGTTTAGATAAAATAACCCTTTAAATAAGCACCTCCAGTCCTGGCTGGTGGCACAGTGGATAAGACACTGGCCTGCGAGCCCAAAGGTTGCTGGTTTGCTTCCCAGTCAAGGCACATAACCAGATTGCAAGCCAGGTCTCTAGCCAGGTCCCTAGCTGGAAGCAGGTGAAAGACAACCATACATTGATGCCCCTCTCCCTCTCTGCCTCTCTCCCTTCTTCTCTCTCTGGAAATAATAAAAAATAAAATCTTTAAAAAATAAGTACATAAGCACCTCTTACAACAAAAAGCCACACATCACTGGTAAGGAATGCTTATTTATTTCAGGGAACCATTCTGCAGTGAGGTAGGAGTGATAAAATTCTCAAGATAAGTCTGAGCCTTCCCAGTTCCCCAGGCACAGATTTTCAAATAGACATGTGTTTTAGAAAGATAGTCCTGGTGGCAGTGTGAAGAAGAGAGAGGAAGACGTCACAGTCAGTTAGATTTATGGTAATCCCAGTGACAAAGGGTACTGAGTTTTCATGTACAGAGGAGGTAGAATTGATAAGTCACAGGCTGTTTGCATATGGAGGTTAAAAGGTCAGGTTGAGGATAAAGGTGACTCCAGGACCCCAACTTAGGATGCTGAGAGGAGCATCAGAAAAGGCGACCAGTTGAGCTTTCAGTGCTTGTAAGACTTTGATGGAAGTGGTCACATCAGGTAGGCAGATGGACATACATACACCCCTAGGGATCGAGTGCAGGGAGCTGGAGATCCACATGGGCATCTGGGGCATCTGGTTGGTGGAAACTGGACTTTCAAGCAATAATAGTTTACTTTTAAAGACTAAGTAAAATATCTACATAATGTAATCTCTTGTTTCATATTAAATATCGAGTGGCTAGTGGGCTATTGTAAGGATGAACGATTATTCATTTTGAAATGTTGAACAGTGTACTGATTTGATTAAATTAACAAATTCTTCTGTTCTGCAGATATAAATGAATGCGATGAAGATCCCAACATCTGTCTTTTTGGTTCCTGCACCAACACTCCTGGGGGCTTCCAGTGCATCTGCCCCCCTGGCTTTGTGTTGTCTGATAATGGGCGGAGATGCTTCGGTAAGCTTTGAAATGACTGCTCTGTCATAATTCACCCTAAGAAACTTCAAAGCTGTACATTTAACCATTATACTAATATTTGTCAGTACAAAGTACTAGTCTATGGCAAATACATCATCTGTAAGTTAAAAATATATGTCTTTTATGAACCAGTGTCACCCCAATATATTTAACTTAAAATAGTGTAGGTCTGAGAAGTATATATACCAGACAGATGTTAAAGTACTTTCAATTATTGGCTCTGTTTCTACATATTTTTAAAATGTCATGCTACAGGAAAGATTCTTGTTTCACTCTTTCATTTTGTTGTTGACATAGATTTGTTTGTACATTCCTGTATGAATTGTTTTTTATGTGATTTAACTAAGTGAAAGTTACTACATTGCCTTTTTAGGCAACCATGTAATGGTGGAAAAAGAGATCTGGAAATCATTATCATATTGAGCATAAATTTCTCAAATTTCCCAAGCACGTTATAAAAATATTTTAATCATTTTAAATAATTAAATAAAATTTTATAGGCAAGTCAAGTGAAATTGGCAAGTGAAATCAGCAGTTGAGGATTGCCAGACCTTTTAACTGCTAATCTGATCTGCATATGTTCAGCCCATGTGAAATGTTCTGTCAGACATACAGAGTTCTGTACAAATTGTTTCATCTTTTGAAATGACCAGTAAGGAGGCCTGTGATTTTCCTTTCTTGAATAGATACTCGCCAGAGTTTCTGCTTCACAAACTTCGAAAATGGAAAGTGTTCTGTACCCAAAGCTTTCAACACCACAAAGGCAAAATGCTGCTGCAGTAAGATGCCAGGCGAAGGCTGGGGGGACCCGTGTGAGCTGTGTCCCAAAGACGACGAAGGTGAGGGCAACAATGTAAAACACCACTTTGCACTGATTTTGGAATTTTTGTTAGAAGTAGGTTTGACTATGTAATTTATGAATATTTTGAAACTGAAGGTACCCCATCACATATAAACTTAAATCGTTCAATGAACAACCTAATCTGAGGGACTTCTTGCAACTTCTGTAGTCAACATGTGTAAGTGCTGGTAGTTATAGTGCTACTTCCCACCTCCCCCCACCCCAAGGTTGGTCTTACTTTCAAAAAAATATTTGAGAGGTTCAAGGAGGGGATGAAAATTATATTCCCAATTGCTGCAGGAGTCCCGTGTGAGCATTGTATCACAAGCTGGGGCTTTCAGGATCTCCAATGAGAAGCTAGGTCAGTGCAATGGCCGTTTGCTGGAAGAAACCAAGGGCCTCTAGGTCTTGTTTAACACAGCTGACTTGTAGGGTAGTTCCCAGCAAGCTAGGGACTGGCTTGGCCTCTTGGTCAGGAGTGACTTCTATGAGTCATGGGTGGAGAGGGCTCATTAGGTGCTCGGTGATAAATGAGCATACAGAACTAGGCGCCCTCAGGTGGCACCCTGGAAGGAGCTAGGCAAGCTGAGGTGACCTTCTCTAAATATGCTCAGTGCTGCTTTGGAAGTACATCATAAAAATAAAAGAAAAGGCTCTTGTTAAAACCAGGTTTGTAAAGGAAAACGGAGTCTAATTGCATGTATATTGTTTCTCAGTTTTTAGGTCCTGTGATAGTTGAGAATCTTCATTAATGAGGAATTTGTATTTTTTTCTTTGTAGTAGCATTCCAGGATTTGTGTCCTTATGGCCATGGAACTGTTCCTAGTCTTCATGATACCCGTGAAGGTGTGGTTTATTATATTTTCCTCCTATGATCTTCTTTTATATAGGTATATTATTGTACATTTGTTTATAAATGATGCTAATTTTACTGTATGATATCTAGTATATTGTATTTAGTGTACATGCATTACATTTATCATGAGACTGTTGTGATAAATATATTGTGTATTTCTTGGATAGAAAAAAATGTTGATATGTTTTAAAATTTTTATTTTTTTATTTTTTAAAAGATTTTATTATTTTTAGAGAGAGGTAGAGAGGGAGAGAGACATCAGTGTATGGTTGCCTTTCACCTGCTTCTAGCAATGACCTGGCTGGAGACCTGGCCTGCAACCTGGTTATGTGCCCTGGATAGGAATCGAACCAGAGACCTTTGGGTTCACAGGCCGGTACCTTATCCACTGTGCCACCAGCCAGGGCTATTTTAAAATTTTTAAGTTTTTTTTTTTTTTAATTTTTTAAAAAGTTTGTGTTTATCATTATTTTTAGAGAGAGGGGAAGGGAGGGAGGCAGAGAGGGAGAGAAACATCAATGTATGGTTGGCTTTCACCTGCCTCCAGCCACGGACCTGGCTGGAGACCTGGCTTGCAACCTGGTTATGTGCCCTGGCTGGGGAATCGAACCAGCGACCTTTGTGTTCACAGGCCTGTGCCTTTCCACTGAGCCACCAGCCAGGGTCCCTTAAGTCTTTTGAATACACAGCTTTGGCATATCTTTTAAAATGAGGAAGTTTATGGGCAGTTCTGTGTTTTAGATGTCAACGAATGTCTTGAGAGTCCAGGCATCTGCTCAAATGGTCAGTGCATCAACACAGACGGGTCTTTTCGCTGTGAATGCCCAATGGGCTACAACCTTGATTACACTGGAGTACGCTGTGTGGGTGAGTGTTGACTCCTTATTACCTAAGGTTCTATTTTATGTCTCATATTCAGCAGAAGTTTCTCAGGCACCCTGGGTGGTGGTGGGATTTGGTAGCTAGTAACCGCTCTTTCCCATCCTACATTTTCCAGTAGACCTGGTTATGTGAAGATGGGGAGATTTGCCCAACTTCCACCTTCAACCAAAACATACAAACTGATGTGTCTAGAGATTTATAACTGCCAAAACCACTAACTGGGAAAGAGATCCATTTTACTTTATGATTTTCCATGCCTGCCCTTGGAGCAGGAGACCACATCCCTCTCTGGGGTTTGTGAGTTTAGGACAAGCATGTTGGCTGAGGGCTCAGAGCTTTGCTCAGGGTCCTCTGCCCTTCACAAGGGCAGCCCACCAAGGTGAAGGGAAGTGGGGGACAAGTGTCGGGTATGCGCGACCCAGATCCTGGTAATGCAGAAGGCCAGGTTGATGTTCGTGGGTGTGCTTCAATTACTAAAATGTCTCCAAATGTTATGGCACTTTCATGTTCTTTTTCAGATACAGATGAATGTTCCATAGGCAATCCATGTGGAAATGGTACATGCACCAATGTGATTGGGAGTTTTGAATGCAATTGTAATGAAGGCTTTGAGCCAGGGCCCATGATGAATTGTGAAGGCAAGTGGTACTTTTCTTACCATTTCTTCTTGACATAGAAAGGGATTTTTAATGTCTCAGCTTTTATTTATGTTGTTCTGATCTTCAGTTGATGATATTCATCAAAAGTGTATTTTTGTCACTTCAGGGAGCATAGTCACAATAGCTGCTTTATTGCTGTTGTCTGGTCAGTCCAGCTCTGAGTCACCTCAGAGTTCACATCCATTGGTTGTCTTTTCCCTTGAGATCAAGTCCCATTCTTGGGCTGTTCTGCATGTTGCTTAATTTTGGATTGTACCCTGGATGTTGTGAATGATATCTTCTGGAATCAGTGACATTACTTCGAAGAATGTGAATGCCGTTGTTTTAGTGGGCAGTTAACTTGGATGAAAATGGAAGCACACTGACAGGCCTGTGGAAGACAGTAGTTCAGATTTCAGTTTTGCTGTGTGAACTGTAGTGCTTGGCCTCTGATTCTCTCCACAAGCAGCTAACATGGTTCAGTTAGCTGCTTGGGCTGGCTGCATGCAAAGAAAAAAAATACTGTTTTTCCATCCCTGGCCCTCTCCTTTTTGGGGTTCCCCCTCACTCTTCAGCAAGTTTGAATGCCCTAAGGCTCCTTCTACAGAAGCTGAGAGAGTTTCTATTGAAGATTTAGCTTCCAGGTGCTGCCCCTGCCTGGAGTGGGTAATTTCATGGGGTGGGCGGGTAGTGAACTTATTCCTTCCTAGTTGGTTGCTGAGTTTCACCTCATCACTAAAAACTTTTTAGGTAGTTGTTTTTGTACTTTTTTCAGACTTTATGGTTGTTATTTGTTGGAGGATGAGCTTGTTGGATATCTAGTTCTCTATACCAGAAGCAGAAGTTAGATTATGCTGTTGCCTTCTGTGTAACTGCCAAGTAAATAAATCAGGGTTTCTTTAAATGAATAATTAGAGCCCTAGACTGAGCATATGGCTGCCTGTTTCCTTGATCAGATATCAATGAGTGTGCTCAGAACCCTCTGCTGTGTGCTTTCCGCTGCATGAACACCTTCGGGTCCTACGAATGCACATGCCCAATTGGCTACGCACTCAGGGAAGACCAGAAGATGTGCAAAGGTAAGGCCATGGGCCAGGGACTCATTAGAACTTTACTTGCCATGCTGGGAACATATTTTAATGATTTTATCATTCTCAGCTATCTTCTTCCAGAGCTTTACAGAAATGTTTTTGACAACATGTTGCTGGTAGATTTTCATACATAGAAAACAAGACACTTAGCAGTCAGGTCAATCAAGTAAAAGATAAGATGGGTTGAGGAGTGCACCAACTGTCACACTCTTGAGCTCTTATTAAAGCAAAGATTGCCTTTTCCCAGACTTCTTACCATTAGGACCAATGCTGAAACTTAAAAATCCAGAATACAGCCAACAGCCCCAAACGATGGAACTCCTCCTCCTTTCTACGTCTCTCACATGATTACATTTTCAGATCCCAAAACCAAAAAATATAACTTAAAGGTACTAAACAGTAATCTGTTCCTGAGAATTTCCTATTTTGACATTTTTTCTATTAAAAATATTGCATAGACCTGGATGAATGCGCTGAAGGACTGCATGACTGTGAATCTAGAGGCATGATGTGTAAGAATCTGATCGGCACGTTCATGTGCATCTGCCCACCTGGGATGACCCGAAGGCCTGATGGAGAAGGCTGTGTAGGTAAGGCTCTCAGGGATGATGCTGTTTATTTGATATGCCTATGCCAAGGTAGATTTATGGCTCTATCCCCAAATCAGCTTAACTGCAAGTCCACTCTTCTTCCTGCTGTTTCAAGGCTGTAGTGGACTTTCTCCATCCCAGGGTCTGTGCCAGTATCATGGGTCTGGATAATGCAGTGGCAGTTAGCCCTGTCCTAGACTGTATGCCCTCTTGTTTTTCATAACTCTGTGTCCTATACATCTAAAACACTAAATTTAGAAGTGTAGAAAACTCCTTGAAACAATTATGCTCATGTAGCAAAATGAAAGTATGAGTTAATGTTCTCTTTCTCTTTTTTAATCATTCCATGATGAATGAGGAGAGTGAAGAGGCAGATAACCTCCAGAACCCTATTACAGGCTGGATATCTCTGTCACCTTGGCCATATTTTTAACATATTTGAACTTTAGTTCATCGATCTATAAAAGGAGGAGGTAGGGCTGGATCTCTAAGCTGACTTCAAGAGTTTAAAATGCCGTGATTTTGCAATGCAAACCAAAGTCTCCTGCCACATAAGCAGGCTGTGACCACTGTATCCATTATCTTCCCAAAAGTGTTGTCACCTGGGACACTGTGGCTTCCTACACAGAAACTACCACAGAAATTAATGTCACTTAAAAGCAATAAAAAATAGAGAGGGATGTCAACACTATCAGTAATATGGATATCGAAGTGATTAATAAGATGATGACACTTGTTTAGCTTTACCTTGTCTGGGAAGCATTTTATGTGTCCTTCTATTTTAAATGATAGCTTTGCTGGATAGAGTAATCTTGATTGTAGGTAGGTCCTTGCTTTTCATCACTTTGAATACTTCTTGCCAGTTCCTTCTTGCCTGCAAAGTTTTTTTTGAGAAATCAACTGATAGTCTTATGGGAACCCCTTTGTAGGTAACTCTACTTTTCTCTTGCTGCTTTTTAAGACCAAGCCCTTATTATATGAAATGCCAAAGGGACTTACTTAAGAAAAAAAAGATCAAAACTATAACCAGTAAAATGACAACAAACTCACAACTATCATCAAGTGAATCTAAAAAATAAAAATAAACAAAGCAAACCACTAGAACAGGAACAGAACCATAGATATGGAGCTCATTTGGAGGGTTATCAGTGGGTTATCATTTGGAGGGAAGAGGGTGAATGGCGGAAAAGCTACATGGATGAAGAAGCATAATTGGTAGGTACAAAATAGACAGGGGAATGCTTAGAATAGTAAAGGAAATGGAGAAGCCAAAGAACTTATATGCAGGACCCATGGACAATGGACTATGGGTGAGGGACTGCTAGAGGGAAGGGGTGTACCAGGCAGAGGGAGCAAAGGAGAAAAAAAAATTGGGACAACTGTAATAGCATAATCAATAAAATACAATTTTTTTAAAAATAACAAAGATGGAAGGCAAAGTTATCATACATGCAAATGAAGTCCCTGAACAAATAAAGACAGGAACAAATATTAAATATATTTGAGTATTTGTACAAGACTTTTTTTCTAAGATTGTATTTACCTCTTTTTAGAGAGAAGGTGAGGGAGGGAGAAAGAAAGGGAGAGAAACATTGATAGGTTGCCTCTCATGTGCACCCTGACCAAGGACTGAATTTGCAACCTATGCATGTGCCCTGACTAGAAGTTGAACTGGCACCCTTCCACTTTGAAGGATGATACCCAACAAGCTGAACCACACTGGCCAGGGTATAGAAGAAATTCTTGCAGAAAATATTTAAATTTGCATATCAGAAGAGCACACTGCTCCATGGAAAACTATTACAGAACAGTCATTCATTATATGGTTATTTATTGATCACCTGCTTTGTTTGTGTTTCTGGAGATATCATAGTAAGCTAGAAGAACATACACTATCTCTGTGACATAGGGCAAGTTGGCTCCCCATGTGCCTCAAATTTCTTGTCTAGCACTGGCTGGTGGCTCGGTGGATAAGGCGCTGGCCTGCCAACCCAAAGGTCACTGGTCAATTCCCAGCCAGGGCAACATAATTAGGTTTTAAGCCATGTCTCTAGCCAGGTCTATACGGGAGGCAGGTGAAAGGCAACCATACATTGATGTCTTTCTCCTTCTCTGCCTCTATCTCTTCCCCTCTCTATAAAAATAATAAAATCTTTTTTAAAAATTAAAAAATTTTTCTCATCTAAAAACACACAGGAATGATAAGATCACAGACCTCAGAAGGTTATTGGGAGCATCAAATTAGGGCCTTGTAAAAATCCTTAGAACGGTGCTTAAAATACAGTAAAATTTCACTTAAGTGCTCATTGTTATCATTCTCTAATTTACATTTTTAAAGATTTCTTGTTGACTTGTAGATAACACATTGTAAACGTGTAGGAGCAGAAGCAGGATTCATTTGGCTACCTTGATCATCCAGATGAGAGACAACGGAGGTTCAGATACAAGCTATAGCAGCCTAGAAATGAGGTGAAATGGTCAGATTCAGAATATACGTTGGAGGTAAAGAACAGAACTAGTTGATGGGTTGATTGGATATTGTGGGTTAAGTAGGAGGTATAAAAGATGAGTCCTAGGGCTTTGGCGGCAATAATTAATTGGATGAAACTACTATTAACCAATAAGGGTAAGACTGGAAGAAACGGGTGTGGTTACATGCACAGGAGAATCAAGTTCTATTTTGACCATGTTAAGTGTCAGATATATATTAGATTTTAGGGGTAACATCAATTAGACCAATTATAAATTGCTGGCAAATAAGTAGTGTTTTAAAAATCATAAACTAGGATGAGAACACAGAGAGTAGAATAAGTACTGACTGAGCTCTGGCTATTACACTATTTAGAGAGATTAAAAATATTTAAAAGACAAAAAATAAGTAGCCAGCAATTCTCCATGTCATTGAGAAGTCATGAGAGTTACCAGAATGGATTATTCAGGCACTTAGGCAGTAGTCACTTGTGTATAATGCTGCTGAGATATAGACAGAAAAGTAATAATTAGCTTCGGTAACCTCTTCAGAAATAGTTTCCATGTTGGGGTAGAGCATGTGGGTTGTGAAAAGAATCAGAGATTAAGTAGTGGAAATGAAAACCTTAGATCATTCTTTCAAGAAATTTGTATGGAACCACAGTAGCCGCATAATCTCGAGGAAGAAGAACAAAGCTGGGGGCATAATGCTTCCTGATTTCACATTATATTACAGCTCAAGTCACCGAAATGTTGTGGTATTGACATAAAAACAGGCACATAGATCAGTTTTGGTGAGAATAGAGGACCCACACAAAAAAGTAAATATGTGAGTTGAGTAAATATGTGAGTTGATGGATGGGTCAATTAACTCAATGGAGGAATCTTTTCATAAGGCATCATGTACACTTTAATTATCTTGCAATTTCATTTGTCAATTACACCTCAATAAAGCTGGAGTAAAATAAAATAAAATGGGAGTCAGTGCCCTAAGCAGTGTGGCTTTGAGGATTGGGCATCGTCTCACAAACTGAAAGATCTCTGGTTTGATTCCTGGTAAGGACATGTGCCTAGGTTGTGGGCCAGGTTCCCCCATGTTGGGAGCGTGCAAGAGGCTACTGGTCAATGTTTCTCTCCCTCTCTTTCTCCTTCCCTTCCCCCGCCCTCTAAAAATAAATAAATAAAATCTTTAAAAAAATGTTTTTAGCCCTGGCCAGTGTGGCTCAGTGAAATAAGTGCTGGCCTACGAACAAAGGGATCCAGGTTCGATTCCTGGTCAGGGCACATGCCTGGGTTGTGGGCCAGAGGCAACCACACATTGATGTTTCTCATCCTCTCTATCTCCCTCCCTTCTCTTCTCTCTAAAAAATGAATAAATAAAATCTTTAAAAAAAAATGTTTTTAAAAGATGAGAGTCAGAGAACTGAGCAGAAAAAAAAAATAAAGAAAGAAATTATGCCCTGAGGGAAACAAAACTGTGGCAGAGGCTGGAGGGGTAATATGTTATTGAGTTGTTTTTTTTAGATAAAAGTCACTAAAAAATGTATGCTTAAGGAATGATTCACTGAAAAAAAGAACTGTGAGATACAGAGTATAAATTCAAGGACTTGGTCTTTGAGGATAACCAGAGATACTTCAGCTGTTGAAAAAGGACAGAACATTGAAAATGAGGGTGCAGATAGGTGGCTTATTGTGGGGAGATGAAGGATCTTAATGTGTGATAGTCTTTTTAGAAAGTAAGAGCATGGACATACTAAGAAGTACAATAGGATTGTCAAGGGAGTACCCTTCTGAGATTTGAGTCTTGAATTAAAGCGAGACCTGTTGGGATGGTGTATTTCTGTCTGTAGTCCTTCCTGTTGCACTGGATTAGGTGCAGAGCAGGTAGAAGCGGGTGAGCATAGATAAGGGTATTGGGCAGTGAAATCATCAGTTATTAGCAATCCTGAAATTGTCAAAGCATTGGAAATGGAATGCTGGAGATCAGAATTTTATGGAGGAGGAGGAGGAGAAGAAGAGAGGAAATGCATTTTGTTGGATATAAGCAACCAGGTAGAAAAAGAAATTACCTAAAGTAAGAAAAAAAATCAGTCTACTCTTTTTGCAAGTTCTCTCAGTAATTCTCAATGCCAATGGTGGCAAAGCAAAAGTAATCTAAGATTTTGAGACATCTAGTTATCTTTCAAGTATAACAACTGTACACTATTAAACAAGGAGGAACTCAGGCAGTATATCCAACAAGAGCCCTTCTTAGAAAAATAACTCCCAACTACTAACAAGCAAAACAGAGACAGACTCATAGAGAGCAAGTTAACAGCTCTTGGGGCCAGGGCCGGTGGCAGGGAAAGTTGAAAAGGTGGAGGGATCAAGTGAAAAAGAAAAAAAAATCACATGGACCTGACAACAGAGTGGTGATTGGGGGATTGGAGGAAGGTGGAAGAAGGTATGGAGAATAAGTAGTAATGGGAAAAAATGCAATAAAAATTAACTATTAAAAAAAAGAACTAAAAAAAAAAAAAGAACTAATCACACATCAGGAGCTAGAAAGCTGAATCCCAAAGGGGAAAAATGATAATAATACAAACAATTAAGATACAAATCAAAATAAAGGTGAATGAGGGGTAGTATTAAATCAAGAAGACAGATCTTGAACTCTCAGATTCTAGACAGACAACCATACAATTATTTAAATCCATAACTTAGCTCAATACATTCGCATATACTTTAAGTTTTCGGTAATATGTTTTTTTCCTAAAAGGGAAAAAGCATCTACACCAAGATACATCATGATGAATTTTAGAACACTGAGAGAAAAATCCTTAAAGCGTAAATCTTTTTTTTCTGTAGGACAGAAAAAATAGATTTCCCACACATGAACAACAAACCTGAGTAGAAGGAAACAGTGGAACAATGCTTTCAAAACATTCTAAGAGAAAATAGTTTTAAGCTGAAATTCTGTACTCAATCCACGTGAGAAAACAAAATAAGAAATGATCAGAAATGTGTTTTACAATATTTACCACCCATATACCTTCTCTGAAATAATAACCACGCTTTATACTCTAATAATTTTTTAAAAAATTAATTCAGGTATACCTGGAGTAATGATGAGACATGAAACCAGTAAACCTCATTATTTGGTTTAAATAGATGTTCGTGGTACATAAAAAGTGTAAGAAGCCAGAATTTCAACATTGGCAGGTACTACAGGGAGAGCGCAGAAAGGGGTAAACTCATGTCAAGGTGCTTGGTATTGCCAGAAGCTTTTTAAACATAATCGATAAAGTATTTATCAAAAGTATGTATTGAAGTTGTTTCATAGTTACCACTGGAAGAACAAAAAGAAAAATTATAACTTCCGAACAGGAGTTGAGGATGAGAGGAGGGCATAGAAAACTGGACTAAGAATGACCCAGGAACATGGACAATGGTGTGGGGAAGGACTATGGGAGCAGGGGGTGGGCTGGAAGGAGGAGGGCAAAGGGGGGAAAATTGACACACCTGTGATGGAATAAACAAGAATAAAAAGTATTGAGAGAAGGGGGCAATGGCATGGTAAATATAAAGCAATAATAAGATAAGGTTCAAACATTCCAGTAATCATAATAAAAAGTTGAAATTGCTGATTAACAATAAATGTAATTTTAAATTTTTTTTAAAAATCCAGAGTAGTGCAGAATCAAAATGTGAGACATATTGGAAGTAAAGGAATAGAACAAGATACTCTGGGCAATTGCTGATAAAAAGAAAGCACATGCAAACTAAATTGAAGATTAAATTATAAAGTGTAAAGATAAAAGGAGCAATATATCAAGAAGACTTCATTGTCATGAGCTCTTTTGGGCTCCTAACAACATAGCTTCAAAAATAACCTCATACAAAATTACAAAATGTTAAGGAAACACAATGTAGTAAGGATATAAAAAATTTTAGTAAAACATTTTTGCTATTTTACCCTACTCATCACCCTTCCTAACACCTGTCATCCCTGTACCCAAACTTTTCTCTCATATTAAAAAAACTAGCATCCTCTTCCCCAAGATTCTTCTCCTCTTTGTCTGGTATCTTAGGGCAAGTCTATCCCTTTTGGAGGCCAATTTTCTAGTTTTTCATCAAACCCCACCCCTTCCCTGTAAGCGGGACAGGGATGGGGAGGAAGAAGACACTCATCAAGAAAGAACTTGCCAGGAAGAATGAGTCAAAGTTGAAAATAAGTATGCACACATTAACTAGTTTTTATCTCATCGTGTTAGTATTTTGGTGAAGAGGTTTTCATTAAAATACAACCCATTAGAAGAAAATTTTAAGTTATAATTGTATAGTGTACTCATTATTTACATTATTTGTTTTTCTAAAGATGAAAATGAATGCAGGACCAAGCCAGGGATCTGTGAAAATGGTCGTTGCGTGAACACAATTGGGAGCTATAGGTGTGAGTGTAATGAAGGGTTTCAGTCAAGTTCCTCAGGCACTGAATGCCTTGGTAAGTTGATATATGTTTTACTTGGTAAATAAAACATCTGTTTTATGATGTCATCACAGAAGAGCTCTACTTATATATCCTTGTCTGCTAACCCAATCCCCCAATCTGAGTAATCCACCTACCTCTTCCTAAAGATACACACCTATTAAACAGTGACGTATGTGTCTGCATGTGCGTTATTTGCACATCTATGTGTAATATAAATGACTGTCTTAAATAGCCTTCCCAAAATTAATATTAATTAAAGTCTGTGGAAAATGTGACTTGAGTAAAACTTACATCAGGGGATGATTTAATTCCAAAAGAAAATATTTGTGATGTGAGGTAAGCTGTGCTGTATTAATGATATTAAAGTAAAGGTCATATTTTAAAAATGCAATAAAGGTTACTTTTTATTTTATGGTACAGAAAAATGTTTTAGAAAATACTTTCTTGTGGAAAATGTAAATCTCAGACATTGTATTATATTATAATGCGTATGTTATAAACCATTTTAGTTCATTATGAGCAGGTGTAAAAGCATGGAATAGTAAAACCTAAGTCAAACAAAGAGAAATAAGATTACTCATCATTTGATTTGGTATAAAAACAGCAAATCTCAACTACATCACATTTTTCTTAGAATGATGTCATCTGCTTCAAATTCTGGGAAATTGTTAGTCAAGCAAACATATTGTGTTTTTTGTTGTCTTCAGTCTAGACCTTCACTAACTATCAGCCTTTATGGACATAAAAAAGATAACCTACATAGAAAGTATGCTTTTTAAAAATATTAACAATTTTACTAGGATGGTTCATAAAACCATATTAAAGATTTAAACCATATTAAAGATTTCTTTGCCTGCGTACATCAGAGAAAACCCTTTCTTTGTACTAAAAATCAATCTACTTAGTCTGAATGTATAAACAGTATTTTAGATATAGAAAATAAGAGATTGCCCTGGCTGGTGGCTCAGTGGATAGGAGCCAGCCTTCAAACCCAAAGGTCACTGGTTCAATTACCAGCCAGGGCACATAACCAGGTTTCAAGTCAGGTCTCCAGCCAGGTCTATAGCTGGAGGCAACCATATATTGATGTTTCCCTCCCTCTCTGCCTCTCTTCCTTCCCCTCTCTCTGAAAATAATAAATACAGTCTTTAAAAAATAATTAACAAGTAAAAATAAAAAAGAATGAATTTGTACCACATTTATAACATAGTCTAGAATGCTTTTCAAATATTTGTTTGCTTATTTAAAGATAAATAATTTTTATTTTATTTGAATTCTATAGGAATTGTAGTTTATGATCATTTAGTTGCTGACGGATTGAAAAAAATGTATTTCTAAAATATAATGTCACTTTTTGTCAAATTTAATGAACTGTCTATAGTGATAGAACACTATGAACTTTACCAACAAAATGTTGTAATTATTAAACTGTCTGAAACAGTGTGATTATTCATATAAAAGAAAATTTACTTTGTTAAAAGTTATCACTAAGAAAGAAAGTATTGATTGTCCTATTTAATTTGAAGTTCAAGATAATGAAGTGTCAGTTCCATGACATTGATACCTATTGACAATGCTGTCCTTTCAGACAATCGACAGGGACTCTGCTTTGCTGAGGTGTTACAGACTATGTGTCAGATGGCGTCCAGCAGCCGCAATCTTGTCACCAAGTCAGAATGCTGCTGCGATGGAGGGCGAGGCTGGGGTCACCAGTGTGAACTCTGCCCGCTCCCTGGAACTGCCCAATACAAAAAGATATGTCCTCACGGCCCAGGATATACCACTGATGGAAGAGGTAAGGCGTTGGGGAAAGTCATGCACATTATCAAGACTATGAATTTCATTCAGATTAAAGGAAGAGTAGACAAATTGACACAATAATAATCATTAAAATATTTGTACATATGTGTGTTCATATAATTTTTGTTAATGCTTTCAAGACTAGAAGATGTAAACTTGATGGGAAATCTAAGGTACAGAATTTATTATTATTCCAATTTTAACAGATGAGGAAAGTAAAACACGAGCTAAAGAGTAATTTTCCCAAGATCACATCCTTTTTAAGGGATGGACCCAGGAATGGAACATATTTCTCTGATTGCAAAGACCATGCTTATAGCCCCCAAGCTACGCTTACTTAAATAAATGTTGCTTATTTATTTGACTGTGCACCAGAACTTAATTCTGTTGGTAATATAGTTGTAAACCAGCAACTCTCAGGATTGATTAGTTGCTTCCATTCTTTTTTGTACAACAAATTAATGTACTAAGAAGTACCCTTTTCCTCTCTTACAATACAGATTCTCAACCCTGTGTCTGATTATTTGCTAATAAAACTTTTTTTAGAATCTAATGCAAGTGCAGATTTGAGGCTGGCCCATGGGAAATCATCATAAATTCTAAATTAGTTCAACGTCACAAAGGTAGCTTTCAAATTCATCCTTAGGTTGCAAAAAAAGTAAACTTAAACAGGGCTTTCAACCCAGTCTTCAGCTGCGTATCTCCCCCCATCACCTCAGGTTATTTTCCTGTCCCTCCATGTGGCCGTTCACCTGAATGATGGAAAGGCTCTCAGCACCATCATGAATGTTGGCTGTTCTCTCACATCAGTTCCTGAATTTCTCTGGGTTTCTAACCAGTTTTATCCACAAATGTATATTAACATCTATTTCATCCTGGTCTTGTTTCTGTGTGACCCACAGATATTGATGAATGTAAGGTGATGCCGAACCTCTGCACCAATGGTCAGTGCATCAACACCATGGGCTCGTTCCGGTGCTTCTGCAAGGTGGGCTACACCACAGACATCAGCAGCACCTCCTGCGTAGGTAAGGCCAGGCCTCACCACCTCTGGGAGCTTGTCAACTGCTCTTTCCTACAAGTCACATGCTGTCTGTTGCATACCTTTATTATGGGGCTCTCAAATGTCCACATTTTATCAAAGTGATGACACGCCTTTCATAATGTGGTTCTTAGTATCATCATAGCTGTCCAAGGCTTTGTCCAATCATGTGGGATACAGAACTGTTGAAGTCATCAAAAAGTCTGTTTTATCAGGGAAACATAAAAATTTTAAAAAACCCAAACTTTAAAACATTTTAAATTTGAACTTAAGTTGTATAAAATTTGGCATTTTTTGATAAAAGAAAGGGCTTTTGGTTGCGGATGTGTGTTTGCTTAAAGAGAGAATGCTTTGTGCTTGTTTCTCATTGCTGTTATGCATAGAATATACCAATCAAGCATCATCTAAACTTTCTAGTTGCAAAGCAGTTTCAGTTCAGAAACCTTCTGCATTTTAACAATTTTTTTTTTTTTCTGATTTAATTTTTTGGTTCACCCACACCTTTCTATCACAGTTCAGGGGCAGGGATGATTTAATTTTACTGTTTCCGAGTATTAACTTTGTTGCATTGAAGAAAAAAATATTTTCTCCTTCGTATTTCATCAACGTAATGTGATATTCACTCTAGTACCTATTTCAGTAACAAGCACACCTGGCATGAGAAGGTTAAAAAAAGTCAGACTGAGTCATAGGAAGCTTTTGTTTCACTTGGTTGGACATGAAAGTAAATAGAGAATAGGCTATTAATCGTGAGCCTCCAGTATTCTGTGGGCATCAATCAACATGTTTTATAGAGGGAGTGGAGATTGTTTGCTATCAACCACAGTCCTAGCAGAAAAAAGGTGGCATATTCTAACGAGGCTAGTTTAAGGAGGTCTAAGCAAAGGGACTATCTAGAAAGGTGTGGGCAGCATGTGCAAAACCACAAGGGATAGTGCTCTGTGCCGGCGGGATCGCGCCACTCTGGGCCAAAAGGAAGGAGGAAGAGGTTTTGGAACCTGGAAGGAGAAGTAGTGCACTGAGGGCTGCCCTGAGAGGAGCTGTGACCTCTGAGGCAGCGATTGAGGCAGCCTAAGCCATTTTGCAGGCAGGGAGGGAGTTGAGGACACAAGGACTGGCCAGAAGACAGAGTGCAAGTAAGCAGGGGCCTGGGTGGACCAGAGGGAAGACTGGACCTGGAGGGGCAAGTGGAGGATCTTGACCCTCAAGATACATAGGGGAGTATCTGGAGATTTTAAGAGAAATTCTGCTACAACTACATGTCAAAGATATAATAAAATAAAATATTTAAAACCTCTTAAGTTTATGGTCCCCAAGTCGTAAGCCAAAGTACATTAATCTAAAAAATTGAATGGGTTTTTTAAACTATCAAGATAATATATTTGTTCATGATCTATAGATTGACCTACAAAGTAAACCAGTATATTACTTGAGTGAAAATCATTCTGCACATCATCCCTCTCTTGCTGTCACCATTTTAAGTTGAAAAGGAAAAGCTAAAAGAAGGAAGCGAGAATATGGAGGGAGAAGAGAAGCTGGTTGTTTCTTTTGACCAAGAATTAATCTTCACATCACTTTTACTTAGATCTTGATGAATGTTCCCAGTCCCCGAAACCATGCAATTTCATCTGCAAGAACAGTGAGGGGAGTTACCAGTGCTCATGTCCACGGGGATACGTCCTACAAGAGGACGGGAAGACATGCAAAGGTGAGCAAGGAGGCCGGCATTTGTGATCCTTATCTATGGTCTTTCAGAGTCATGTAGCTAATCAGAAAGTATATCAGCCCTGGCTGGTGGCATAGTGGATAAGGCGCCAGCCTGCGAACCCAAAGGTCGCAGGTTCGATTCCCCAGCCAGGGCACATAACCAGGTTGCAAACCAGGTCTCCAGTCAGGTCTGTGGCTGGAGGCAGGTGAAAGGCAACTGTACATTGATATCTCTCTCCCTCTCTGCCTCTCTCCCTTCCCCTCTTTCTAAAATAATGAAATAAAATCTTTTAAAAAATTAAAATTAAAAAAAAAAGTATACCATGTGTGCTTCTATCACTAAAGCTCATCTTCATAGTGACCATACAAATTCTAATAAAGGACCCGTGCGGTAGGAAGCAGGGAAAATAAAACCCAGTTACAGTGGTTCGCTTCTTATAGCAAACAAATTTAAAAGTAAATAAAATTAAGCAAAACAAATTAATTTTGGTGAAGAAAAAGATAGATAAGATTTTTTTTTTTTGGTTTGTTACCTAAGATTTTATTTCTGCAATTACACAATTGCAGAATTGTATTACACAATTACTTCCAGACATTGAAAATGAATTGATGAACTTTAGTTTTTTGCTTTAGTAGTTTTAAAAATAAACATTAAACTAAATTAATTAAAATAGCTCCAGTACTATATTCAATTATATATAATCATATATTCAATTTTATATTAAATCTGATCAATATGAAATTAATGGACTAAGGAAATTTGTCTAATTAAATTTTTGAAGTATAGATTATTCTCAAGAAAATGAAGTTATATTTCCAAGCAAAAATAAATAGCAAGCAGTACTATTGTATCTATTTAGTGAACCATTCTGTTAATTTATTTTAGTATATTATTTATAAATGAGTGCAATTAATGTGTGTTTTTAAGCTTTAAAATAATGAGTAGCCTTGTTTATTTACATCTTATATTGCTTTTTATTAAATGTATTTAAATGTATTTTTGAATCTTAAGTTCCAATCTGACCAAAATCACATTTTGAGTTTTCTGTTAGTACAATCCAAGTATTCCTTGTATGACTAGAATCACAGATGCTGTGTTTTTGCTTTCTCTGGTATTTATGTTGTCTTTTCATTTGGATTCTGAGAACCTGACTTAGTGTTTATGTTAAGACCTTCATCAGTTTCCAGATTCTGTTTTATTTTTATTTTACATCCTCCTTTAATAGGAATAAGTGACTAGCCATGTACTAAACTGCATTAAATGCAAAAACAATAACCTTTAGATATTAACTTGGGAAACAGTTCATGGAAATTGCATTTATTAACTCATTTAATTTCTTTTAAGAAAACTGTGTTATATATCACCTTTGTTATCCTATTATAGTAGCATAATATTTATGCTGCTTAAGTATGTGAAAAAGAAACTGCTTGTCGTATGCATATTGAAGCCAATCAAGCTTCCAGCTTTAGACAAAGTTTTCCCAAAAGAACATACATACCTCCTGTGGCTTCATGACAGAGACTGCATAGCCAGGTAACACTACTCCGATTTACATGGGCTTCTCTCTTGTTTCAGACCTTGATGAATGTCAGACCAAACAGCACAATTGCCAGTTCCTCTGTGTCAACACTCTGGGAGGTTTTACCTGTAAATGTCCACCTGGTTTCACACAGCATCACACTGCGTGTATAGGTAAGACAAAACTACACATGGGAAATTTTACAAACTTTTGATAGGTGCATAAAAGTTATACTTAAAATAGTAGAATAATATCTCAGTACTTAAAGTTAGAACCAATCCCTCATAATTAGTGGTCTAAAAATATTGCTTATATTTTCCCCTCAAGAACAACATTTAAGAGAAAAAAGCCTCTATAGTCTGAGCACACACACATAGTAGGTATATTCCAAGCAATGCCTTTATATTGCTTTCTAAACATAACCATATGTGTTCATATAAAATACAATTAAAGGTTCATTGTAATTTAGACCATGCTAATGAACATGCTGTTTTTTTTGTTAGAAGACACATATGTTAAGGGACTTCCAGTCATATTACTGAAAACCATGTCCTCAGTCACCCCCAAATATGCTCTGATTTCAAATCTCTTGAAATATACTTTTTCTTACCACTTTTGCCTTTAATATGACAGTGAATACTGGCATACATTTCTATAAAATCTTGTTTTCCCATCGTGAAGGTTAGGCTTTCCTATTTCACTGTTTACTTTATGTAGTGGAATTTGAGTTATGTGATAATTGGGAGGCTTGGTCCCCTTCTCCTTCATGCTTTGCTAGACAACAATGAATGTGGGTCCCAGCCTTCCCTTTGTGGCGCAAAGGGCATCTGCCAGAACACCCCGGGAAGTTTCAGCTGCGAGTGCCAGCGAGGGTTCTCACTCGATGCCACTGGGCTCAACTGTGAAGGTGAGTTTATTTGAGCAAAAACCCTTAACCTAATACAGCATACTACTTTCTTTTTACTTCCGAGCCAACACATGAGTAAGTTTGATCATCTCAAAAGAAAAAAGTATTTAAAAACTTAGAACCCAGAAGTGAATTTTCATTCACAAGTTTTCATGTATTATTTTGGGGACAGAGAAAAACTTGAATGTGGTTAAACAAAAATTGGAGAGCACTAACTGGCTTTTAAAGTAACTGAACAGTTGACTTAATTGTTGATCTAAAAAGGAATTGAATTGAAAAGGAATTCTATGTGGTTTACAATAATGCATGAGTATACCAGGGAAAAAAGAGGACTTTTATTATATGATACCTTAATGTGTACAAGTTAAGTATAAGAAGAAGAACCAATTATAGAGAACTGGAGACATGTAACAAAAGCACTGGGAAAAACAGATGGCTATTTTCATGTTCTTTGGTCTGAGATTCTTGATTCACTCTCTTCTACAAAGAGCATTCTTGTAGACTCCCCTGCAGTAGGTATTTCCTATGAGATCCAAGGGAATGTTTCAAGTGGCAATAAAATAAATATCTGCCCATGATTCTTCAATATTTCCATTGTAAGAAAAATGTATTAGGATTGGTATCTTTTATAAAATACCTATACCACAGATTATGAGACTATGTACCACATCTTTATATTTTATGTAATACTACAGTATATGTTTTACTGATTTTAGTCACCCTTTATTTATTCTTATACAATACATTATTATGAACTCTAGAAATACATTTAAAGTTTTAAGATACACTCTCTATGCCCTGACCCATGTGGCGCATTTGTTTGGGTGTCATCCTGCAAAGCAAAAGGTCACTCACTCAATTCCTAATCAGGGCACGAACCTGGGTTCCAGGTTCAGTTCCCCCTGTCAGGGCATGTACAAAAGGCAACGAATTGATGTTTTTCTCTCACATCCATGTTTCTCTTCCTCTCCTTCCCCCTCCCTCCCCTTCTCTCTAAAATTAAATAAATAAATGTATTTTAAAAGATACCATTTATAAGAATTATAGGGCTTCTATATGTATCTAATTTGCTACAAAGAAAAATTGTTTTAAAATTTTCTGTTTTAATATTTTATATTTGAAGTCACTGAGGCTTTGAAAATATTCTGAACATACAGCTGCTTGCCACGTGTGAGTTCAGCTTGTGACTATCCACATAAGATATCATTTATTAATTATCCATATAAAGTTGTTACATACACATCAGACATGCCAATTTTATTTCACTCTTTATGGGTAGATTTCAAAGCCTCAGTTGTCATTCCAAAAGCATATGCACATATGAACAAAGAAATTATTCCATATGTGTAATAATACCACAGTGTATCTAAAAATAACATTCAAATACTTAAAATTTGCCTCTAATTAATTTTGAATGGTAATAAGAAATTTTGTGTGCCAAACAATTATACTTTTTAAATATCTCCCGTGATTGTATCTTCCTGAAAATGACGATTACATGTCAATCACCTTTCAACCTATTAGAATATGTGGTGCAAATAAGTTTATATCACTAACTGAGTAAGTCAGACCATATGCGAGTTGATCCATCCAAAATGCACGACATTTGTGGTAGCTGTGGTCGACTTCTGAAATTAAGATGTTATCTAGAGCACTGACATGGCGTGGTTTGGGGGGTAGTATAAGAATGAAGTCTTATCTCAGAGCTGTTCTTTGTACCACCACTGACTAATAACCATGTGACTTAGAAAGATCACAGCCTCTCTGTGTCTTATTTGTTTGTTCCCCTGATAATAGTTTCCCCAGGCTGTGTTGGGAGTATATTTAAAAATAGTAGAAAAAGGTCACATAAAGATCTTGCTGGGCTTGTGTTTGCAGATGTCGATGAATGTGACGGAAACCATAGGTGCCAGCATGGCTGCCAGAACATCCTGGGAGGCTACAGGTGTGGTTGCCCTCAGGGGTACATCCAGCATTACCAGTGGAATCAGTGTGTTGGTGAGCACTCACTTCCTGCCAGCCTCTGCTTTTCTCATTTTGAAAGTATCTTCAAGTAAAATGAACAAATAATAAAGGTTGACCTTTCAGTGTAGACTTTGCATCCTAGGACTTTGCATCCAGTTCTTAGGAATGGTGACTGGGGATCCATTATATTAGTCTCCATACTTGTGTGTACTGGAAAATACCCTCAATGAGAATATGGTTTTAAGTGCCTGGAAGGTAACTCAACAAGATCATTTATAATTTTAATTTTTAATTTTAACTTTCTGAAGATGGTATCAAGAATCAGTATCTTCCTTTGCCAAGGTCAGGGACTTTTTATTAGTCATTTAGTATCTTTATATTTGGGATTGAAGGCTTACCCATCCTTCTCCCTCAGACAAATCTAAAGGATTTCAGATCAGCTTAATGAGCCCTGTCCATCTGAGCTGTCCAGTCACAGAACTGTAATGAAGGAGCTGAAGTATTTTAAGGTAGAAATAGTACCCAGTTACAGCAAATTCTGTTGAAAGTTCCAGCTAAAAATTCTGTTGAAAATTCCAAACAGGCACTCTGCTCTATTTCTTGAGTGTATAATAGTCATGGAAATTCTTTTTAAGGAGTGATTGATCAAAGAGAATACTGTTCTCTTTTTGAGTAACCAGCTAGCTTACTTAGCTGCCTGATTTCTCCGTCCCTTTGGAATGTACTTCATAGACATAACATCATGACATTAGGCAGGTGTAACTAAGATTAAGAGGGAACAGCGGCCATGCAGGGAAATGGCGGGGTGCTTCCTATTTCTCTGTCATGATTTTAGTTACCCCACAGGCACTTCAAACACTTTACTGTGTTCTATCAACCAAAGAAATTAATCTGATTTTGTCCTTAGTGGTCTCTTCACAAGAAATTTCAAATGACAGTTTAGTGAATTGAGAAAAAAACAAGATACATTTCAAAGGAGGAAATGGACTTTCAAAGGACTTTTGAACTCTGAAAGTCACAGCCACTATACGCTCATGTGCCAGGTCAGAGGCAGGTGCTTGCCACCCTGCAAGTCACACTCAATGGGCGGAAATGCAAAAGCGATTAATGATCAAGAGCTAAGGACACAGGTTAAAAGATTATTAAAATGGTGAGTTAGACTACCAATCAAAATAATTTCCTAAGTTTAATTTACTTTTTCTCTTCACAGAAAAAAACAAGTTGCAAAAGGCCTTATTCCCTGATATCTTGGTTCATAAACAGCAAAGTGTAGGTACACTGTTCAGAATAGAGAGAATAGGACTTCTTTAGATAGTGACTAAAATAGTGTAAAACTATTGTATTGTTCATAAAATAATGACACCCAACACTGTATTCCATGAATAAAATTGACTTCTTGGTTAAGTCTATGGAATTAAATGCAAAAGAATGATCCTGTAATATTTCACATGTGTCAGCTTACATACAATTCTTGTTTTTAAGGTAATTGTAAGTAGACTAGGAATATGTATGGACTATTGACCCAATTTCTGCATTTTTTAAGTTTTCTGAAGTTCCTGTCTTTAAACATGGAGTGCAGAAATAGCTACAGAGGTTTTTCCTACATTTGGTCTGATTTAAAATTAAGACTGTGTGGTATATATATATCCCAGGTCCCCTTTGTGGGATCCTTGGAGTGGGCACCTCAGCAAGGAGGTCACCACAGAGCGTGTCCCTGGGGAGTATAGCCAGACTGGTGTTCCTTCTAATGGGGAGGGACCCCATGGACAGAGGGGTAAATGGTTTCTAAGATGGGTTCAAAAATAAAGACACAGGAGCAGATATTCCCAACGGTAAGTATTTGTGAGCCTGCTCCGTTGAAATGGGCACCCCTAAGCAGCAGATCCCTGAGCAAGTAAGATGCAACAGAGATTTATTTGAAAGGTTCTAGATTTTTTTTTTTTTCAGGGTTGAGGAACCCAGCTAGTGTCAAATAAAAATGTCTGGCTTTCCTGCTTTGAATCCACATAACAAAGTTGGAATTTTAACCCAAACTTATAGCAAGACTGCAATTAAACAACCCATCAGAAACTAATAAAAGCAACAAGTTAGCACACGTGCATGTGTGTGCACACATACACAAGTCATGATGAAATGCAAATTTAAAAAAAATGATGGTCCTTTGTGTTAACATTGAAATAAGCTTTTAATTCAAATGAATACTTTTTAAAAGTTTCCAACCAGTTACCACAGAACATTTATCACCTTCTGGTGCATAGGTTACACAGATGTAGGTAACATTCTCAAGTATTTGGAAGCATAATTATTCAAAATTGAAAATAGGTGACTATGATTAACATTTGCCTATGAGGAAAAGTTATATCTTACTATATGAAGCTTTAAGTTATTTAGTATTAGTAACTTCCAGTTGCTTCTATGACCTTTCAAAATAATGCAAACATAGCTTGGTGAGGCTTGAGTCAATTCAAAGTATGTCTCACACAAGAACATATTGTAAAAGTCAGGTTATGTAAGTCTATAAAATTATGTTACAATGTACATTTATAGCATATAAACATGAAATGCATCATGGTGCTTCCAAAAATATATATTTTAAATATGTTGTCACTGCTAAGTTAAAGTTAAATGTTTTTAATCAATTGGTTTTGCCTGGTAAGTTTTCTACTTAACACAATGTCTATTACTATATTCATATAAGGGTCATTTTGTTAAATTATAACCTAATTTAAATTCTCTGTTAGAAGAGAAAGCATATTAATGTCACATTCAATTGTAAAAGCAGATGAGCCTTTGTGGTAGAATTCCAAGTCCGTTAATAGAAATAAAATAGCAGTTCTATTTGTCATAGGTAGCTTAGTTATTACGTATTTATATACTCTCTCCCCATGAAATGAAGGCTAAGAACCTGTCCATAGTAGGTAATCATAGCACATTTTATACCCAGTGATTATCCTACATTTGGCAGTCTGGTTTAATTCTGAAACTATAATCATGATACAAAAATGTGCCTAATAATATCTACCCTTTTGGTAACCTCTTGTGCTGTACTTAATGGAGTTTAATTTCCTGTCTGAGAGGCCTCCTCACGGAGACGCCATCTGCACCTTCCATAACCTCACCGAGCCACGGCTGCGCTGCATTTCCCTCGAGCTGCCACGTCCCAGGCGCATACCCACGTGCAGATAGGCTCCTTGCCCCACGTTTCAGGTGTCACACATTAAGTAAATGGGCACACGGTGCTCTACTGGAGTCACAGAATGCAAAAGAATCTCCTACAGAACAGATGTGACTTGTGCCCAGGGTGAAATTTGCATTATCATAAACCCCAAAGGGGTCAAGCCATGTGCTCTACGCCAACTGGACATGTAGGAGCATGTTGTAATCTCCAATAAGAGCACAGGCAGGTTTTGAATTTGTAAAAATGATAAATGCAACTGAAGGCATAACCTAGAATTATCCTGCTCTCAGGCATTTAAAGCATAATGGTAGCCATTAAACTAGTAAAGCTGCTGTCAGCCGGTGGCTGGATGCAAACCTTCGCAGACGACACAGCCTGCACCTAACGGGCCCTCAGGCAGTTACAAGCTGATTGTTGGTTCAGTAGACCCAATTGAACAATGTTGACTTAAATTATTTTCATTCAGGGCATTTGTATTTTTATATATTCTCTCCCTATGTAGTATAAGAAGGCTTTGGGAATTGCTGAAAGAATGAACACAAATACAAATATAGATGTCGGCTTTTTAAACTGAGATATAATTTACGTACCGTAAAATTCACCTTTTTAAAGTGTGCAGTTCAAAGGTTTTTAGTACGTTCTCACTAGAGTGGGCAGCCAGCAACAGCGCATTCTCAGCAGCCTCAGCACACGCTCCATCCCCGTCGGTTCCCCGTCAGCAGCCATTCTCCGTTCCCTGTCCCCACAGCCTCTAGCAACCAGTACTGTCTGTGAGTCTGTGGATACCTGTGGGAGTGGGGGTGGCATGGCAGGGGGGGCAAAGGGGGAAAATTTGGGACACCTGTATTAGAATAACAAAAAATTATTTTTAAAAAAAGAGTAGAAGAGTGACTCAGCAGCCAAACCGCTAATACCTGGCCCAAAGGGCTGCCACTGTGTCCGTGAACAGCACAAACAATCGAGGAAAGTGTTGGGCAAGGTTTGCTACAGACATAATTTAGGAGGATTTGTCGGGGTTTGTCCTTTTGTTTTCATATGCTTTGCAAATCAGCCAAGGTACCAAATGTTTTTTAAATCATAAGGTACTTTGAGACTCAGGCTCTTCGGGTCCCTGCTGCCTTCCCCCAGTAAAGTTTCTCATTTTGTGTTGCTAGATGAGAACGAGTGCTCCAACCCGAACGCCTGTGGTTCCGCATCCTGCTATAACACCCTGGGCAGCTACAAGTGCGCCTGCCCCTCAGGGTTCTCCTTTGACCAGTTCTCCAGCGCCTGTCACGATGTAAATGAGTGCTCATCCTCCAAGAACCCCTGCAATTACGGCTGCTCCAACACGGAAGGGGGCTACCTCTGTGGCTGCCCACCTGGGTACTACAGAGTGGGACAGGGGTAAGGCCACCAACTTCCCACACACAGGACAGCAAAGGGTGTCCAACAGGGCATGGTCTAACCCAGGCTTCCCCCCTGAGTTCAGGCTGCCTGGTGGCTTGGCCCGCAGGAAATAATTAGAATAATTAGAAGCCCAAGGGACGAAAGCACTGATCACTTAGGCTCTTGGAGGGAGAAGCACCAAGGAGGAGTATAGATGCCATAGGAAACCTCCTTTGTGGTTCCCATAGGATTTAAACACAAATATCACTCTCTTGCCTAATTGATTCAGTCAGATCCCTCAAGGCCAGAGAATAACAGATATTTTAAAATGCAGCTTGCAAGTAGCCATGGACACCTGGGTTGTGAGGTACAAGTGGAAATGGCTTCTCCCTAAACTTTTCTATGAATTTTGGCAGGTGCAAGGCCAGTGGCTTCTGGGGAAGCAGTTTTTCCACCTCTTTGCTTATCCAGCTTTGTATTACTGCACGAAGACCTGCTCCGTTGGTGGGGCACTGCTCAGCACGGGACTGGGTCCACAGGGCTAGGTCTCCTCCACTAAACACACCTTCCCAAGTGCAGCCTCTCAAGCCCTGGTTGGCTGGGGCTGAGGTGTTGGCCATCTGCATCCTTCCATCAAGGCAGCCTGTGCTGAACAGCACAGAAGATGGGAATTTAGGGGTCAATCAGGTCCTCTTCCTCAGAAAAGAGTGTAGAGACAGGCAGTGAAGGGGATGGACTAATCTGTCCCCTCTTACTGTACAATAATGCATGAGACAACAGGCTTGGTCTAGACAAGGATCAATTTATAGCCAACTCATTGACTTTTTACTAACCCAAATAGGAGTTCAGAAATCTCAGTCATTCTGGCAGAGAGCTTTGTTGTGAACAAGGGAGCTTCTCTAAGCATTCTCTTGGAAATTCATACTCTTCTTTTGCTTTCCCCAGTTAACTACACTCAAGTGCTTCAGGCTAATTAGGATTAAAAATTGGGGATGCCTCTGAAGGAAATGAAAACACTAATCTGAAAAGATAACATGTACTCCTATGCTCATTGCAGTATTATTTACAATAGCCAAGATATGAAAACAGCCTAGGTATCCATCAATAGATGAATGGGTAAAGAAGATGTGGTATATAATGCAGTGGAATATTACACAGCACTAAAGAATGAGCCCTGGCTGGGTGGCTCAGTTGGTTGGAGCACATTGTCTCGTACACTGAAAGATATGGGTTTGATCCAGGTCGGGGCACATACCTAGGTTGCGGGTATGATCCCCTGTTGGGGCACAATGGGAAGTAACCAGTTGTATCTTTCTGTCTGTCTGTCTGTCTGTCCCTTTTTTTCCTCCCCTCCCCCCACCCCTTCCCCTCTTGGGCAAGGATTTGAGGAAAAAAGTGAAATTGCCATTTGCAACAACATGAATGGACCTAGAAGGTGTTATGTTAAGTGAAAGAAGCTGGACAGAAAAGACAAATACTCTCATGTGTTCATTTAAATGTGAAATCTTAAACAAGCAAACAAAAAGCAGACCCATGAAAACAGAGACCAAAGGATGGTTACAGAGGGGAGGGAGATGGGGAGGACTGGTGAAAAGGTGGAGGGGAGTATAACCGGCAGTGCTGTAGTGAGTTTGCACAGTGACAGTTGATTATACTAGAGTTAGTGGGGGGACACTGCTACACATTAAAACGGTGAGTCCCTATATTGCACACCTGAAACTAATAAATAATGTATTACCACCTGTACATACATTTAAAAAGGGTATTAGAAGAGAGAATAAAATAGGGGAAGCCTAGAGTTCACTCCCAGAATTTTGTTTTTCAGAATAAGGGAAAATCTCATGTGTGAAGTATTAAGGAGTTACAGAGACTATTAGGTTTTTGTGTTTATAAGCTTAGAGTTTGTTTTGTTGGTTTCTTATTTCTGAAAAGTCTTGGCTCTACCACCAGAAAACTATAGTCAGAGTTAGTGATAAAGTCTAACACCACCTTGCTTCTTGTTGCAAATAGCCACTGTGTCTCGGGAATGGGATTTAATAAAGGGCAGTACCTGCCGCTGGATGCAGATGTAGAGGAGGAAAATGCTCTTTCCCCGGAGGCCTGCTACGAGTGCAAAATTAACGGCTACTCCAAGAAAGATGGCAGACAGAAGAGAAGTGTTCAGGAGCCCGAAACCACTGCTGTGAGTAAACCTCACTTCATTTTGTCACAAGATTTTATCCACATTGAGTCGTGTATGTTCTGCAGTGAAACTTACTGTAGGTTTCAGCTTGGTGAAGCTAGAACTGTCTTGAAATGTAATGGCTAAATTAATGGACACAACATGGTAGAGACAAGTAAATTCAAGTCGATTATTAGCTCAGAGCACAAGGATGGGGGAAAGACTTTAAGATTCGGTTTCAGATAATGTGTTTTATTTTTTGATTTACGCCAAAAGCAATAAAAAGATGTCCACCTAAGAAATAATTATTTTTTAATGATTCAAAAAAATTTTTTTGAATGAGTCCGGTTGTTTTCTACATCTATGGTAAGCTAGGCTGATTTTCATTTTCAGTAGGTAAACCAAGTAAATCTCATAATCTGTGCCATTTACAAGTCAGGTGTTCCTCCCATAAAAATTTGATCTCCAGATGACTTGAAGTTTGTAAGGAACCGAAGACCTGAATCGCCTGCTGCTGGTGTTTCTTTAGCAGAGTGGTTCAAGGGGTGGGCGGCACACTGCCTGGCTCTGAGTATGTTCCCTGCCCTCCCCACTTGTTAGCCATGTCACATGGGGCACATTTAGCTAACCTCTCTCTACCACTACTTTTTCACGTATAAAATGGGAATAAAAATACTGCCGAAGGGGGTGACAGGAGGATTGAGTTGGTGAAGTGCCTGAAACAGTGCCTGGCACACGTTCCATGAATGTCACTGAGTAATATCTAGTGATGTTGATGATTTTCCCAAAGACCAGCGATAGCTCCACCCTCTTCAGTTAATGCTACTGAGAAATTCCTCCACCAGAGAAACCTAGTCAGCAGCCAGCTGGCTGTTGGGCAACTTGCTGCGGTGTTCTGGGCCTCGGAAACTATATCTGTAAAATGAGATTTTTCTAGCCAAGAGGTCTGTGATACTATTTTATAATAATAAACAGGCCAATGTTACATTGATCTTAAGTAGACTAAAGTACCAAACTGATTCAAATATAACCATTGAGATGTTCATCAAGTACCCCAACTTACAAATCTGGAAATTCTGTCTGTGAAACCTTCGCGTTGTGGTACTTGGGCCGTGAGTCTGTCTGGGGACCGATGGGCACTTCTGGGCCATTGTAGCCAAGTTCTAACTTAACTGGTACCCAACCAAAGCACTGGCTTTTCATTTTGTTTCTTCGCTTGCTTGCTTGCTTGCTTGCTTTGCCTGTCTTACTGAAGTAGCATTTATTAAACCTGGGCCCTTCCCTCTGACTGAGACTTGGTTTAACTGCCCCACTGGCTTTTGCCAAAGCTGGTTCAGCCTGAGCCCTGAGGACGCTGAAGGTCCCTCCCTCTGCACTACTGGCTCTGAGCACACACACTCCCTCCGCTGCTGGGTTGTGGGCCTTACAAATCAGTCCAGGCCTCCCCAGCGCAGACAGATTCCTCTGGGGACAGACAGTCCCTGCTGGTGGGTAACAGCTGCACGTCTTCTTCTGAGTCCAACAAAAACACAGCAAAACAAAAATTTTTTAAAAGCACAATTATTTTCTAAATTGTCTTTTTTTTCACTACTAATAAGGATAATATTAGTAATTAAACTCATCAAAACACTTGAAAGGTGAGTGCTATCTGTAAGCTCAGCCCTATAACCTGGCCGAGTGAAGGCCGGACTAGCGCTATGAACTGACCTTTCCTCATTAACTGACTGCAACTTACAGTCACCTCCTTGACAAGCACTAGACGGAAGGAGAGTGCGGAAAGGGAAAGTGATAGGTTGTCACTGTGGCTGCAGCCCCAGCAACCAGTCCCTTTTGAGTCCTCTCCTGTGCTGTGGAAGCTCTTCCCACAGCATTTCCTGCTTTTTCTCCAGGTGGAGCAGATCAGCCTGGACAGTGTTGACATGGACAGCCCCATGAGGATGAAGTTCAACCTCTCTGGACTCGGTGCGAAGGAGCACATCCTGGAACTCATGCCTGCCATTGAGCCCCTCAACAACCACGTCCGCTACGTCATCTCCCAAGGGAATGACGATGGCATCTTCCGCATCCACCAAAGGAACGGGCTGAGCTACTTGCACACGGCCAAGAGGAAGCTGGCACCCGGCACCTACACACTGGAAATCACTAGCATCCCTCTCTACAAGAAGAAGGAGCTTAAGAAACTGGAAGACAGCAATGAGGACAACTACCTCCTAGGGGAACTTGGGGAGGCTCTCAGAATGAGGCTGCAGATTCAACTCTATTAGCACAGACTTGGTTCCGGGCTCAAATCCCTGCACAGCCAGCCTTCAGAAGCCTTTGAAAGTCAATGACTAATTTTAAAGGGGGAAAAAAAGACAACTTTTGTTTCTACCTTCCCTGTCTCAGACTTCAGAATGTTGACCCTCACAGGGAGGGACAATTTAGACTCTGGTGTGGCCAAAGATTTGAGTACAAAGGCAACCGTGGTTACTGTATTTTTTATATAACTTCACTTTAAAATATATTAAAAAAAAAACATAAATGTTCAAGAGATCAGCATATGGCACTAAATGCACAAAAATAATGTGAGCTTTTTGTTTTCCTGTTAGCAGTCTGTAACACTTTGGGTATTTTGCTATAGTTGCTAATTAAAAAATATAGATGTTTATTTATTTTTAATGCAGTAATATATGGAGAAATGAACAAACTATGTAAACAAAAAGGGAAACTCACTTGTTTTTCTTTAGATTTATAAATTTGAGCTATTTCTTTTAGAGGTGCTTTTTAAAAATTCAGTAGATTCCAAGAGATGTTTCCTTTGGTTTTCTGCCAGTCGTCCAACTGGTACACATCGGATTATTTTAAAGAAGGAAAGCCTCACAGAGCTGAATGGGCAGTGTAATCAATAATATTAAAAGACGGAAATGTCATTAGATCCTTTACGAAGGAGATCAAAGCCAGAGCAGCTCATTGTGACGATATTCCACGTCAGCGGACACACCAGGTGACGAAGATGAAGCACAACACTGTAGCAAAATACCTTGACTGCTTGTGAGACCAGTAGCGTTGCAGGCCAAACCGTACTGTATTTCCTTCTCATAACCTCAAGGAAGCACATGTGCTCCCCACAACACCTCATTCTGACCCAGGGTGTGCTGCGTACTTGTACTGTAGGCAGCTGAAGAACTGCCATTCCTTTGAAAAGGAACACCTGGCATTCTGTAGTGTTTGGTGCTGTCTTAGATTAATGGTGCATTTATTATGTTCAAGTTATTTCAGGATTGCCATATGTGCAAACAAATCATGCAGTACAGCCAAGGAATATATGTTGTTGTTTTTTTTTTAAATCCATTTTTTTTTAGAATTTCATTAATACTGTAGTTATACACCATATGCCTCATTTTATCATAGCCTATTGTGTATGAAAGATGTTTGTACAATGAGTTGATGTTTAGTTTGCTTTAGTCATTTAAAAAGATATTGTATCAGAATGTGCTATAATAAGAGTACGTCTCCATGTTCTCAACCCAAGAACCTGTCCCTGGACCAGTGACCAAACCTCATATGTGAAATGGCCAAAGCACACGCAGGCTCCGGGTTTCCTCTCACACCTGTGCTGACCAAAGATTAGTAGCCAGTTATAACCAGTTTGCGGTTCTTTTGTTTTGTTTCCATAACTAAAAAAAGAAACTGTAAATTTGTAATCAAGTGTTTGTGAGGAGAAAACTTATGGTTTTGGGTCTTGTTTGTTTTTGTAGGTCTGTGTATCAAATATGACACTTTTCTTGCAATAAAGCTTATTTTGGGGTAGTTGGCTGGTTGAAAGTTTTATAGGACTTGACGACCCCTGTTGTTTTTGTGGGAGGGACTGGGGCTTTGCTGGATGGGGAGCTATAAGAAAGAAAGTATCAGAAGGAAAACCAGGTACACTTATAGGATGACAAGGGAATATTGTCAAATCTGTGACACAAAGTAAGCAGCAGTGTTGAACTGACAATTACAGTTTTAAGTTCCTATTCAAATAGAAGGACATAGTCATTGCAGTTAGTTGTTCATTTCAGAATAGACTCTAAGCCTCCCTAGGACTCACCTTCTAGAGCCCTCAGAATTTCCCCACTTCATCCTCACATATGGTTTGAGTGCCGTTATGTTAAGATACCCTGAACCACATGTGGGGAAATTAGACATTCTTGCAGAGTCTTCTCTTCCTTCTTTAGGGCTTCCCTGAAGTGGAGTTTTTGAGCAAAAGCACATAGCCTGTGTACCCCAGGCAAAAGGTATCTTCACCCAAAACAATCCAAAGTGTCCTACGTCTTGCAGTGTTATATGAGGTTTGTCCTGAAATTATCGTCTACACACACTGTTTTAATTATTTGACACTGGCTCGATACTTTTTGGACAGACCTCATACACTTTTCTCAGTGAAGAAATGGCTAGACTTGACAAGTTGTTTAACACGAACTCTCTTCTGATACACTGTTGAAATGAGTACAGAAATGTCTTAAAAGTTAATTCAACGCAAGGTTTGAGAATTTGTGTGCTTAAATTTTCATCCAAGGAATGCGAAAACAAGGAAGTATTATGACTGATCTTAACGCTGTTCTGTGCCAATCAGAAATTAGCTACATGGAGTAAGGAAAGTATGTACTTGCCTAGGGGTATCCTTTAAATTTAACATGCATGTCCAGTTTCAGTCGGCATCTGTTTCTGGTACAGCAGGGTGCTGTAATATGAAATTACCTGGAACCAAACTTCTCTTAACGTTGAGTGTTGTGGAAAAACTGTCTTAGTCTTAGCTTTAACCTGCTTTTCAGGATGGCTGAGCAGCTGCACTACTAGGTGCTTTACACAAAAAAAAAATAAAAGACCATTAGTGACTTTGCATAGAAGACTGTGCCAGAAGAAAATGACTACATACCTTAAGATGTTTCTTTCCCGAAGAACCTTCTTAGTCACGTCTGGTAGCATTATTACAATTCTCTTACTGTAAGCACTGATGCAGCCATGATTAATTTGCAAGTCTCTTGTAATGATATGTACCATTTTGTCATTCCTGTTAACTGCCCCCTCAGAAATTTCTCAGGTACGGTCAAGATGGAGGCATAGGTAGATATGCTTCACTTCCTTGTGCAACAAGAAAAATCGCAAATAACCTCAAAATAAAAAAACACCCAGAACTGCCAGAAAATTGAACTATATGGAAAACTATCAACCAAAGATTTACAGAAGCCATTTTCATCCAGATGGGTAGGAGGGACAGACAGAGATGGGGAGGCAGGGCAGAGAGGACCTGGCGTGGTGCTGGAAAGGCAATGATAGAGGTAGAACAGGTGGTCCTACATTCATGTGTTGGATGAAAAGCAGTAGGAATACCTTGGGAGGGAGCAATCCCAGCCCCAGGCCAGAATGCACAGACCAGGGTTCCAGTACTGGGAAAATAAAGCCTCATAATTTCTAGCTATAAAAACCAGCGGAGGTTGGGGCAGTGAAATAAACTGCTGATCTCTCAGGAGAGTCCATTTAAATACTCACATGGACCTAGAACATACACAAACCCACCCAGTCAGAACCATCACCCGGACAATAGCTAGAACAGTGCCAGTCACATACAGGAAGTGGATGAAATGACTGAAAATGGGGGGGAGTGCTGGCAAGCCTCCAGAAGCCAGGCAGCAGCACTGTCCTTTCTCTGCCCCCACCCCCACATACAGAAAACAGTGGCATTGGTTGCTCCACCCTGGAGAATACCTAAGGCTCTTACCATACAACTTAACAGATGCACTAAGACAGGGAGTCAAAGCATCTCTACCTAACACACACAAACAAACACAGGGAGGCTGCCATATTGAAGAACCAAAGAAATACAGCCCAAATGAAAGAAAAGAATAAAACTGAGGTAGCCAACCTATCAGATACAGAATTCAAAACACTGGTAATCAATCAGGATACTCCTAGAACTCATTGAGAATGGCCACAAAACAAAGGAAGAAATGGAGGCTACACTAAGTGACATGAAGAAAAATCCACAGGGAATCAATAGTGAAGGGAAGGAAGTCCAGATCCAAATCACTGAATTGGAACATGAAGAAATAAACAGTCAACCAGAATAGAATGAAGAAACAAAAATTAAAAAACAAAAACAGGAGAGAATAAGGAGATTATGGGACAGCCCAACATTAGACGCCAACATCTGAATCGTAGGGATGCCAGAAGGAAAAGAGGAAGAGCAAGAAACTGAAAATTTACTTGAAAATATAATGAAAGAAAACTTCCCTAATTTTGTTGAGGGAAATAGTCATAAAAGTCCAGGAAGTACAGAGAATCCCAAACAAGTGAGAACCATAGAGGACCACATCAAGAAACATCAATTAAAATGCCAAAGGCTAAAGAGAAAGAGAGAATCTTTAAAGCAGCAAGAGAAGAGCAGAGTTACCTACAAAGGAATTCCCATAAGACCATTTGCTGACTACTCAAAAGAAACTTTGCAGGCAAGAAAGGACTGGGAAGAAGTATTCAAAGTGATGAAAAACACCTACAACCTAGATTACTCTATCCAGCAAAGCTATTATTTAGAACTGGAAGGGTAGATAAAGTACTTCTCAGACAAGGTAAAGTTAAATAAGTTCATTATCACAAAGCCCTTATTATATAAAATGTTAAAGGACTTACAAAGGGAGGGAAATTGGGAAAACTGTAATAACATAATCAATAAAATATACTCATACTTTAAAAAAAAAAGAAATTACCTCAGTTAACTGCACAGAAAACTGCACATGGGTCAAGTATGACATAAGCCCTGACATACGAACTAAATCCACTAGATGCATGTATTAAGTACTGATAAGCAATAATTTGGTCTTCAGCTGATATGAATTTGCTTTCCCCTAGCATTTATATTGGGAGCTTTTTAAAATTTGATCTTGCTGCTTATATGTGGTAGACGAAAGTTGGTCATGCTTGCACATGAACATTGAAAATAACTCAGAGTAATATATAAGAATTTTACTCAATCCAAACATCTGCCCTTTCTCATTATCTAGGAAGATCGACAGGATCATTCGTATAGTCTGCCCCTTTACAATACTCTACTGTTTTTTGTTTGCTTGTTTTCATTGCCCTCTGGGTTCAAAGAATAGATGCTTGATGTGAAGGGTAGGAAACACAATTAAAATTTAGAGCGTTGTTATTTTTGAGTCTAAAATTGTTCAGAATCATATTTTTTTTTAAGATTTTATTTATTATTTTCAGAGAGAAGGAAAGGGAGAGAGGCAGAGAGGGAGACAGACATTAATGTATGGTTGCCTTTCACCTGCCTCCAGCCACGGACCTGGCTGGAGACCTGGCTTGCAACCTGGTAATATGCCCTGGCTAGGGATTCGAACCAGCAACCTTTGGGTTCACAGGCTGGTGCCTTAGCTACTGTGCCACCATCCAGGGGCTAGGTTCATATTCTTAATGCTCCATAGGAAAGGAGTCATTTCGTTTGTAATTTGAACCATGAGAACTGCCTATACTTGGCCATGTTTGAGCTACAAAATGGCAATTTCGTATGGTTCAATTCAATAGTTCAGAAATATTCACATTCCTCAAGAATAGACTGAAAATCTGAAAATTTTTCCTTCTCTTTGAAAGACAATCAATTCTATTTATGTCTTTCCATTGCTGCTTGTGGCCAATTCTCCCAATTTACAGTAGTCAAAAGGTCTGTCCCTAAAGTATCGAGCCAATGTCAATTATAATAAAAACATTTTTGCACCCTGCCCGATACTTTTGGGACAGACCTCGTATGTACATTATTTATTCACATAGCTACTTTCTTTCATACTCCAAATACTTTGGAGTCTAAATCACACATCTTTGAGGCCTTGAGGGGATTATTGGAGTCCATTTAAAGACAAATCCATTGAGAAAAATCAGAGTATAATACAATGTTTAAAAAGTGGGCGTGGGGTGGTAGGGCGAGACTTTAGGTAGGAGTCTTTACTTCTAAAGAGAATGGAAAGCTGGAGATTAATTAACACCCTACGGGAAGTAAGGGTGACAGCCATCTTTGCAATCTCTTATTCTTCTTCCCTTCCTCCTTCCTTCCTTTTCAGCATGATTGCTTCCTCAAGTTAATACAAAGCCACAGCAATTTTCTTACGTTACAAGAACTATGTGTTTCTAACCCAATTCTCCTTGAAAATCCTTCACATGTGCAGTGGACATCTGAGATACTGTGTCCATGCAGCTCATTAAAGATTCACCATTTGAACTTCAGGGGCGGTAACATTTTGCAAGTGAGAAAGAGACCTTCAGTGTGGGGTGGGGCAGGCTCACAGGACTGCTCTGCCAGGCAGCACCACCTCGGTGGCTTTCCAGGTGTCCCAGTGTAAAGTGCAGAGCACTTCTGTTCTGTTATGAATGTCCAATGAGTTGTCAATAAAAGGGGAGAGAAAAAAATGGAATGCTTAAGCCACCATGATGCTGATGTCACCCGGCAGACCTGTGTTTGAATCCGTCACCTTGGACAAGGTGCATGATCTCCCTGAGCCTTGGCTTTGAGGAGACTGAATGTGATACAAGCCAGGCTGTCAGCACAGGCCAGCCCGGCACACAAAGCACTGAGTAACCATCAGCTGCTCTTCCTCCTCTCCTCCATCCTTATAACCATATGGGAGGATGAGCCTCCATATTCATACAAAGCTCTTTCCCAAGCTGGGCCCTGAAACTGCCTTCTCTCTGAATTGGAGGACCACATCCAGATAGAGTGAGTGCAGGCAGGTCCCCTAACTCTTCATGAGCCTTTACAACGTCCACCCTGGGCTTCACCGACAGTAGTCATGGGCTGCAGCCCTGAACTTCATGCCACACAGCCAGGGCCCTCACACCTACAGGCCCCCCGGAAAGCAAATGTTGAAGGAGAACAAAAACACCACAGAATCCCTTTTTGGGGTGATTAAGTGTCATGGAATGTCTGAGCTAGAAAGGCCTTTAGGAATCTTCTCACGTTTACCAGTGAGGAAACTGAGGCTCAGAGCTGAAACCCATCTAACGACACTGAGAGTTTCCCCCAGGGTGGAACCAAAGCCCTGGGTGCCTGTTTGTAGTCTGGTGCTCTTCCTTTTGGCACTGCATGGTGAGCCTGTTCAGATCTCTCTTAAACCCTGAGGATACAGGCCAGTTCCCATGGTTTTGGCTCACTCTGAATCCAAAAATGTTTTCCAAGTAGGCTTCAAGCCTTCAAGCACTGCTTTTGGTTTTGCCTGCCCCACCCTCTGTGTAACTGCCCCTATCCGCCTACAAACCAAAGATTGTGCACATGCTAGAATGCCAAGGCACTGGCTACCACAGAGAAGACCCACCTAAATCATATACATGTCTGAAAGCACACTAGCGAGCGCCTTGGCTTTCAAAAGGTTAAACGTTTTATTTAAACCAGACTTTCAAGACTTTAAAAACATATTTGTTTTTACTAAGAATGCTTAGGGAAAGCACACTGGTTGCTTGTGTTGCTTAATTGTCTCCCCCCACCCCCATTTCCTGTTAGCCTAAAAAAGATATTACTACTAGATTAAGTTGGCTTACTTTTGAAATAGCCAAGAACCAACAGCTCGCATGAGTAACGCTGTTTGGGCTGTAGATTAAATGTCAGGATGGACTATAGACATCTTTCAAAGGAAAACAGGAAAATGCTTTACATGATTTTTGCTCTAAAACCATGGTGCAAACCATAAGGAAAGTTCACGTCAATAGCTTTCCTCAGACAATTGCAGCTACTGCGCGAGTCCCGCTAATGAAATAGCAGTAGAGGCTGTGAATGGCCAACTCCTGAAAACATGTCAAAAAGCGAGCCTGTTGGTCTGCATAAACTGCCTAGGTTTCTGCAGCTGGGTTTACCTCCTTCCTCCTGCTCTGTCTGACCCCCAGAACCCCTATACTGAGGGGGATCCTTCATGCAGAAGCTGCTTGTAATTTTGTCACATGAGAAGACCCCCAATCTCAAACTGGAATGAAGATGCTGTTTCTTCTGTAGTGTTGTGGCTGAGAGAAGAGGCCTAGTAACCTCTTTTTAGGAGATTATCGGTCCTTATTTTTGAAACAAACTAACTACATGCATATTAGTTGGGTATCTACTACCCAATCCTAAAATGATTTTCCCTCCAAAAGCGTATAGTCAATTCAAAGAAACAGGATACCCCCATAAGATTATAAAGTGGTATATGGTTAAGAGCCCTGGTGACTATCTCAGACAAAAGGCCCAAATTTTGTCTTGGAAAAGCGAGTGGCCATTGAGATGTAGAGTTGGTGGGAGATGAGCTGGACTTTGCACAATGAAGCAGATTTGGACACAAGGTAGAGTAGGATGGATTTCCTGAAAGACAGAACTGCATAAATAAATGTTGGGAGTCATAATGTGGATGGCAAGTTGGAACACAAGAAAAAGATAAGCCAGTGGGACTTGACTGGTGGTACCATAAAGAACAAGAGATAAGATTATTAGGTAGGATGGGGCTCAGGTGTGAGGAATCCTGAAGTTTATGCTGAACCATTTGGACCATTATCATTGTCGATAGCTAATGAGGGGTCATTGGAATACGGGTCAGAGCTGATGAAGAAGGCCTAGAGCCAAGCCCTGGGAAACTCTTATCTAGACGTAGAATAGAAAGAGCTGTCAGAGAAACTGAGAGAAACAGAAGTGGAGAAGTAGTAGCAGAACCAGAAGGGAGGAGTGTCAGGGAGCCCAGATAGGAAGGATTCGAGAAAAGTATGAGCATTTTTTGCTACCAAAATCAAATCCTCTCCTTTTCTACCCCTATCTACTCACCACACCCTCTGATCTTTATCTCCTCTGTCACATTAGTCACTTTATTGCAATAAGTGACAGAACAAACCATGTACACAATCCTTGTCCACGTGTAGACGGGAGAGGAAGCACAGCAGAGTGGGTAGAGGGTTGCCTCTCCAGCAAACAGAACTGGATTTGGATCCTGGCTCCACTGATTTTCTGGGTGATATTAGTTACATTAAGCTTTCTAATTCTCAGTTGTGGCATATCTTTTTCTTTCTTTTTTTTCCAGCATCCTTTCCCATTTCTTTCTGTGATAGCACACCAATTTTGCTTTGGATAACAACCCAGCCAGCATCGCATATAGTCATATTAGGACTTCCAAGATCTCTGTTTGCCCTCATTCTTCCCAGGTATTTGAGTTGTGAACACAAGAATGCAAGAGCAGATATCAGCTCTTGAAGTCAACCAAGCAGCACCCCAATAAAACTGCCGGTCTGTCCCTGCACCTCAGTCCCAGGAGTTAATCCATTCCACTTTCTTTCTAAGCCTAGTTCTTTAGTTTTCCCAAAATTCTCTGAGCTATCCTTGTGATCAATTACATTTATTGTCAGAATAGGTTGTTGATTGCATTTTAAAACCAATATCTACCCTACTCCTGACCGCTATGAGGATTAGAAGTATGGCCATCTCCAAACTCAGGGCCTAGAATACAGGGCATGTAATAGATCAACATCTGCTTTAATGATGATAAGAAGGAACCTGAGTTCTCCACAATCCCATCTCCAGGGCTCTCTATTACTATAACTAGGCCAGGATGGAGTTAGGATGGGTGCACTGTTCTCAGGAGCTTTGCCACTTGTGTTCATTATGTTTTGCATCCTCCCATCTCTCTAGTTCAGGCAACATGGGGTTGGTCAGGGCTGTGCTGGGCTTAATCCCAGGAAGGTAAACCATAGCCAGGCCTCTTTGTTTCCGAAACACATGCTAGAGAAAGGTGGAGGAGTATGCTCTGCCCAGGAGGAAGTTTTCTACATTTCACACAGGACCAGGGAAAACTACAATAAGAACCATTCATGATCTCCAAGGATTGTGCCCAAGAAGAAGGGTGGAAACAGCACAGCTAAGTATAAGAGAGATAAATCAAATGCTGTAGTTGTATGTCAACCACTTTAATTAATTAAGTTTCTTTCCATGCTGTCATCCTTTGCTTTTCCTGCAATATTCTGCTAAACTGTTCCCATGGGCTGATTGAGTACATGCATGTGAAGCTCTGTGTAGAATAAATAATTACACAAGACATTTTTGAAAGAATAAATGCATTTGGCTTAACAAAACCAATTCACATCTTAAGGAACCAGCTTCTCCAATGCCAGTTATGTCAGCAAACTATTTCTCCAGCAATGTGGCAGTTTAATTCTTCACCCTTGTCTCCTTGGCTATACTACACACAAATAGTTTTCAGGATAGGAAAAGAAAAATGCTTTCCGGTGTCTGTTTTAAATTTGTTTTTATCTGCTTTATCTAACTGTGTCCTCGTATTTGTTTTATAGCAAAAACAAAACAGAGGAAAGATATCAACCATGTCCCTGAAAGTTTATATATCTGTAAGTTGCCTTTTGCTGTTGATGATAATAATAAAAAAAAATCTTGTGTTGTACAGCAAAGATCTTGTCCATAAACTAAAAACATCCACTTCCCTCACTTCCTTCAAGTCTCTTTTGAGGGCTGATGAAGGGACAATCAGTGACCTGTGAGCATCCCTCCAGGGTTCTCCTAATAGCAGCTATCTCTACTGATTGCTTGATTACCGCTCAAAAGAGGAAACTGAAATCAAGCTGGGATCAGAAAGCCAGGATGAGCAGTTGTGTCTCCAAGGCCTGGGGTCCTGACTCCATCAGCCGACACCTGACAAGCCTTCAAACAAACCATGCCTCCTAAAATAACATGCATGCCTGACTAGGAGGCAACCCCAAGTGTAAGGTAAGCTCCCCTGTTCCCAATTGAAACTACTACAAAGAGAGAAAAAGGGTGAATGTGGGGCCAAGCTGAATCTATAAATTTTAGGAACTGCATAAAATAGTAATTTTTACTTTCCATTTACCAATTTAGTTATACACCTACTTAAAAGTTATTTTTCTACATTCACATTTTACAAACCAATTTTACTTAAATTCCTGGCATGCATTTTTGACCTATGTATGCTCTGTACTTTTTATTTTAAATCATTTAACACAGGTATCCAAGCATGCTCTCTCCAGTTGTACCTAGTTTTGAGCATTTTTCATGAGGCTGTACTAAAAATCTTTCCCCAGCTACAAGTGCTCTTCTACATGGTTTTTAGAACAGTGGCGTGTTTTCATTCATCCTATAGAGGCCTTCACAAAGGCATCACTCACAGTAATGCTTTTTAAAATTATCATTAACAGACATCTTTAAAAGATCTGAATCTTGAAATTATGATATGCTGCAGGAATAATTAATCTGTGTTAGATTTAGCTGCTTAAAACACAACCCCCATCACGTGACCTTAATGAGTCAAATTAAGGTTGATTGAGGTTATGTCACCATAATGCAACTTCTCCAAACCTGTACTCTATTCATAATAAAGTTATTTCTTAAACACCCTATAAAATGTGGAAGTTTTGTAAAATTAATATATTAAGTAACACTCTGCAATATATATTTTTTTGATATATTTTTATATATCAAAAATATAGTGATAATACAGTATCATTAGCTTAACATTTACATACGTTAATAAGCCAAAACACAGTAATTAAATGTAATGTTCATATGCATTAACAAGTTAACAAAGAAGCAGTAATTCTGACACAGAGAGTTCTGATTAAGATCACTGGGAAGAAGTAGGAGGGGCTGTGGGAGGAGTTTGCGGAGGCAATGGGAAGCAGTCTAGGACGGGATTGGTGGAGAAGCTGATGCCTCCAGAGCCAATGGGAACTAAAAGAGGGCGGGCTCATTGGCTCCTGAGCTCTTCGGGCTCTTTTTTTAGGCTGTCACTCTGGCTCTCAAGCTCTTCTTTGAGGCTGCGGGGGGATCCTGCTGCAGCGGCCTGCATTTCCCAGCAGACGGTATTTTGATTGGGAAGGAACTCTGGGCACAACCTAGGATCAGGTTGGCCTGGCAGAGGGTGGCAGGTTTATTCTTTGGGTGCTCTGAAGGGAACAGGCTCTGAGACAGAAGCCTGTCATTCTTCCAAATGTGTAGCTTTTGTGTATTATGTTGTTTTAGTTTGTAAACTAACCCTATAGGAACCAACAGGGGAAATGATAGGAAAACTCAAGAGTTTGGCTCTTATTAACTGATAGGCTTCAATAATTAAAGCTGTGACTTGATTGGCTTAAGTCATTGCTTTTGAAACAAAGATTCTTTCTTTTATCACCAAACCTTTAGCTCTGGACTTTAGAGGGTCGCAGCAGGCAGCACAACCCCAATTGCTATTCGGTAACAATTTCATGATTGGAGTTTTATTAACATTATATGTTTACTAGGACGAGTTGTTTTTGGCTCAATTTTTTTGTCCAACCTGAGAATCTTCGATTTTTTTAAATAACATTTATTTTTAATTTCTGAACACAGAAATTATTTTTTAAATTCCCCATAGAAGATTTATAAAGTATAAGTTGTGATAGTCAAACTTATAGCACCCACAAAATGTCCACATGCTAATTCCCAGAATCTGTGAATATGTTACTTTACCTGGTAAAAGAAACTTTGCTGATGATTAAGGCTAAGGGCTTAAAACGGGGAAAAGATGGGGAAGTTAGCCTGAACAACTATCCAGGTGGGCCCAATGTAATCACATGACTCCTGAAAGCAGGGAATATGCTATAAACTAAACTCGTATCTCTACAAATTCCTAAGTTGAAGTCCTAATTTTCAATGTATTAATATTAGGAAGTAGGGCCTTTAAGGTGTGATGAGAATGGAGCCCTCATGAATGGGATTGGAGCCCTTATAAAAGAGACCCCACCCTGGCTGATGTGGCTCAGTGGATGGGCGCTAGCCTGCAAACCCAAGGATCGCTGGTTCAATTTCCTAGTCAGGCACATACCAGGTTGTAAGCTAGATCTCCAGCCAGGTCCCCAGCTGGAGGCAGATGAAAGGCAACCATATATTGATGTTTCTCTCCCTTTCTTCCTCCCTCCCTACCCTTCTCTCTAAAAATAATGAATAAAAATCTTAAAAAAAAAAAAAAAAAAAGCCCCAAACAGCATCCTCATCCCCTTCACGTGAGGACACAGAAAAAAGACAACAGTCTTTGAACCAGGAAGCAGGTCTTACACAATCTGCTGACGCTTCTGTTGTGGACTTCCCAGCCTCCAGAACTGTGAGAAATAAAGTTCTGTTTTTGATAAGCCACACCACAAAGTCTATGATATTTTGTTATAGCAAGCAATCTGAAGAGACTAAGTCAGTACCTTTCTAGTTGTGGTCAGTGAGAGAAGTGAAGATAGAAGGATCAGAGAAAAGCACTTTGAAAAGGACTCAACCCGTCACCACTTTGAAGGTGTGTTAAGGAGACAATATTAGTTGTTTAGGGCTACTGTAAAGGATGCAACAAACTGGGTGGCTTAAAATAATAAAAATGCATTGTCCCACAGTTCCTAAAAGTCTTTAGGCACATTGCCTAAAAGTCTTAAATCAGAGGTCATGAACCCTCTGACCCTGTAGGGAACAGTCCTTCCTTGCTCATCCTAGCATAGGATGGTTTGCCAAAAATAAATCATGGACATTCCTTAGTTTGCACTTGAAGCACTCAGTCTCTGTCCATCATCACAGATGTTCGCCTCTCTTGTGTCATCTCTTTGCTTCTTCTCTTCTTATAAGGACTCCAATTATATTGGGTTAAGGGCCGACTCCCCTCCAGTATGACCTCTTTCCAATTTACATCTCCAAAGACTACAGTCATCCATGGCTTAATGAGGCAAACGCATTCTGAGAAATGTGTTGCCAGTCGATTTCATCATGATGCAAACATCACAGGGTGCATTTACACAAACCTGGATGGCACAACCCACTACTGCAATTGTATGTGCTATCTTTTCACTTGGCTGGAGTGCAGGTTTGTTTACACCAGCATCACCACAAACATGAGGAAGTCCTGACACTTGGCTTCTTTTGTGATGCAAGTGCTTTATTTAAGCTGCATTCCTTAGATTGCTGAAGAACCCACTTCAAACCCCACTATTCAGAATATTGCCACCTGTAGGGCTAGGTGAAGAGCCAAGACCGGCCCCTTTCCTTCAGAGATCTTGGTTGATTCTGACCCTGGAGACTACTTGTTTTTATCTTCCTCCCATTCTTTAAATTCCCGCTCTTATGTTTTACATTCATCATTAAAAAGTGATCCCACATGCCGGCCTGCGAACCCACACGTCGCTGGTTCGATTCCCAGCCAGGGCAACATAAGGAGGTTGCAAGCCAGGTCTCCAGCCAGGTCTTAGCTGGAGGCAGGTGAAAGGCAACCACACACTAGTGTCTCTCTCCCTTTCTGCCTCTCCCCCTATACCCCTCTCTCTAAAAATAATGAAATATTTTTTAAAAAGTGAGGTTTCAAAAAAGAAAAAGTGATCCCACAGAACCATAAGCTCCTATCCTCCACCCGCTAAAGCAGAACCTGAGGCCCCTTCTCAAGAAAGATCATCTCAATCAACCTCAATCCGTCTATCTCTCTGCACACCTCCCACCTTGACCTCAGTGTCTGCCCTTCACATACCTCTTACGCACCACGGCCTGTAAGTCATAAACGTTTATTTTCTTTAGAGCCTCCTAATGGTTATTGCTTAAAGCGCACGTTGCAATTGTAATAAAAACCACAAGGGTATGTCGAGCTCCAACTCTGATTTAGAAAGAGCAGCAGGATCCGGGACCTCAAGGCCGGCTGGGCGCTGGCAGGCATGACTAGCCGACAGCGTTACTATCCACTTGCCCCGCGTCGGCACTCAACAGCCACGCCTTACGTTGCGTGCGTAGGACGCTATGAGGTAGAGATGGCCGCATGTCACACCTTGCAAGCTGACAGGAAACTTGCCGCTCCATTATAACCTTACAGGCCTGCCGTCATAGGGGCGGTTTAACAGGAACGTTGTGGGGCGCGTTACAGGATTTCCAAGTAAGTTGACACACACAGGCACCAGGAGGTGGGACAGCGGTGTTATCTTCTTTCTGAGGGGACACAGCTCAACCCAGGACTGGACCGTGAGTCAAATGTGAGTGGCCTCTAGAAGCTAGAAAAAATAAGGAAACACTTTCTTCCCTACAACCTCTAGAAAAGACCAGAGCCCTGCCAATACTTTAATTTAATTCAGTGATACCGGTGTGGAGACTTCTGACTTATCGGACTGTTGAATGATAACTTTCTGTTGTGTAAGCTATTAAGTTTGTAGTAATTTGTTACAGCAGCGATAGAAAAGCAATACGTAAGTACTCAAACTTTTGTAAATAATCTTTATAAGAAAAATATAATCTTTTCAGCAAACAGTGCTGGAGTAACTGGATATTTATATTAAAAATATAAACCTCAACCCCTATCTTGCATCTTAACAAAGATTAACTCCAAAAGAGTCATAGATCTAAATGTAAAAGCTAAAGCAATAAAACAATCATAAAGAAGAAAAATAATAAATTAGAGTTTGCCAAAATTAATAACCTCTGCTCAGTGAAAGGCATCATTAGGGAAATGAATAGTCATAGCACAGCCTGGGAGGAAATATTTATAAAACATAGTCCACAGGATCTGGTGCCCAAAACATACAAAGAACTGCTGTAGCTCAATAATAAGATGACTGTGTGTTTCAGTTAATTTTTTTATTGTTGTTCAATTACAGTTCTCCCAATTTTCTCCCCATTGCTCTCCCCTGCTCTGCTGCCCCCAATCCCATAGTCAGTCTCCGCCCTGTTGTCCATGTCCATGGGTCCTTTATATACTTGTTCCTTGACTACACCCTTCCCCCTCTTTCCCCTGTTATTCTCTTCCCCACTTCCCTCTGGTCACTAACTCTGGTTCTATTTCACTCATTTGTTTTGTTCATTAGGTTCCACTTATAGGTGAGATCATATAGTATTATTCTTTCACTGCATGGCTTATTTCACTTAGCATAATACACTCCATTTCAACCCATGCTGTCCCAAAGGGTAGGAGTTTCTTGTTTCTTTCTGCTTCGTAGTACTCCATTGTGTAAATGTACCACAGATAACTCAATATTTTGAAGTGATCAAGATATTTGAACAGATACTTCACAAATTAAAATATATAAATGAAAATTAAGCATGTGGAAAAGAAGTCAACATAGTTATAGTTGAAATCAAAATTAAAACTATATGTCAGAGGGGAGTGGATTCAAAGGTCTAAAAGAGATGAAGGGATTAAGAACTACAAATTGGTAGTCACAAAATATTCCTGGGGATGTAAGGTACAACTAAGGGAAGTCAGTCAGTGATATTGTAATAACTGTGTATGGTGCCAGGGAAGTACTTGAAATATCAGGAGGACCACTTTGTAAAGCATATGGTTGTCCAATCAACATATGCTGAACACCTGAAACTAATACAAAGTAATATTGAATTTAAGCTGTAATTGAAGAATAAAATTTAAAAAATAAAATTAAAACCATAATATAATATACACACCAACCTGAATGCCTAAAATTTAAACTACTGACAACACTAAATATTAGTAAGATATAGAATAAGGTGACTCAGATATTACTAGATGAAATGCAAAATGTTACAATCACTCTGGAAAAGATCTGACACTTTCTTATAAAACTATATACTTTTCGTATTCTCTAGCAATTCCACTGTTAGGTATTTACCCAAGCCAAATGCAAACATATGCTTACAAAAAGGTATACAAGAATTTGCTTTGAAGCTTTATTAATAATATCCCCGAACTAGAAAAATGCCAAATGCCTATCAATAAGAGAATATATTGACAAACTGGCATATTCACTCAATGAAATATTACCAAGCAATAAAAATGAGCAAACTACTAATAAAAACAACAACATCAATGAATCTGAAAACTTATTATGCTGAGTGAAAGGGCCTCACATGTAAGAGTATTCACAAAAGGATTCCATTTGTAGGAATTCCAGACTAAGCAAAACTAATCTATAGTGGGGAAAGAAATCAGAATACTGGTTATCTGGGATCCATTAATGCATCACTTTGGCTACTGTGAGGTGGGCAGACGGTAGAGGGGACAAGGGTGGAAGCTGGAAAGGCAGTTGAGAGACTGTTGTGATAATATGAGTAAGATTCAAGTGCTTTTAGCTACAGCATTAGCAATGGGAGGTGTGCTCTGACCCAAATCCTGCCATTTTTTAATATGGTGAAGTTTTTAAAAATAAAGTACATTTTCTAGTTATTTAGAAAAAGAGGTCACCCCCACGCCCAGAGAAGCTAATTGAGTAACTGGGCAGCTGGTTTTAACAACACAATTGCTTTCCTGGAATTTGGATTGATAGTTAGACATAAGAGGAGATAGCTAGAAACCCTAAAAGAAACCTGATCATGATAGAACATTTTCCAGTTGGTAAGGACATCAGTGTTCAATTTTACAGTTGGATCTGTTTCATTCTCCAGCTTCTTGGGAGAAGAGAGAAACCACACACACATACACACACACACACACACACACACATCATGTTTCTTCCTAAATTTGCCAGCTCTAGAGTTTTTATTCCTTTCCAATGGATGGGTTTTAACGTTCACCAAAACAGATATGAAATTAAAGTAGAATGCTCCCATGGTGTACATGGAAGCAATTTTTGTGACTCCTTACTCTTACATGCTGGAACATCCTCTTCTCGTTGAAGAAAGATGAAATACGTCTTTGGAGAAAGTGCTAGGCAGATCCAGATGGGAAGATAGTAGCTCCCTCATATATACTAACTTTGAAGCTGTGAGGTATTATTGAAATTCCCAGAAAGCTATGGGCAAAATTCTTTAAAACAAAGCAACCCAGATATGAAGGTAAAAAAGTTTCTTGTAAAGTGTATTAAGGTATAATAAATAGCAGTATTAAAGGTAGTTTTGTAATGTGTATAAAATACAGCAAGATAGAATAAATAAGAAGTAAAGTAAAATAAAGTGCAAATAAACATAGGTTATATATATATAAAAAAAAAACACACACAAAAAACCAGGAGTAAGGCTAATACAAAATTTGTACATTTAATTCCTTTTACTTTGTCCAAACCACAAATTTGGCATAAATGACCATAAATTCTTTGTCATTCCTCTAAACAAGAGAAGTTTAATGGGTTGCCTTGTGAGTTCCTTTGACCAACAGAATGCAGTGGAGATGACATTGTACATCTTCTGAGGTTACTCCTCAAAATCTCTCGCAGTTTCTGCTGGCTCCCTCCCGGAACCCAGCCTCAATGTGAAGAGGCTGGGCCAGGCTGCAGGAGATCCTTGGCCCAGTCCACACCAGTGCCAGCTGAGCCAATGGATGACTGCAGCCACATAAATAAACCAGGTAAGAAAAATCACCCAGCTGAGGCCGCCCAAATTGCTGACCCTCTCGCAACCAGTGTTTTGTACAGTGTTTGCTGTTTTAATAGCTTTGGGACGGGGGTTGTTGTGTAGCAAAGACTTCTCTGTACATTGTACCTGTGCAAAAGGAAATAGCACTAAGCTTTCACTAGCCAATACAAACAACATCTAGTCATTTATACAACTCAGTGTCCACATGATTAGCAAAGTAATTGTTGAAGAGATTCCAGTTGGGTGTGATTTCTTGTGCTTCTCAGGCAAAACCTGGCAGCCCAGATGAGTAAACTTGTTTGTAAATCCTGGTGCTTATTCCATTTTTCATGAGTCTAAAATGTTTATGTCTCAAATATGGAACAACAATCTTATTTCTATTGCATATCAAATACAAATGGAACTAGTGGGTCTGGCTGGGGCCTCTACGATCATCCAGTCCAAAATTCAAGGAGTCATTCTAACTCCTCTCTTCTCACACTATATGTCACATCTTCTAGGCACCACCTTCATTATATATGAACATGTTACCATTTCTAGCTCCTTCCACTGCCTGGGCTAAAACTGCTGCCATCTCTCCCTCTAATTATTGCAATAGCTTCCCAACCTCCTTCCCTGCTTCCACTCTTGTCCCCGCCACAGTGTGCTCACTTCATAGTAGCCAAAGAGATCCATTAAAAATGTAAGTCTGATTGCTTATCTACTTTGCTCAAAACCTGGCAGCTGACTTCTGCTTAAAGTCAGTGGGTATATGCTACGTGGAACTCTCTTCCAACAGATACCTGCATGTCTTGTTCTCTTCAAATGTTACCTTGTGAGAAGCATTTCTTGAGGACTCTTTATTTTAATGTTGCAAATATTCAAACCTGCCCCAACATTACCTATTTTTAAAATTCAGTTTAGAGTTCTTCTCTGCACCTATAACCATTTGACAGCCTGAATATTTGTTATCTGTGTCCTAACTCTAAAATGTATGTCCATGAGGGCACAGATCTTATTTGGCTTATGCTCTATCGACATGATTAGAACAGTATCTATTACACAGTAAGCAATTAAATATCTCTTAAATAAATAAATAACTGAAGATTGAAGATAAAAATGCAGCATGACTATTGAGTAAGACCTTTTATCTCCAGTTTACCATCTTTTCTGTATATACTACTGGGTATGTACTCTTTCTTACTTTCTTTATTCACTAAAAAATATTTACTGTCTTAAAAACATACAAAATGCAGACATTATTTAAGTCAAACTTCCAGCAAGGAAAAAATGTCCAAGGTCCCAATTTTTGTAACATATATGCTCAAGAGGAGGCAGGAAAAAAAGAAGCATAAATAAGAAAATGTGAGCTAGTGACAAGGACTATGAAAATAGTAAACTCCTGGATGACCCTTGTGGAAAGTGGCTGGGACAAGGCTGAGGAGTTGTGACTTGAATGAAGTTGGCCATGCAGAAAACTGGATGAAGAACTGCCAGGCAGAGAGAATAGCCAGTGCAAAGGACTCAAGGATTGAACTTGGAATGTTGAAGTTTGAACTTGGAATGTTCATGGGAGCAAGAGATTAACATAGAGTAAGGTGAAGAAAAGAGGAGAGAGGAGTACTGGAGAGATGGTGGGTGTGACGAAACTTGAGGCCTATATAAAAAGATTGAATTTTAGCCCTGGCTGGTGGCACAGTGGATAAGGCGCCAGCCTGCGAACACAAAGGTCTCTAGTTCGATTCCCAGCCAGGGCACATAACCAGGTTGCAAGCCAGGTCTCCAGCCAGGTCTGTAGCTGGAGGCAGGTGAAAGGCAACCATACATTGATGTTTCTCTCCCTCTCTTCCTCTATCCTTTTCCCTCTCTCTGAAAAATAATAAATAAAATATTTTGTAAAAAAAGATTGAATTTTATTAGAGTTAAACTTTATTTTGAATGAAATGAAGCCATTACCAGACTTTAAGCAGGAAATAATACAATCGATCTACCCTCTAGCTAGCTTCTCTGTTAGCTGTCTGTGGAGAGCCAAGGGCAAAAATTGAGCTAGAAAGGAGGCCACTGGAGTAATCCAGGGAGAAATGATGGCGATGGTGTGAAGGAGATACTTCTGGATATATTTGAGATGGAGTATACCGAATTGGTTGATGAAATAGGTATGGAATATTAAAGGAACAAAAAGGAGTAAAAGACGATGTTGGGTTAAGGCGCTCCCATGAATGGTGACTGAGCCTGTCAGAGACTGTCACCATTGTCCTCTGCTGAGACCTGGACAGACTTTTCCTATGGGAACAGCATTTATTATCCAATGATATTGTGAAAATACCAGGTAATTTAATTGTGTCCCTTTTTAGCTGCTCTGGCAGGAGCTCCACCAAGGGTAAAGGGTCTGTTGCAATGAACTTTTTTAAACTACTATACATTTATTCCAAGTTAGAGACTTGAAATGTCCCTTCTACCAGGGTGATATGAGCCCCATTAAAATATGTTTGCCCACCAGAAAGTTGTTGTTCTAAAGTACAGCCTGATTTAGCATCAAAATTATCCAATAAATGGACAGAAATTTTTTTTTCTCCTAATTGTCATCCCCAAGGTGAATTCTTAATATTAGAAGTCAAGTGGGCTTTATTGAGCAAAGAAAATGTAATGCAAAAACAAGAGCTCCCCAAGGGCCACTTTGCTTTCACAACAGCCCCTCCCCTGCCCTGTAAATGCGTCGCACAAGCAGAACAGTGACCCAAACCCTTGGAAACTAAGTGCTGCAACACATCCGACTCCTCATACCCTATGAACATGTACAAGGAGAAAGAAAGACAGTCAAGAAATGTGGGTAATAAAACATCGTGGTTATTCTCTCATGAAGGAAAAAGAAAACAAGGCAAATAGATCTGGCAATGTACAACGTAAGTTACAGAAAATAGTGCTGGTAGCTTCAAGAAGAAAGAACATGCATTGCAAAACAACTTAATCCAGTGATTAATAAATATGAATTAGTAAATACCCAGCAAATACTAAATACTCAGATAAGCCTTCTAAGTCTCTTCTCTAATCCTGGTTCTTAAAGTAGCAGCAAAATGAACCCCTCCTCCAACCTACTCCCAAATAAAGAGGCTTTTCTTCCTAAAGGGGTGGTGAGAAATTGCCTCTCATGAATCAGACCTGCCACAAGGATGGTTCAAAAAACAAAGACATTTGAAAATGGAAATGCTGAGTGGAATAACCACAACCCTGAAACTCGGCTTGCAAATGTAATACTCCCCACACACATGCTTTAAGCACAGACCCAGCACTATGCATGCCAGCAGCACTTACACTTGAGTAGCCACGTTAACCCAAACAATCCCCCCTTTAAAAGGATACTGATGAGAATAGAGGTGAAAATGTATGGGAAACCGCAGCAAGAGTCATCCAGCCTGACAGACAAGAGTCTAAAAATAAAGCTTTACCTATCAAAATGAAGGATGAGACACAGATAAGAAAATAACGAGAAACAGATGACAAAGCTACTTTCCATTGTGGTGGTGCCTTTTTTTTTTTTAAAGTGTTCTGAAAATATGTTTACAGGAGGCTCTAAACACGTCTCTGTCTTCTACCTGTACAAGAGGAAGTAGAAATCATTTGTCAGACTTCAAGAGAAACCCTTGGCTTAAGTGTTGTAGAAGACTCAGGCAATCTGACTACATTCTGAGCTCATAGAGGAAGGATTCCCCCAAATGCAGGGGAAGGCATCTTGGGGGACAGCCAGAGGGAGGCCCTTCTGCCAAGGTTTGGTTAGAAACCTGATTTGGAAAGTATGGTCCTGAAATAAAGCAGTGAAGTACCTGCCATAGGACTCCTGAGTGGTTTTATGGTTTTCTTTCTCCAGAGTTAACCATTAAAAGGCTGATGCACAAAGATGTTAACTCCTTAGCAGCTTCTGAGAGAAGTTACTAACTATATGATTAAAATAAAATACAGATCCTCTTTGTCAGCCTATCTTAAGGTCTAAAAGCATTTTCTCTTATGATTAGCAGAGGAGAGTAAAATTTATGTTATGTGCCTACCTTAGTCCATTTGCACTGATATAACAAAAATACCATAGGCTGGGTGGCTTATAAACAACAGATTTATTTCTCATAGTTCTGGAGGCTGGGAAGACCCACATCAAGGCGCCAACTTGAGCCTACTTTCCTTATTCATAGATGCTGCCTTTTCACTGTGTTCTCACATGATGGAAGGGGCAAGGGAACTCTCTGGGGTCTCTTTTATAAGGGCACTAATTCCATTTATGAGCCTCATGACCTATCACCTCTCATCAGTCCCACCTCTCAGACCATGACATTAGGGATTAGGCTTCAACATAAGAATTTTAGGTGGACACAAATAGTCTGTAGCAGTGCCTTTGGAGGAGGAAGAGTATTTCATCATCATTTCTAAATGTGAAAACTGCTTTCAAAATGGCTTACTTAAATTGAGGGGGGATATTGATAAGAGTTAGTGGGTTTAATATGGGTAAGTTCTGGGCATCCTAGAAAAAACTAGTTCTAAGTGGATTTCATCACTGAGTAAGGAAGTTCCTATCAATTGGACATAAGAGAGCTTTCCTGTTCCACACCCGAGATAATCCCAGGTAGGCAATGTAACAATGTACAAGACAACAGGCTTCAGAATCTGAAGTCCAGCTCTGGCATGTGCTATCTCCATGTCCCAGGACCTTGGCAAGTCACTGCCGTGAAAGGAGAAATTGCTGTTTACCTAACCCAAACTGCTGCTGGGGTTAAATGAAGTAAGGCATTTAGAACAGCTAGGCAGGGAGGAGGTACCTTATCCCCTGTCCATTCCATACTCGCTGCTGGTTTTCCTGTAGAGGACACTCTCCTGTGTTGGGATCAAGACTCAAGTGAGTGATTGCCTCCCTCATGTTTCTCCATGGACAAAATCTAGGTTAGAGGAGGTGGAACAAATTCTTCTGGTGTGACTTCCAATTACCTTTTTTTGTGTGTTTGTAAGGTTTTTATCTAGTATTTTTATAGAGAGAAGAATGGAGAGACATCAATGTATGGTTGCCTTTCACCTGCCTCCAGCTACAGACCTGGTTGGAGATCTGGCTTGCAACTTGGTTATGTTATGTACCCTGTCTGGGAATCGAACCAGCAACTTTTGGGTTCTCAAGCTGGCGCCTTATCTACTGTGCCACCAGCCAAGGCCAATTATCTTTAGTTTTAAGTGTCCAAATTAATTTATTCAATAATTTGGCTGTTTTTTTTTTTTTCCAAAACCTTCTAGAAAAAGTAAAGCTCTTAGGGACATTCCCAAATTATACCTTAATCAAAAGAAAGTAAAGTGTGAGTTTTGAGACCTGTGGACTTTACCCTGCCTGATCCAGGTGAATTTTAGCTTCTTTCTCCAAAAGTTCATTTTGGGTAACTTTTCAGAATTATGAATTGCTTTTTCTCTTGTCATTCTTGACACAGAAAAAAAAAAAAAGACACATGCAATAAGAAGCCAAAACATCATAATCAGCTTGGAAAGTGAGGTATCGTTGAATGAAGCCAGCCAGGAAAGAGTCTTGCTATGTTTTCTGGAGTCAGAAAACACTCTTGGTTAAAAGAGAGAGGGAGGAGAAGAAGGAGAGGAGAGAAAGGAGAGACCTTGTCTAAGTGAGATTAACTTTTGAAAACACATATTATAAAAACATTGTGACTAACTCATCAATATTGAGAACCATGATCATGTGTTTTGGGAAGAGTAGAGAAAGTATTTACTATGTGGCTCTAGCAATAAACTGTGGGACCATGTGAGGTTTAAATAGTTGGCATATCCAAAGTTTTCTTGCATTATTTAATAGTGCCCACAAGTTGGCCCTGCCTGTGAGATGCTTGCATCCCATCTGTATATCACATTCTTTGTGGGTTGTGGGATACTGCCCTTTGCAAACCAAGAAGACCACCATGCAAGATTCAGAACACCCGTTTTTGGTAACATTAGTCACCATCAGCTTTTACCAGCCTGTGTTTAAGCCAGGGCAATTGAAGAAATTTTAGGGACTATTCTTTGTTCCTGGGAAAGTTTAATTTGTTAATTAAGTGGGATTGGAACAGTGCCACCTACAACAGATGCTTTAGCAGAGAGGGACAGTAAAACAAACGAATGCTCAAATGTGTAGTGTCTGCAGAGAATCTGGGTAGGAATTACTGGTGTTGAATGACCTAATCTCAGTAAGGTCAGCCAATAGCACAGTTTAGAAAAAATAAATAAATATCAAATCCTTGGTGCAAATAAAGCATATTAAGATGAAACAGAGGTCCTGAATATGTTAATTGTCCCTGGGTTGGTATTAATGTCTCTAGTAAATGTTCACAGGAGGTTTATGAAATTATGTATATTATTTTTTAAAATTACCTATACTGTGTAAATGCAAAAATTTTAATTTAAACAGCATAGGTAATTGGTATTTAGTAAGCAAATTTTACAATTTTTCTCCATGGAGTTTGTCTATGGAAGACAGTAAGACCCTAAAGATAGTTCCAAATGAGGCTCTTTCCTGCAGAGAATTTGGTAGGGTCAGAGCAGGTCAGATAGACAACAGGGTTTCTGAAAGACACAGCCCTACTCAGAGCAGGAAGTTGCATGGCTGCCTGTCCTCAAGACCGTATATCACAAAGCCTCAAGCCTAGGTTCTTCTACCAACAACTAAGGGGCCAAAATGGATTAAGAGTCAGTGACTTCTTCCAGGGTACATGAACCGTTCTCTAAACTAGCCAGCAGCTTGTGGACAGTGAGTCAGCCCCATCAAAGGATAGCTCCATGTGTGTTGGCAGGTGTAACTTTATTTGCCCATCACCACAGCCAGGCTGGGGGTATGTGTGTATTATGAGATCAGAGAGCCCACCAATGGCAAGGGTGTCATTGCTAAGGACTAGTATAGATCAGTCTGAAAGTATGTGTGTGGGTGTACTGTGGGTCCATGGGTACCCATCCCCACGTCTTTCTCCCTTTCGTATACACATATACACACATGTGCACATGTTAGTGTGAACCCAGTGCTGAAACAGCCTGATGAAGAAGCATTTGTGCTGAATTTGCATTCTTGTTCTTATTGTCCTACTGCTTAAGCTGTGAACCATGCAAGAAACTGCTGTTTCATTTCATTTCATTTCATTTCTGTAAAATAAAAGTGTTGTATATAGATCCTTCCTGTGGACCCTCCCAACTTGACCTGAGTTTATGAGTCTATTTCTTGTCCTGACTCATTTGTTTTTTTACCATAATTACACTTCTTCACTCAAAAGCTTATAACTTTTTGGAGTTTCCTTCACTGGATGGCTATCATACTATTTGTCAGAGTGCATATGGGAGAAAGTTTGAAGAAACATATAGTGCCACCTTTTTCAAGGGGCTACAATTCTTACAACTTTTTCTCAAGGAACTGTAGTCAGAAGTGAAAGTTGTAGAGGAAGTGCAGGTTTGATCCAGGCCCAGTTATTTTTCCATCATGGCTCCCTAGAATAAGTACTTCACTCCCTCCTGTCCATAGCAAGGCCCACATGCCCTTGGACCACTGGGCCTGCACTTAAGGCCTGCCTGCCCTGTTGAGCATAACGCTCTCTCTCAGAAAAGTAGTATCTTCCCTACCCCCAGGACCTTGAGCCCTGAAAGGCTAAGGCATTTGGCACCTCTACCCTCTTAAAACCTTCCTCCCTTCCTCATCCTATCCCTATTCCCCAAATCTCCCTCTTCTCAGCTGCCACTACCACCAGGCCAAGGCAGGACACTAGGAGGTCTCTGTGTTCTCTCAGCTTTTTTCTAGGGGCATTTATACCAGAGGCTGCACCACACCCGCCTGGCTACAGGGAAGAGGAAGCCAGTGTTTCTTTTTCTTATTGCTGAACACTCAGCAATTTTTCTCTGATCCTCCCACCACCTCCCCTGATTCCCGGAGCAAGTCTCTCTACTTGAATTTCCAGATTCATTGCATCTACAGATTTTATACTCTTAAGCACAGGAGCCCTTTAAAGCTGTTGGGAATCTCAGTAAATTGGGAGATCTGACAAAGTTGCGTATCCTAGAGTAACCAGCAGCCTGGGACCAGAGGGTAGGTCGGCTGATGATGGATGGGACCCCTGGCCTGTGGCTACTTCTGCTAATGCGTCCTTTGCCAAGGAGCCCCAGGACTTCCCAAAGGCTCATGTGTGTTTGTGACTCATTATCCAGAGAGGCCATGGAGATACCAAATTGAATAAAGATAGTGGATTTTTACAATAAGTAAAGCCAAAATACTGTAAGGTTGCCAGTCACCCCTCATGGGGAAAGGGAGCCAGGAACCCAAAGGCATTCTGTGGTCAGACCTTGATCTGCCATGAAGGCTGCTGAGTGGTGCTGTCACAACTTCATGACATTCTCTTCCTTCTGAGACTTAGCTGGTCCCTTCTGGTGGCACAAATTTAATTCAGAGTCCAGGGTACAGCATGCAGCCTTCCCACACAGGCCGATGCTGCTGCACAAGTCTGCATGTTCCAAGTGACTTGGCAAGTATTCCCTTCATTCAGTCTCCTCTTGGACAGAACAAGAGAAGTCCCTATCTGCTGCAGTTAAGCATTTTTTAATGGAAGTACAATTAAAAGATGCATTTATGGAGAACAGTACGGGGACTTTATAACACTAACAATCTTTTTGTTCTCCCCTTAATAAAATGAGACTTCAAAGCCACAACATGTCATATTGTGGATGAAAAGGGGCTGTGTTCAGAAAGGGAATTTCATTATTAACATCACCGTGGTTAACCTGAGTGCCAAGATTAACAAACCAGCCTAACCCTCTGGCAATTCATTGTCATTTAATATATGTTTAGAGCCCACCCTGTGTGAAGAAATGGAGAGAACACACACGTGGCCCCTTCCCAATCAGACTTTACAGCCCAACAAGGCAAGGCTCACATCTGGCATATCCTTTCCATAAAAATATTAAAATGCCACACAGGCATGGACCAATCATTTTAGGGTCCTATAAACCTTAATGTTGGATAGGTGTAAGTTCTCTCTGTCTCTCTATTCCATGCTGAACCATTTTATGGCAGTGAAAAAAAGTAGCAGTATGCTTCTTTCCCTTTCTCTGACATTCGGTTTTCTGCCCAAAAGCCTTTCATGTGACAGGCACTCTGATAGGCACAGGAAGAGAGCTGAGAAATGTATAGAACATCCTCGCAAAATGCTCAGACCAGAGGAGAGACAAGGTGATAAAGGCAGAGGTGGGGGCAGATAAGGATGTAATGAGGGTGTGCATGACCAAGGCTGCAGAAGAGTAGCTCAGAGTTTGCATACAGCAGATGAAGAGGCTGTTGTGCATGGAGAGTGGTAGAGACAAGGGGAGACTTGGCAGTGAACTTTGAAGGCCAAGAAGGAAAGTGGTTAATCAAGTATGTCATTCAGAGAGATAAGCTGGATGGCTGGATGGGCAATAGATCAGAAGAAAGGCCAGGGATTGAAGCTGACTGAAGCTGCTGATAGGGCTGAGGCAGAGATGGGAAAGGATGAACTCAAAGGCAGCAGGGGTCCGAGTCATTCCCAGTGCTCCCTGGCAGATCCGCAGTCTCCTCATGTTCTTGCTCAGACTGGCCAGCCTGAGCACATGCCTGCAGTGGTAGGCTGGTTCTGCTTCCACAGCCACCTTTTCCCCCTTCACCCAGAATTGTACTGTGTTACACTGCCCCTGGGTGAAAATACTTGGGGTAGGTTTGGGGGACAATGTGCAAACAAAGGTACCATTCAAAATAGAAACATCTGGGTGTGAGGGTGATCTGGCTGGGACATCTGTCACCCCATTGATCGCCAAGGTTGATTCAGCTGATCTGGCTGGCTAGGGGGGTGTCCCCTTCCTCCCTCACAGATCCATGTGTGTCGCTCCCAAAGCTGCGTGCTCAGTTGAAGAGGATGACCTTCACAACTAGAGGAGAGGACTGGTCTTCGGTCAAGGGTATATGAGTAGCTGCGCTCCTCTGCTAGAACCTCCAAACAAGTTCTTAAGGTCCAAAATATAAACATCATCTCATTAGGAGATGTATTTCCAAAAAATGTTTACTCTTTATGTGAATTTACATTTATTAATTGCCAAAACTTAGAATTTATTTCAGCTAATTTGGTCCATTTTGAACTACTATGGATGGCAGAAATAACTCTAAACAGCATGTGAAAATTATATATAAACTTACGATCACATGAAATTTTAAAAAGTTTTAATTTTCAAGTTATATATACTTTGTGGAAAAGATAATGACTTCAATAACAGATTTTCAAATATAAAAAATATTACATTGAATGAAATTCTTGGAGTAAAATGGAAATGCGTATTTAAAGAGAAAGTAGAATGATGTAAAATCTTCAATTATTAGAGAAGATGTAGTTTATATATATGTAAAATATATAAATGTAAATAGATATCTGTAAAAATATATATTTATATTTATATTTAAATATAAATTTATATTTAAAATATAAATTTTAAATTTTGGCAAGATGTTCTACATCTTGGACCATCACCAAGATGTAGAATAGCTGCATCACCCCAAATCCTCATATGTTCTCTCTGTAGTCCATTCATCTTTCAACCCCAGCCATTGGTCACCTCTATACCAATGCTGATAGTGTTATATATATACTGTTATCCTCTCCAAAATATTATATAAATGGAATCCTATTCATATTGTGCTCATCAAATAGTTTATTTTTTATTGCTCAGAAGTATTCCATTTTGTAGACAGATTACAGTGTGTTTATTCATTCACCAGTTGGAGGGCATATTTTCAGTTTTTTGGCCATTATGAATAAAATGCCTATAAACAATCTGTACACAGGCCTGTTGGGAGCATAGGTTTTTACCTCACTTGGATAAATACCTAGCAGTGGGACTGCTGAGTCGTATAATAAGGACATGTTTAACTTTAAAGGAAATGGCCAGACTCTTGGCTGCACCATTTTGCATTCCCACCAGCAATGCTTCACACCCTTAGTGGCACTTGATTTTGTCAGATTTTTGCTTCTTGGTTTTTAATTTTTATTTTAATTTGCATTTCCATGGTGACATGGAACATCTTTTCATGTGCTTATTTGCTATGCAAATATCCTTTTTTTTTTTTGTATCCAAATATTTTGTCAAAATTTAATTTTTTTGGTATTATGATAAGATTTTGAGAGACACAAGCCAGATATATGATTTACAGATATCTCCTCCCAATCAGTGGCTTGTCTTTTCATCCTCTTTACCGTGTCTTTCACATAGCAAAGTTTTAAAATTTTATTAAGGTTTAATTTATTAATATGTTTATGTTATGAAGTGTTATTTGGGTGTCACATCTAAAATCACTTTACTAACCCAGGATTATGAAAATTTTCTCCTAGAAATTTTATAGTTTTAGGTTTTAAATTTATACCTATGGTAATTTTGAGTTAACTCTTTTGTAAAATTTGATGTATGGGCTGAGTTTCAAATCTTTTTCATGTAGACAAATGCCATTTGTTGAAACATGTCTATTTTAAATTCCTGATACTGAAATCTTAATCACTAGCATTTAGATTTTATTGAATAGATTTTAAAGAAAGAGTAACAATGAGTAATAGAATGCTTTTCTTTACAAATGTCAGTATTCATAATATGCTGGATTAGATCTTTTGCAAGTATTTGAAAATATGATGAAACATTTCAGAGGGAAGCTTGATAATGTGTAGCAGTTACGTAGTTTCTAAAAAATTTTTTAATCCTGGCTGTTGTGACTAAGTAGATTGAGTGTGCCTGGCCTGTGACTTGAAAAGTGAAGTTGCTGGTTCAATTCCTGGTCAGGGCACATGCCTGGGTTGCAGTTCAGGTCCTCAGCTGGAGGCATCTGAGAGGTAACTGATCAATGTACCTCTTGCACATTCATGTTTCTCTTTCTCTCTTTCTCCTTCTCATCCCTTCTTTCTAAAATAAATAAATAAATCTTTAAAAATTATTTTAAGGGAGATTTGAGGGGGAAAAATTGAAGACCACTCTTAAATACCAGCAGAGGAAGTAAATAGGAAGAAGAGGATGTATTGAGGAGTATTCCAACTCTGAAGGCTAATAGTTTGGCACCAGCGGAGAGTAAGGTTAGAAAGAGAGAAGTGAAAAATGGCAACCTGGGTTCTACAGTAATTTAGGGGGACATTGTTTAGGTGGTCTTGCCACCAACCAAGTTCAGAAATACCCAAAGAAGAGGAGACTGGAGTGGAAGAAAGGACATGGACTCAATGCAAAACATGTTTTACTTGGGGTGCCTGGGGAGCAAAAAGTAGTTATTATTTTATGAGGTTTAAGTTTGTTTCGTTTATTTGGAATTAGGTGGAGACTCTCTCTCTCTTTCTCTCCCCCCCTCCTTCTCCCCGCCCCCTTCCCATGTGTGCTGAATGGTTATTCTATGTTGCATTATTTCTTCATAGTCGAAGTCGATTGGCACTCTCTGTTTATTTATTTTTTGTCTTTCTCTTTTCAACAACCACTTCCCCCAGCCTAGGGTGCCTTTATCTAGTGGGGTGGGTACAGGTGTGGCTGGTTATTGTCTCAAGGTCCTAAATTACCTGAACCCAAGGCTTTTGAAATGAAAATCTCAGACTTCTGTCTTTGTTCTCCAACTCCCTCCTGATACTGTTCCTTGGCCTGAAGGACAATGCCAGGATCTAGTCTCAGCCCAACTGGCAAGGACATAGTGGTGGAAAGAGGTGGGAAACTCTAGTTAATAATTCACATCCTCCCACTACATGTTTTATATGATGGATATTTTAGGTGTGATCTGCAATATTCCAGCCTTCATTAAGACCTGACTGGTCCAGAGTTTGATTGCAGCTGGCCCTGAGGCATTTTCCAGCTGTGGGTCTCTGGGCATAAGCTCATCTGAGCACATTAAGGCTGGCTCGAAGACCACAGGCTCGGGCCACAAACCCCTGGCCTGAGGCAAGTTGCTTGGCTCCCACTGAGAGTCAGGAACTCAGGCCTCACTCTGCACAGCAAGGGGGCGGGGACCAGGAGTGAGGGCGAGGCGGCCTGGTCTCCCCTGCCCTGCCCACATCAGAGCAGAAGCCCTGCCAGGATCAACAGCATGGCTCCTGGCAAAGCCCCTGCCGGGCCCTCAACACTGGTCACCAAAGGTCTGTGTTTTTTCTGAGATGTGGATTTCGAAAATGACCTCCTGAGGTCTGGCATGCAACTAGTTTTTAGAGGAAAGAGGACAGGGAGGTGACGCTGTTCTCCAAGGGGGTAAAGAAAGCAGAGCAGGCAGTTACTGCATGGGAATGGTGCTACAGCAGCATCTCTGAACACTGTGTTCATCTCCATGAGGCCACATGGCAGTCCTGGACATGAAATCAAATCAGAGACATGCGGTCCCCGAAAAGGACCCGGAGACCACTGATTTCAAACATTTCACTTCACAGAGCAGCAGGCCAAGACAAAATGTTCGTTTGGCCATGAGATGCCTCCCCTTCTGTTTAATCCTTTTCTTTATGTGTTTTGCCTTTTGCTGAGCTTTAGAAGACATCATGGGCAAGGTTTGCCTTATTTTAGAAAATCAACTTCTTGGCTTCAGATCAGGACCATCCTAGGCTATTACACGTAGTCAATCTTGGAAAAGGAGCTGGGCACCTGGTTTAGGTCAGGTACAAGTCTGAGGCCTATCTCAGCCGGAGTTCAAGTGACCATTCACCCTGGATTTGGACTGCTAAGTAGCTCAGCTAATAGTCATCACCACCCTCGAGGGGCCTGAGAAGATATTGTGGGTTTCATAGTGGATAAGAATAACCCAATTATGTATCTCTTGGAAAGATTTTAATATGGGCCATACCAAGGAAAATAATTAGAAAATGATGTAGGAGAGATGCCAAGTCTTAAGAATGGGGGTGTATATGAAGTGGGCCCCAGGAAGAAATAAGAGCAGAAGCTGAGGCCTGGGCGAATGACAACAGATCAGGCCCCCCACCCCCACTCCACCCCACCCAGCCCAGAGGCTCACTGTGGGGTGGAATTACCTGGACCATTTCAGACTTCCTTCCCTCCATATGTAACTGAGGGACCCAGCACCTCTCTGACCCTCCCAACTTGAAACAGTAGCATGATTGTAGATTATGATTCCAATGACCTGTTTTCTTCTGTTTTAATGATGATGCTTCTAAAAGGTGCACATACTTCTCTAATTTCTAAAATGTGGGGCGTACAGTTCAGGAGTCAATGTCTTTCCTCAAGCAACTTGACTCATCTCTGGTGACCCCTGCCTGAGCCATGTAGTGTTACCACCTTTACTCTCTTCCTGCTTCTTCTAAGAAACATTCTCTTGAGTCATCTTCCTTGCCTGTTCTTGACTTTCTGTCTTTTCTCATGACCTTCTTTTTTACAGAGCAAGCTGACCCTTACAGGCAAGCTGACTAATTGTGAAGCATCTTACACTTGGCACATTTAGATTCGTTCAGGAGAGTCTCATCCAGGCGCCCCTGCCCTCTGCCCTGGCTGTCCTCTGCTGTGCCCTTCCCCATGGAGTGGGAAGTCTGCTGGGTCAAGGGAGCGCGATGACCCAGAGTCCTCATCCCAATCCCACCCCCAATTCAAACATGGTCCCCAAAATTTCCCACTCCAGTGGCCTGAGATAGCTTCCAGAAGTGCTGGCTTCTCTGAGTCTTTCTTCCCAAGGGTAGTGCACAAGGCTGGGGGTGGGGGTGAAGGGCAAGTGACGGCTGTCTGTGAGGAGTATGAACAGAATTAGAGAATGGACATGTGGACAGGGGTGTCCACACACATGTACAGAAGGTTCTTGGATAGCCAGGGGTCAGTTTTCCCTACGTGTCCATGTTCTCGGGCAGAACTTTGAGGGCTCTGAGAATCCAGACTCTTTTTCAGGCCAGTAGAGAGGTATATTTGTCACCATAGGATGATAGAACATATTTTCTTCAACAGTTTTCAGCTTGATTTATAATGTTAAAATGAGGAAATAGGATCCAAGGCTTTAATTTGTACTCTTGCCCCAACCTTGTAAACATGAAAAATGGGCCTGGACTATTGTATAGGATTTGGGGTTCATATTCACCCAGATTTCCCCCCTTTCTGTAAAGATTCGCAGATTGCTGTGAAGTAAAATTAAAGGAGATAATGGAGTGGTTTGGTAGGCCTTGACTTCACATACAAAGGCATGAGTGGATCCCAACTGGGAACTAGATCGGCAGATTTTTTTTCTGCCTTTCCTAGTCTTTCAACCTATGTTCTGAAAATCAAAATTTTCCAAAGGCACCCTTTACAGGGTTCTTATATACTTTGCTCATTGCACTTACCTGAAGTGTAACCAACTCCATAAGTACATACGTGGGGGACTCGTTCCTATCATGGGAATTTCAAAAGGATTTGGTCCTAAGGAGTTTTTCTGGACTTCATAAAGGAGGCACATACACACACATGTTGTGTGCTGCAGAGATCTGAGTGAGTGCCTTTGTACCGGTGGTGGCTTTATGAACCTCCCAGTGGAAGGCAAGCAGGCAGCTTTCTAACGCCACCCATCCTTATGGACTCAACAATACGTAGCAGTTGCCAGTAAGGAAAAGTCGTTGCTTGGTTCACTGTGAGAAAAGTGTTTCCTTGAAATATACTTAAGGACATAACAGTTAAGAAAGATTTTTATTGATTTATGAGATGGCAGTGTGCAAAGCTTATTTTTGTATCATATAGCACTTTTGAATTTTGCAGTAACATCATTAAAAGCGAAGCAGGCAGGTTTCTCAGTCCATAATGTCATTGTTATGTTAATTACTTTCAAAATTATATGTACAGTATATTACACATTCACATACACAGAAACATATATTAAACTCAATCTGATTATTTTGGATAGGATAGAGGAGGTTCTGAAACATTTTTAAAAGTACTTCTTTTAACCACACAGGCTTCTTTATTCCCCATCTCTGAAATTTATATATCTCACATCTAAATTTTGAAAGCTAGTTCTGAAAACAGTATACTTGACTCTATCTTGATTGGCTTTAGTGAGAGAAATTCTTTTTATAGTTTAGAGCAACCAATAAAAAGTCAGACAAGCTTAAAATTGAATTCTGGTCAGTCCAGTGACTAACTCCAAAACCTCAGGAAAAAAATTCTTAAACTTTTTGAGAATCAGTGATCTCATCTATAAAATGGGAGTCATGATACCTACCTTATACTGTTTTCTGAGAATTACATAATAGTAAACATGTGAAATACTTGGAACAATTTCTGGGTCTTAGCAAACACTAGTGAATATATTTGTAATATTATTGCCATTGACTTTTTATGATGTTTCTGAAATTTGTTATGGTGAAAGTATATCAGTTCTACAACTTGTCTACCATTTCTTCCAAACAAATATATAGAGTGTACTTTCCCCCAAAACTGGTAATTTATTAGGTTTTTGTCAGCTCCTGACTTCCTCCCTTGGTGAATATATTAAGAGGTCAGAGCAACTGGCCTGAGATTAGCATAAATTCCTACCCTTTACCTACTACTCTGTTACACCTTGCAGTATAAAAGTACACAACCTTAACACCACCAAAAGGTACAAAAAACTCACAAAAATTGAGAGAAACTTATCTTCTAATAGGATATAGTATATATGTTTCTAACACAACTGAGACATTTTAAGTGTTTTTGACTCAATTCTGCTTCTAACAGCCATTTCCTCCACAATATAAGGACAACATCGCCATCTACCGTTTGTATTTCACAATCACCAAAGAGAAACTGCTTTCTGTGAACAAAGCTGAAAAAGCATTTCTACTTTATAAAATGAATGCCTCAGTTTCTATTTGTTTCCAGAATGAACTCTTTTATATAGGTTCACGGTTTGAAAGTCTCTTACTGAGGCTTAAAGGTAGATTGAGATTGAGTATGGATCTTGGTTAAATGTAGTAAAATTTCTTCTCCCAAATTTTCTGCCTGTGTATCTGTCTTCAACATTTTACCCTCAACTGTCATACTTAAAGTTGACCTAACCAGTGTCAATTTGTGTGTTGTTTGGTATCTCCACTTGTGAAAAGTTGGACAGACAGTGAACATGGGGTGGGGGGGGGGGGAGCTTGAGAAATATTGAGAAGCCCGTCTTTGAGGTTACTGTTCCAAAAGTGATTATCCTTGCTTGACAGAGCCTCAGAAGACCCTGAAAGAGTGGGGCCAGTGAGCTGGGGTCAGCCCTACTGTGCCCCAGCAGCAATGGTCCCCACCACACAGACAGTTGACAGCAATGTCATCTCCTGAATATAACTTTTTCCTCTGCCTCTACCATGATTTATTACTGCACACCAACAAATGGCTAATGCACAGCTTTTTATTAACTGTAAAGTGGTTTTGGAAAGAGTTCGTATGAAAGGCACTTTGCAAAAGCAGGCCCTAAGTACTGCATGGAGTTGGAGAAGAGGTACCCTTTCTACATTTGTGTACATACTTGTCTGGCTTTTTATTTTTCCATCACCTCACTCGGCACCAGGAAACATCTTTCATCTTGGAATGGCTCTCTTCCACACTTTGCTGTTCGTTCAGTCTCTAGTGAACTGTTCTGGCCTTTGGGTGTGTTCCTCTGATACTAACTTAAGACTGTAAGACTCCTGTGTAATACTCTGGGCGGTGACAGTTCATTCCGCACAGACAATAAAATAATATAAAGTGAGTTTACCTCATCCCAGGATAAACTGCACTCTCCACTTACTGAGAACAAGGGACCCTTTTCACATCGTAGGCAGGAAGTGAAATGACTTAAAACTAGTGGGATTTTTCACGTCTTGGGAAGTGGGTTTGTCCCTACCACAGGACTGGACCCAGCTCCTCTCCAGGTCATTTCCCTCCTGGAATCAGGATCAAAGGGGACAGAGCCCCTGCCCAGGCCACAGCACGCTCCCAGGGGAAGCAGCTTGGTTTACCTCAGAGCAGTGCAAGGGACTTTCCAAAACCAAAATTATTGGGGAAAGCAGGAAGGAGAACCTTTGGAAAAAAATGCCTTTATCACCTGAACTACCAGTTCTTTCCTCTCCCTCTGCTGCTCATAATCTCACACAGATACTGCCATGTTTGGAAAATGATAGGCAATCTCAGCTTCTGTAGACCCTCAAGACACAAAGGCATGGAAGCCTTAGTTCAGCTCCTCTCTCTCTTGTTCAACTGCAAATTTAAATTAGGGGATCTGTTTTGTTTATCTTTGACCCCCTTCACTCATGTCTCCCATCTCCCACCCCCTTCCTCTGGCAACCACCAATCTGTTCTCTGTATGGATGAACTTGTTTTCTTGTTTTGGTTTTTAAGATCCATGTATATAGAGAGCTTATATAGTACTTGTCTTTCTCTGTCTGACTTACTTCATTTAGCATGATGCCCTCATGGTCCAACCGTGTTGTTGCAAATGGCAAGACTGCATTCTTTTTATGGTTGAATAATATTCTACTGTGTGTGCATTACATTATGTATATTACATCTTTTCATCCATTCATCCATTGAGAACATAGTGGTGGTTTCCATATCTTGGCTATTAAAAATAGTGCTGAATGTGAACATGAGGGTGCATGTATCATTTTTAATTGAATGGTTTTGTATTTTTCGGATAAATGCCCAGAAGTGGAATGACTGAATTGTATGGTAGTCCTATTTTCAGTTTTTCCAGGAAACTACCTACCTATTTATCATAGTGGCTGCACCATTTCTACCAGTAGTGTACCAGTGTTCTCTTTTTACCCACATCCTCACCAACACTTATTTCTTATCTTTTTAAAAAGTATATTTTATTGATTATGCTGTTAAAATAATTTATTATTCTTTTCCCTTTGCTTCCTTCCACTCAGGACCCCCATTCCCTCCCTCAGTCCCACTCTTCTTAGTCCATGTCCATGAGTTGTGCATATAAGTTTCCTGATTTCACCCTTTCCTCTATTATTCTTAACTTCTCCTACCTATCTTATACCTGCCAATTATGTTTCCTAATCCCTGCACCATTTCCCCATTTCACCCTCTCTTCTCTTCCAGCTGATCACCTTCTCAATGATCCCCATACATATGATTCTGGGCCTATTCTGGTTGTTTGCTTTTGTTTTTATTTTTAGTTTTTGGTTCTATTGTTGATATTTATGAGTTTGTTATCTTTTTAATGTTCATAATTTTGATCCTATTTTTTCTTAAGTAAGTCCCTTTAATATTTCATGTAGTAATGACTTGTTGATGATGAACTCCTTTAGTTTTATGTCGTCTAGGAAGCACTTTATCTGCCCTTCGACTCTGAATAATAGCTTTGCTGGATAGGGTAATCTTGGTTGTAGGTCCTTGCTTTCCATAACTTTCAGTATTTCTTGCCAGTCCCTTCTAGCCTGCAAAGTTTCTTATGAGAAATCAGCTAGTAGTCTTACAGGCACTCCTTTGTAGATAATTCTGTTCTCTGGTTGCCTGTAAGATTCTCTCTTTATCTTTCATCTTCGGCATTTTTTTTTTTAAATTTTTTTTTTATTAAATTTAGAGAGAGAGGCAGAGAGAGACATCAATGTATGGTTGCTTTTCACCTGCCTCCAGCTAAGGACCTGGCTGGAGACCTGGCTTGCAACCTTGTTATGTGCCCTGGCTGGGAATCGAACCTGCGACCTTTGGGTTTGCAGACCGGCGCCTTACCCACTGTGCTACCAGCCAGAGCCTCATCTTCGGCATTTTAATTACATGTCTTGGTGTGGTCTGATTTGGGTCTAGCTTGGTTTTGACTCAGTGCTTCCTGGACTTGTGTGTATGTTTCCTTCACCAAATTTGGGAAGTTTTCCTTCATTATTTTTTCACACAAGTTTTCAATTTCTTGCTCTTTCTCTTCTCCTTCTGGCACCCCTATGATTTTGATGTTTACATGTTTAAAGTTGTCCCAGAGGTTCCTACACTTCTCAGTTTTTTCAATTCTTGTTTCCTCTTTCTTTACTGGCTATTAAGTTCCAATTCGTTGATTTGAACCTTGTTTTCCTTCCTTTCACCATTGGTTTCATCCGTATTTTCCTTCATTTCACTTAACCTAGCCTTCACTTCTTACCTTTTGCAATTGCCATACTTAAGCATATCTCAATTCTGTGAGCATCTTTATCACCAGTGTTTTAAACTGTGTGTCAGTTAGGCTGGCTCTTTCTTCAACACTAAGCTTGCCCATTGAGACTTTGATCTGTTCCCTTTTTTGAGCCATAGTTCTCTGTCTTCTCAACATGACAGGCTCCTGTGTTTGCCACTATGCCTAAGGTAGAGCTGTCACACCTGTAATGTTGTAAGGGGAGGAGCCTTAGGTATTCACCAGTGCTGGGCAACCCGGTTCACCACTTTGTGGTGCTATATGTTGGAGAGGGGTCAGAGAAGGAACAATGCTGCCTGCTGGGCACTTGCTCCTTTTCCAGTCACTTCATCCACTTCCCATATAGGACTGGAGCCTCTCTAGCTGTTGCCCTGGCCATGGTTCCCATAGTGGGTGGGTTTGTGGACTTTCCAGGACCATGGGGGCATTTAAACAATCAAACTGCTGAGAAACTGGCAGCTTCTTCTTCCATCCCAACCCTACTGGTTTTCACAGTCAGAAGCAATGAGGCTTTATTTTCCCTGGCACTGGAACCATGAGCTGTGCAGTCTGCTCTGGCGCTGGGAGCACTCAGCAGGTGTCCATACTTTTTTAAAGTGTGTGACTGTGCTTTCCCCTGGCCAGCCATCATTACTGTCCCACCTCAGCTGCTGTGCCACCGAATCGCACCACCAAACTGTGTTCTTTGTGTCCCAGCTTCACCCCTCCTACTTGCCTGGATGAATATTTATTGATATCTTTTGTTTGTTGGACTTCTGCACAGCTTGATACTCTGGAATTTCTGATTGTCTCTAGTAGGAGGTAGAAGCATCATTTCTTGGTTGTGGAGGGAGACAAAGTGTATCTACCTATGCCTCCATCTTGGATTTTTCCTCTTATCTTTTTGATAATAGCCATTCTAATAAGGGTGAGGGAGGAAAATTTTTTAAAGAAAAAAGTCAAGCATAACCTCACCAGTATTTTCTTCTTTGCATGCTTCCTTGCAGTTTTCTGCTCTTTCTACCAGTTATAGAGGGCTGGGAAAATCTACTGATTTTGGATTTGTCTCTTTGTCCTGAACTGTCTGTCAATTTTTACTTTACATTTATGAGGATATGCAATTAAATGCATGTAAATTTTAAGTTATTATATCTCCCTTGTAAATTGAACATTTTATCCTTTAATGCTTCATAATTGAATGTTTCTTTTGTCAAATATTAATGTAAATGAATCAGTCATCTTTTTAGATTTTACTAGGTGTAATCTCTTCCATTCCTTTACTTTCAACCCTTGTTTATCCTTATGATTTAGGTAAGTCTCTTTATAATCAACATATGGCTGGGAGTTTTGTGTACCCAAGCAGGCATTCTTTTTTCTCTTAACTGGGGGATGCAATTCATTTAGGATTAGTGCAGTAACATCTTTGTGTGTTGATAATAGCCATTCTAACAGGTATTAGGTGGTATCTTACTGTAATTTTGATTTGTATTATTCTAATAGCTAGTGAAGTTGAGCCATCCTTCCATGTATCTGTGGACATTTGTGTATCTTTTTGGGAGAAGTGTCTTTTTAGATCCTCTGCCCATCTTTTAATTGGATTGTTTGGTGCTGAGTTGTATGAGTTCTTTATATATTTTGGACATTAACCCCTTGTTGAAGCTGTTGTTTGCAAATATCTTTGCCCATTCAGCTGGTTGCCTTTTTGTTTTGTCTATTTCTTTTGCTGTGCAGAAGCCTTTTAGTTTGATAAGTGCCATTCATTTATTTTGCCTTTACTTTTCTTACCTTTGGATCAAATTCATAAAATCTCTAAGACCAAGGTCCACAAGTTTAGTATCTGTTACATATGGTTTTATTTTGGGGCTTTCAGTTATGTTCTATTGGGCTGTGTGTCTATTTTTTTTCTGCCAATACCATGCTGTTTTGATCATATTTACTCTAGTATAATCATTACAGAAAAAATATTTGATAAGATACAACATCCATTTATAATTAAAGCATTTAATAAAATAGATATAAAAGGAAAGTATCTCAACATAATAAAGTCCATATATGACAAACCCTCAGCTAATGTCATACTCAATGGTGAAAAAATAAAAAGATTTTCCTCTAAGATCAGGAACAAGACAGGAAAGTCCACTCTCTCTACTCTCATTCAACTTAGTACTGAAAGACCTAGCCAGAGCAGTCAGGCAGGAGAAAGAAATAAAGAGCATCCAGACAAGGAATGAAGAAGTAAAAGATTCACTTTTTGCAGATAACATGATTATTTATATAGAAAACCCTAAAGATTCCACAAAAAAGTGTATTTGAAACAATAAACAAATGCAGTAAAGTAGCAGGATACAAAATCAACATTCAAAAATCCACTGCACCTGGCTGGTAGCACAGTGGATAAGGTGTGCGCCCGGGAACCCAAAGGTCACTGGTTCAATTCCCAGCCAGGGCAAATAATCAGGTTGCAAGCCAGGTCTCCAGCCAGGTTTGTAGCTGGAAGCAGGTGAAAGGCAACCGTACATTGATGTTCCTCTCTCCCTCTCTGGCTCTCTCCCTTCCTCTCTCTCTAAAAATAATAAATAAAATCTTCTTAAAAAATTAAATAAAAAATAAAATTTAACCCTTGCTGTTGTGGCTCAGTGGATTGAGTGCAGACCTGTGAACCTAAATGTTGCCGGTTTGATTCATGCCTGGGTTGCAGGCCAGGTCTCCGGTTGGGGGGTGTGGCGAGAGGCAGCTGATCAGTGTTTCTTTCCTTACTGTTCTCCCTCCTTTCCTTTCTAAAAATAAATAAGTAAAAATTTTGAGGAAATTCCACATTGTTTTTTATAGTGGCTGTACTGTTCTGCATTCCCACCAATATTACACAAGGGTCCCTTTTGTTCCACATCCTTGCTAACACTTGTTTATTAAAATCATCCCACGAGGATATGTTTATTGTCTCAAGAGAGAGAGAAATATCGATGTGAGAAAGAAACATTGATGTGAGAAAGGAACTTGAATCAGTTGCCTCCCACATGTGCCTTGACCAGGAATCAAACCTGCAACATTTTGATGTACAGGTAATGCTCCAATTAACTGAGCCACCTGGCCAGGGCTATTAATTTATTGATGATTTCCATTTTGATGGGTGTGAGGCAAGATCTCATTATGGTTTTAATTTTCATTTCTCTGATGATTAGTAACATTGAGCATTTTTTTTTTTCATGTCTATTGGCCACCTGTAGGTTCTCTGGAGAAGTATTTATTCAGTTCCTTTGCCCATTCTTTATTGGATTGTGGTTTTTTGTTTGTTTTTGTTATTTATTTATTTATATTTTTGGTGTTGAGTGTTATAGTTCTTTATAAATTTTGGATATTAATCAGTTACCCAATGTATCATTGGCAAATATGTTCTCTCATTTAGTGGGTTCTCTTCTCAACTTGTTGATGGTTTTTTTGCTATGCAAAAACCTTTTAGTTTGATGTAGTCCCATTTGTTTATTTTTTCTTGTGTTTCCCTTGCCCAAGGAGATATAGCAGATAAAATACTGCCTAAGAGAAATTTCTGAGATTTTACTGCCTGTGTTTTCTTCTAGGATTTTTATGGTTTCTAGTCTAATATTTAAGTCTTAAATCCATTTTGAATGTATTCTTGTGCATGGTGTAAGAAGGTGGTCTAGTTTCATTTTCTGAATGTAGCTGTGCAGTTTTCCCCAATGCCATTTATTGAATAGACTATCTTTACCCTATTGTGTGCTTTTGCCTCCTTTGTCAAATATTAATGCACTACAGAGGTGTGGTTTTATTTCTGGGCTTTCTATTCTGTTTCACTGATCTATATTTCTGTTTTTATGCCAGTACCATGCTGTTTTGATTATAATGGCTTTGTTCAATAGTTTGATATGAGGTAGCATGTTTCCTCCAACTTTGTTCTTCTTTCTCAGGAACATTATTGCTATTCAGGTTCTTTTATGATTCCATATAAATTTTTGGAATATTTGTTCTAGTTCTGTGAAATGTGCCATCTGGATTGGAATTGCATTGAATCTGTATATTGCTGTGGGTAGTATGGACATTTTAATGATGTTCATTCTTCCCATCCATGAACACAGTATATGCTTCCATTTATTGGTATCTTCATCAAGTCCTTTCTTCAGTGTCTTACAATTTTCTGAGTGTCAGATCTTTTCCTTCCTTGGATAAATTTATTCCTAAGTATTCTTTCTTTTTAAAGTAATTGTAAGATTGTTCTCTTAGTTTCCCTTTGTGATAGTTCATTATTAGTTTATAAAAATGCAACTGATTTCTGTGTATTTTGTATTCTGCTACCTTACCGAATTCTTGAATCAGTTCTATAGTTTTTTGTGGAATCTTTAGGGTTCTCTCTACATAGTATCAAGTCACCTGCAAATAATGGCAGTTTTACTGCTTCCTTCCCAATCTAAATGGCTTTTATTTCTTCTTCTTGTATGAATGTTGTGTCTTGGACTTCTAGTACTATGTAGAATAAGACTGGTACAAGTTGACAGCCCTGCTTTTTTCCTGATCTTAAGGGACATGCTTGTAATTTTTCCCCATTGAGTATGATGTTGGCTTTAGGTTTCACAGGCAGAGTTTAAAGTTACATTTGACTGTCTGTTCTAGTGCTGAGAACTAGAATAATAATTCATGGTTCTGGACTTACATGTTCAAGACCTATAGCATCTGCTCCTTTTATGCATACCTACCTAACCTCAGGTTTCTCTCCTGAACTCTGGGACAACAGCTAAAGAAATACGTGGAAGAGTTCTTCTTAAGCTATTCTTGCCTTGTTTTGTTTACAGATCTGGCATATCCCAGACAGCCAGTTGGTGGTAATAGCAGTGAAGAAATCATGTTTGTCATAACAGTTTGTTTTGCTGTTGTTATTCAGACTTTGGGGAGGACATCTACAGTTTGGTGCTTATAGTGCTTCCAAAGGTCCTTTAGGGCCTGGCAACAATCACTGAGGTAAGTAAGTGACACACTCAGAGATGACAAAACCATTTTTGGGTTTCCATGTGATGGCTTCCTTCCTTCTGGTTTGGCCTTGCTCCTACACCTGATGAGTAGTCCAGGATCCTAATCCTTTCCTGTCACTGTGGATCTGCATCCCAAGCTAAAAGGCCTGTACTGGGATGGAGAGAATGACTCCTTTTCCTCCTAAAGTTCAGGTCCTGACAACTTTACAGATTGTCCAGTAGAGCCTAGTTTTTGTTTTGTTTTTTTTTTTTTTCTGAGGAGTGATCCTGGTAGTCCTGGATTTTTTCCCCTCTGGTGTCAAAGCGTCTTCTTTTGTTAGGTTAATGAACTCTTCCTAAAGTCAGCCATATTGAAACCTGATTCAAAGTTTCAAAAAAAGTAAGATTTATCTCCTTACTGCACAGCCAAGATTCCTGGACACAGTGATTGGTCCAGTCAGTCCCTACAAAAAAACAAACATCAAGAAAAGTGGAGGACAGGTTGTAAGCCAGGTCTCCAGCCAGCTTTGTAGCTGGAGGCAGGTGAAAGGTAACCATACATTGATGTTTCTCTCCCTGTCTGCCTATCTCCCTTCCTCTCTCTCTGGAAATAATAAGTAAAATCTTTAAAAAAAAAAAAAAAAAAAGAAGTGGAGGAGGAAAAAGCAGTTTTTGCTGCTACTAATGATTGTATGTTAGGGAGAAAGTAAAAAGGAGGAAAGTGATGAGAGCAGCTAAGAACAGTCAACAATTGCCTTTGGTCTAATGAAACAACCAGCAAGACTTAGGCCCATGGCCTTCTGTGGAGGCATTCAGGGGTCCGTCTCTGACCTGCTCTGAGTGCTGAGCTCCTCAGTTCTGAGACCAGGTCTTGAATATTCCAATTCAATAAACCAGCAGTCCTCCAAATTTCTTCCCTCTCTGGTGGTAGCTGTCAGCCTGGGCTCCGGAGGGTGATGGAGCGGACTGGAGTTGTATGAAGAGGGATTCTCAACTTTCATTCTAATGATGTTAAAAATTTGCAATGCCAAATTTGCCTCCTCAGCTGTTGGCCTTATGGTTTAAAGAGCTTGTATAGTTTCTAAAATAATGTGGATTATCTACCACAAATATTCCAAACTGGCTTTTGGCAAGGGGTGTGCAGTTTCATTTTCCATATTCTTTCCAATTAAGACTTAAAAAAAAAGTCCTGCAGTTGATAAATAATTATTTTTCCTTGGGATGGGCACTAGTGTTCAGTCCCTGGAGTATCATCAATTCAGTCATGACTCGTCTCTGAGACCCTGCTTCTGTTGTTATTTGGGGTGATGTTTCCCTGCCCTGCACTTGCTTCTGAGCAGGCCCATCAGGATGGTAAATCTGTCAGGCCTAAGGAGGTTTTGTGCACTGTTGGTGGGAAAGCAGAATGGTGCAGCCACTATGGAAAACAGTATGGAATTTCCTCAAACACCTAAAAATGGAACTGCTTTTTGACCCAGTGATTCTGCTGCTAGGATTATACCCAAAGAACCCTGAAACACCAGTTCAGAAGAACCTACGTACCCCTATGTTCATAGCAATGCTGTTTACATTGGCCAAGTGCTAGAAACAGCCTAAGTGCCCATCAATGGATGAAGGATCAAAAAACTCTGATACATTTACACAGTGGAATACTATGTAGCAGAAAGAAAAAAGTAACTTATACGTTTTGCAATTGCATTGGTAGAACTGGAGAGTATTATGCTTAGTGAAATATGCCAGGTGGCAAAAGACAAATACCATATGATCTCACCCAATATGGGAAACTAATGAACAAAATAAACAAATGAGCAGAATGGAACCTGAGACATGGAAACATGCAGAATGATAGTAACCAGAGGAGTGAGGGGAGTGGAAGTGGGGAAAGAAGGGGAAGGGTTTAGTGAAGGAGCCAGCGTGAATGACCCATGGACATGGACAACGAGAGGGGACTGACTGTGGGAGAGGAGATGAAGTGGGTGGGGCAGTGGGGAGCAATGGGGTAAAAATTAAACAATTGTAATACAATAACAAATTAATTTTAAAAATCATAGATCTTCATGACTTTGGATTTAAAAATGGATTCTTAGATTTGCCACCAGAAGCATAGCAACAAAATTAAAAATTGTTAAATTTGGCTTCATTAAAATTAAAAATTCATATAGACGAGCCATACAGATATGAGATTATTGGACTTAAAACATAAGGAACATTCTCTGAAGTATGACATCTCTAGAGAGAGGGAATTGAGCAGAAAATTCTTCCCTCTTGTACCATGTTTCTATAGTGCAAAGCTTTGGAATTAGTAAGGTCTCAGTTTAACACCTGTTGGCATCATTTTGAGACCTTGGACCTCTAAGAGCCATAGCTTCCTCTTGTGTGAAATGGGGAGAACTACTTAAACCAATATATTCAAGGATTAAATATGATGTAAAGTGCCTGGCACCTAGTGAGTGTATTCAACTTAATCTAGGTCCTTTTCCCTTTCCTCATTTGCATAGCCTTGAGGCATCCTGCAGTAATTCTATCCCAGCTTCGTCCCCAGGCAGGATTTGGTTGCTAGAAATGGGACATTGCTATATTCTGCTGCTAGATCCATGTTAGCCTGAGAAAATCTAGAAATTTTTTCTTTTCTGACAGAGGGGAAAAAAAAGTGCTGGGACAAAACAAAGTGTCATGCATGCTCCCTTCAGCAGCACATATACTAAAATTGGAACACTGCAGAGAAGATTAGCATGGCCCCTGTGCAAGGATGACAAGCAAATTCGTGAGGCGTTCCATATATTCTTACTAAAGAGAAAAAAAGGAAACAACAACAATAAAGAGTGTCTCTGTTGCTCAAAAGAGAAAGGAAGTAAATTGTATTCCAGTCACAGAAGTTACTAACCCTGGAGCCACACGGGGGAGCCCTCATCAGCAGAAACGCGGAAACTGTGGCCCAGGGTCCAGGGAAGGTGGTTGTGGGGTTCTCCTGCGGGAGAGAACTGCCCTCACCATCCCCTGCACCCCAGAGAGCAGGCAAAGGGCCCTCCATCCAGTCTTCATTGTGCAGGCTGGCATTTAATAAAACTGAAGTCCAAATAAGGAAAAAGATGTGGTTTTATTTAAGATAAAATATTTTCAAGTCATTCGAAATAGTCCCTCTCCAAAAAATGATAAATACATAAAATAGTGAAATTTGAGAAATGTTTCAAAAAAGACAGGAGGAAATGAACTAAGTCAGAACTACAGTTATCCTAATTGGAAGAAAGAGGTAAAGAAAGAAAAGGAGAAGCCCTGGCTGGTAGCACAGTGGATTAGGTGCCAGCCTGCAAACCCAAAGGTTGCAGGTTTGATTCCCCAGCCAGGGCACATAACAAGGTTGCAAACCAGGTCTCCAGCCAGGTCTGTAGCTGGAGGCAGGTGAAAAGCAACCATACATTGATGTCTCTCTCTGTCTCTGCCTCTTTCTCTTCCCCTCTAAAAATAATAAATAAAATCTTTAAAAATAAGAAAGAAAAGGAGAGAAAAAAGGAAGGAGGGAGGACAACAGGGAAAGGAAGGGGGGAGGGGGAGGGGAGGAGGGAACCACCCTCAAGGCTTCATCTGTTGGTTTGCAAGTGAGTTGAGAGCAACCTGGTTAAACAGGAATACCCTGCTCCATTTAGGACCCTGAGATTATGTCAACCCTTGGAGTCACCTTTCTCAGAAAATAATCTCTCCAAAGACTGGCAGTTTAACAATAAATAAAGATTTATTGCCATTTGTGTACATTTCAGCACAAAGTTTTCTCAAAAGAGTAGACACCTGTGGGACTGAATTGAACAAAGAACAAATCCAGCAAGAAGTATTTAAAGGGCAGTTAAAATATAAACTGGTGACTGGACTTGGCCAAGCAGGTGTCTAATGCTTAAGCAAATACTTAGACCCCTGGCTTCCTTTCTGGAGTTGGGCATTTTACTCCCAGCCTGCTGCCTCTCCACCTGAGGAGGAGCCCAGGGCTGCCCCTCAACACCACCTGCCCAACTTCCTTCTTGGGCCTGATTTGGTGGCTCATGCCACCTGTGAGTGGCCACTTAAGGATGTCTTAAAGGAGGGCACCCCTCACCCAGCTTTGGAGCCCCAGGTCCCATCCCCAGTTTTTTTCCTCCTGTTCTCCCCTCTGAGTTGATGAGCACAGAAAGAAACACCGGACCATGTCCATTTCCCCTGAGGCTCAGCCTCCTACACACTCGGTCTGGCTCTGATTGGCTACAGTGTTGGGATAATGAAGGACCCTCGTAAAGCCAGGGCCTTGGGGCAAGTGCATTCTTCTCCAATGTGTGGCTTTCCAGTGTTAGGACTTCTGAGTTTTATGTCACCTGGCAGCAGCACACTACACCTAATTTTTCTCTAAGGTCAAAGTAGGGGTTCTTTGGTAAGAGCTCTGGAAGCCCTCTTTTCTCTTTTGTAAGACAAGATGATAATGGAAACTGCCTTATTGGAGATGTGGGGATTCAATGAGGTAACACATAGATATCGTTGCTCTCTGTTGGTATGAGTTCCTTCACATTAGGTACCCCAAACCCATGCATTTCCTCGCAACCCCAGCTCATAAACAATGTAGATAAAAAGGTATCGGTTTGAAACTCTTAAGTCCCATAATAGCCAATAGCTCTGACCTATTAACTCCAGCAAGTGTTTTGCTAGAGCTTCTAAAAAAAAATCTGCTTCACTGTTCTTGGACTTTGGTCTTGCTTTGCAATTACTTATTTACAACAGGAGTCTGAGTTCCTCAAGGACAAGAACAGTGCCTTACTCCTTTTTATGTGCCCTGCACCTCTCACAGTACTCGGGATGTGGTATTCAGTAGATGTTTGTCATAGTAATTAAATCCTGTGTGGAAATTCCCTAGCTGCTCACAACTCAGATAAGCTGCTGGAGACAGGAAAGTGATTCAGTTACTCAATCTAATTGGGAAATCAAGTCACAAACAATGAGATGGCTCAAGAGAACAAGAGGATGGCAAGACTGTGGCAACAGGATGTCAGAGAAGTTTGTCAGTGAAGGTGACGCTTGAACAGGATCTTGCAAGTTAATAAAAGTTATGAATAATATTTACATAGCATTTTCTCATTCATAAAGTATGTATGAAGAGCATGTGTTTGAAAGACATTTGTTTCTGAGACACTTGACTAGATAAGATATTGATGGTAGGTGCTCAATTGGCTTTTTCATGATAAAACAAATTTATTTCTTTTAAAAATATTTTAACATTCCCATGACACCTGACAGAACATCAATGAATGTGTTAAAGAAATCCAAAAGTGTGTCTCTTCTAGGGAACAGAAATAAATCCAATCCAGACATGACAAAAAATGTTTAAAAATATATGAAGTGCATAAAATTTGAAACTATAAAAGCATGCTCTGCCTAATTGCTAAAAAACTTTCAATGCATAGGAATTAATATGTAACAAGATTATTAAAGTTGACACCGTTAAGAAATAGAAAACCCAAGTAGATAGTAACTACAAAATGATTGTCTCTGGCTTCCATATTACACCATTCTGACCTGTCCCACACCTAAGAGCTCCTTTTCTCCTCCCCACAGGTACACATTTCCCCAAAGCTGCTTGACTTCCTGCTTTATCAGTGTCAGCACCCACTCTTGGCCCAACCAGAAACCTTGATGCCATCCTCACCTCATACCCTTCTCTTCCCCAACCCGTTTTATTGAGAAATAGTTGATATTCATCACTGTTTAAGGCACATAGTATGGTGGTTTGATTTACATTGATTGTAAGAGAATTACTGTAATAGGTTCAGCTAATATCCATCTTGTGTATATACAATAAAAATAAATAAGGTAAAAAAAATTCTTTGCAATGAGATTTACTTTGAACAACTTTTCTGTATAGCATACATCAATCAGTGTTATAATTAGCTATAGTCATCCTGCTGTACATTACATCTGTAGTACTTATTTATCTTACAAAAAGGAAGTTTGTACCTTTTGACCCTCTTCCTTCAATTCTGCGCCCCAAAGCCTCTGCCTCTGGTAACCAGAATGCTGATCTCTTTTTTTACGAGTGTTTTCCCCCCTAGGATTCCACATATAAGTGAGATCATACAGTATTTGGCTTTCTCTAACTTATTTCACTTAGCATAATGCCTTCAAGGTCCATCTGTGTTATTGAAAAAGATAGGATTTCCTTTTTACGGCTGAATACCATTTCTTTGTTATTGTTTTCATTTCCTTTGGATACATTCCCAGAAGTAAAATTGTTTGATAATATGGTTTGTTTTTGTTTTTGTGAGGCTCTCCATACTGTTTTCTGTGGTAGCTGTACCAATTTATAATCCCAGCAACAGTACATAAGGCTTACTTTTTTTTCCTCCACAACCATGCCAACATTTATTATGTCTTGTCTTTTTGATGATGGCCACTCTAACAGGTGTGAGATAGTATCTCAATTGTGGTTGTAATTTGCATTTTCCTAATGACTAGGGATGTCAAATATCTTTTCATGTACCTGTTGGCTATTTGTAGATCTTCCTTGGAGGAATATCTATTCAGGTCCTTTGCCCATTTTTTAATTGTGTTATTTGGGTTCTTCTTTTTTTTTGCTGTTGTGAGTTCTTTATGTATAATTTGGATCTTAACCCCTTATCGGATATATAGTACAAACATATTTTTTCCCATTCCAAAGGTTTTCTTTGTTGATGGCATCTTTTGTTGTGTAAAAACTTCAGTTTGATGTAGTCCACTGATTTTTTTTTTTTTTTTTTTATTTCCTTGCTTGTGTCATATCAAAATAATCATTTCTAAGACCCAGGTCAAGTAGCTTTACTCCTGTTTTCTTCTAGTTTCATGGCTTCAGGTCTTACTTATTTGTAATTTTTGTGAGTGGTATTAAGTCATTACCTCTTAAATCCTTCCTCAATGTTTTCTGAATCTAAACTTGTTCTTTCTGTTACTCACTTGGCTCAATCCCTCCTTCCCCTGTCATCACCTCTCACTTGAACTATTGTAAGGTACTGATGCCAGTGCCCTCTGGCTCCTTCCCACTTTAGTTTGAGTACTAATGAATGACCCTGCCTGCCCTCCCCCCAAAAAAAGTTTATCCTGCACTGTGCTTTTAAATACTTTTTTTGCGGGGGAGGGGGTTGTGGTATGGTGGTAACAGGGTGAGCTGCTAAGAATTTAAAGCAATGATAGGAAAAATCAACCAGGTTGTTTTCAATTGCTTTAGGAAAACTATACTCTGCCTGTTTTGCTGAGGGAAGACTGCTGTTGTATTTGTAAAGACATTGCTAAATGGTTATTGCATTTTAAGGTGCTGCAGGAAAAGCAGACATTTCTGTGATCTAGAGCTTACTAACAGAGCTTTCCTGCATTTTCCCATGGGTCATGAAGACCCACTGGCAAGGAAGAGGGAAGGAAAATAAAAGAGGCTGGCCCCTGGTGTGTGTGTGTGTGTGGGAGGGGGAGAGGAATGGGTTTGGAGTGGGAGCAAGTTCCTGAGACACTCCTTTAAAGAGAAAGGGCAACAGAGATGCTGCAGGTGAGGGAAATCAGCAATCCTTTGTCTAATGGCCTCTGAGCACAGACTCTGGGTTGGGGATGGCTGGCTGTGTGGCTGATGGGTTGGGGTGGGAGCTGGGTAGGGGGAGTGGTTATAAAAATAAGTATTTAGGAGAACCAAGATGGCAGAGGAGTAAGTGGAGCTACACCAATCTCCTCCCAACACCAAACTGGAATTACAACCTAATTGGGGAGAAATCATCCAGAATAACCAACAGAACATCAACTGGAGAGAAGTCTTATTACCACGGACAGAACAGAAGAGCCGATTCATCACAACGTGACCAGTAGGAAGTGCAGAGACGCAAGAGGCTGGCGGGGCTCCCACGGGCGGCAGCTGAAGGGACAGAGAAACATCTCAGCAGCTGGGGGTTCCACCTGAGAAGGGTGGGATCTAAACCCCCAACTGAGCTTCCCAGCCTACAGCAACAAAACTGGGCTTAAAACAGCACCCAGCTATGAAAAGCAGAAAGCTCGATTCCCCAAGCCAGGGCATATAACAAGGTTGCAAACCAGGTCTCCAGTCAGGTCTGTGGCTGGAGACAGGTGAAAAAGCAACCATACATGGATGTCTGTCTTCCTCTCTGCCTCTCTCCCTTTCCCTCTTTCTAAAAGTAATAAAATAAAATCTTAAAAAAAAAAAAAAAAAAAAGGCAGAAAGCCGCAGGTTTAGCCAGCTTGACAGAGAGATCAAGTTCTTAAAGGGACCATGCACGAAAATACAGAGGCACCCACCTACCCTGGGCTCCAGCAGAGGGAGGGCACAGTGGGCTAGAGACACTTGGGGAAAGTTTGGGTCAGTAGCTTTAGGAGGAGAGTTGAGGGAGCAGCCCTTGAGTCCAGTGCTGACCCATCCCCCATACAGCCAGCAGACCACTCTTCTCCAAAAGGGTGGGAGCCTGAGGGGAAGCCACAGCCTCACCCATAGGAATTAATCCACCCTACCCAGTAGTGCCTAAACCTGACCTCAGATCACACGTTGATTGGATTAACAACTAAAGGAGACAAAAACAGTGGATCTCACGTAGTCTCCAGCTGGCTGACTAGGCCCAAACTGGGACATGAGCTGACATCACTAAGCATGGATCCAGGAAGTAAAAGTGCACCTCTACACCACAGAAGGTTACACCACTAAGTAAGTCAAAGCAGACCAATCCAAGGAGCAGAAACAAACAAGAGTCACTTAAAATGGGGAGACAAAGAAATAAACCCTCAGTGAAGGAAAGGAGGAATCCCCAGGAAGAGTGCAAAATGAAATAGAGGCAACCACACTATCAGACATGGAATTCAAAATAATGATGATAGAGAAGCTTAATGAGCTCAGCGAGTCCAAAGAAAACTATTAATAACTCCAGGGGAACTACAGAGAACTAAAGGGAAGCTATAAGGAATTTACTGAGAACTACACCAGCATTAGAAAGGACATAGAAACTATCAATAAGAGTCAGGAGGAAATGAAGAATAGCATTTCTGAATTGAAGAACATGGTAGAATGAATCAAAAGCAGGCCAGAGAAAGCTGAGGATCAGATCAGTGATCTGGAGGTCAATGTAGAAAAAAATTCCCAGGCAGTGCAACAAAATGAAAAAAGACTGAAAAAGAATGAAGAGGTTTTAAGAGAGCTGCAGGACAACATGAAACGTAATAACATCAGTACCACAGGGATACCAGAAGGAGAAGAGGAGGAGCAAGGGATAGAAACCTGTTTGAAAAAGTAATGACAGAAAACTTCCTTAACTTGAGAGAAAAAGTCATGCAAGCTCAGGAAGCACAAAGGGTCCCAAGGAAGATGACCCCAAACAGGCCCACTCCAAGACATCATAATTAAAAATGGCAAATTTGAGAGACAAGAAGAGAATCCTAAAAGCAGCAAGAGAGAAACAGCTAATAACATACAAGGGGGCTCCGAGATAAGGTTATCAAATGATTTCTCAACAGAAACACAACAAGCCAGAAGGGAATAGCAAAAAATATTTCAAGCAATGAAAAACAAAGATCTACAACCAAGACTATACCCAGCAAGGCTCTCATTCAAAATGGAAGATGAACTAAGGAGTTTCCCAAACAAAAGAAGGCTAAAAGAATACATCTCTGCCAAACCAGCATTGAAAGAGATGCTAAAGGGTCTGCTTTAAGAAGATGAAGAAACAGAGAGACAAACAGGAACACAGGTTAAGTGTCCTTAGATTAGAATTATTTCACAATATCAGAAAATCATGTTACTTGCAATAATGCAGAAAAATCGAATGCAGTTAAGAAAAAAGTAAGAAAATGTGGATGTATATTACATAGAATACATGCTATCTTTCTTACTGTTACAATATATATGCTTGCTTGTGGATGTGTAATATATAGATCTTGTTAGAAATTTGTTTTAAATAGCAACCAACTTGGTTGTCGGTATGTTGAGAAATCAGTCAATCATTAGGTTAGAAAAGATGCCGAGAATGAAGACCAATTTGGGATGGAAGTTGCAAACTACTAAACTATATGATTCATGTACATAGGCAATATATATTCTCATATTAGCATGTAAATTAGATGAGATTCCTTTCAAATAGATAGTGGAAATATACATTTCCAGTTATGAAGGCCCCCAAACTGGGAATGCTTGGGAAAAGGAATGAATGCTATAGTAAACTTTATTATTGAAATGTGAACATACCTAATCTCTACCTCAACAGACTCTTCAATAGTTCAGGGGTTAGGTTAGGACCACATAGGAAGTCAACCACAAGTTCAAAACATAGCTAGAAAATTATTTAAATCCTAGGAATTTTTATTTTTTACCTCAATTTAATAGACATAATAATTTCTACTCTGGGGACCAGCTGAGCACTGCAAGTGCCATTATTTCTGAAGACTTCAACTCGTAAAACACATGTAGAAGAAAAACAGCAGGTATTGAAAAAAGTAAGACCTGTGCACAGCCAAAAAAAAAAAAAAAAAAAAAAAAATCAACCTACTATTTAGGATGAAAAACTCTAAAAAGAGTAAGCTGTAATTCCAGTACCTTACAATAAAGTTGAGTTGTATTATTGGAGGGGGGAGGATCTGACTCAAAAAACAAATTCATTTTTTACTATGGATTTGGCACTGTTTCTAGAACAACTTTCACAAAAGTGAGTTCTGCAATATACCATTTTTGTGATATATTTCACAAAAATAGCATTGCAGAGTAAAACAAGTATGAAAGAAAAAAACTGCTTAATTTGCTACAATATATCTAAAATACTATTTAACATGTAATAATTATATAAGCTATTGGCATATTCTAAATTTTTTGTATTAACTCTTCAAAGTCCAGTATGTACTTTAAATATGTATAAAAATATGTATGTGTACAAATGTATGTTTGCATGTGTTTGGTAATGCCATTCATATTACTTAAAAGTAATTCTTTAAATAAATATAGGCATTTTGAAATAATGAAAAGAAAGCTATTGATATGATTTGAGAGGCTGATAGTTAGAAGGCATTAATTAAATGAATAGTCTGGGTGTGAAAGGAAAACAAAAAGTACACATTGGTGGTTACAGAATAGACAGGGATGTTAAAAATAAAGGAAATGGAGAAACCAAAGAACACATATGTATGACACATGGACATGATCTAAAAGGGACATTGTTGGAGGAAACGGGGTACTGGGTGGGTGGAACAACTGTAAGAGCAAAATAAATAAAATATATTTAAGGAAAGATAAAAGCATTTAGTTGAAGAGATCTGGGAACCTAGTGTCAATAGCCATTTTAGCCTACAGAGTTCTTCACCTTTTAATCAACCAGCCAGAACCTAGGCAACCCAGCACCTGGGGCAGCCACCCATGTGGGACTGAAGGTCTGAGGCCTTTTTCTAATTTCCGGGGCTACATAAACCCCAGACTCCAAGGGCAGACCCAAGGGACAGAGGATAGCTTCTGGTAATGAGGTTATTCTGTCACCAGCGTACCACTCTTTTTCTTTTTAATTACAGCCATGGCCGACTACTGGGATTGAGTATGGTTTTTCTCAGAAGTCATCGAGGACCCTACATGGTGAAAGGTTACCTGAAGAATCGAGTCAAGCCTGAAAGGCAAACTGCAGAAGGGGAAAGGTAAGGGCCGATCCCTAATGACATTGTCTGAGTCTTTGATTACATTAACTTGAGTTTCTGAACTCAGCTAGCTGTTTTTCTGGACTTCCTGTTTCTGTTAGGCTACTTTGGGTTTTATTCCTATCACTGATGAAGGTACTAAAATAAAAGGAAAACACTGATGAATTTGAGAAGTCATTATTTAAATTCACAGCTAGTGTGAGATGAAAATGCGGGTGCTCTGTGAAACAAACTCAATAGATAAAGCTTGGGTAAAGGACAAGGGCAAATGTAAAGAAGGGAGGAGCTTACTAAGAAGCAGCATGTGTGACAGGGAGGAATTCACTTAGAAGAGATTGTTTGTCGGGAATAATATGTTTTGACAAATCCTCCAGGTGATTCCAATGCACACTAAAGTTGGAAAACCACTGTTTCAATTCATGATACACCTGTGCATTCTTACCATCACAAAGTATGAAATTTATGTCCATAATACTAAATTCACAGGTACACTGACAGTAAACAAGATTATCTTTACCAATAGAAAAGCCATAGGGAAACAGATGCCTGAAAGATGCAGATTATGCCTCTGAGATTGGTGGCATTTAGCTAATAAGAGATGCTGATTTAAAAATTCAGCGGGGGAGAACCCTGACTTCTATCCTTCACAACTCACTGTTTCCCAAAATGAAGTATGACTGCAAGACTTTCAGCCATAGCGGCTAATCTTTCAGTCTATGGACCTCTTTTCTTGGAGCGTAACTTCCCATCCTGCTGCCACCTGCCCCGCCCCACCACAATTCCCACATGGTCTTTTGTCATCTTTCAAATTTCTTAACTAGTAATGTTTCTTTGGAAGTCAAAGGAGAGTTTTTCATGGCTCAAGCAAAATTTTGGGCTTAAGATAAAAATAACCTGTGGCTTATTGGTCATTCAGATAAACTTTAAAGCTCATTGCTTTTCAGGTTGTGACTATCTCATTTAGTAGTTCTTATATGCCTTTATATGTATGATAGTAAAAAACACTGCCATCTTAATTTTAAAACTTTTTCTTGGTATATCCATTATTAGATATAAGAACTGGATATAAAATGCTCTGCAGACTAACTTCCCTTTCTATACTGGATAAGTTAATTCTTCTAGGACAAAAATCTCCATAATTATCTACCCCAAAGGCTTCAGTAGTATTCTAATGAAATTTGACAAGTACTGAGTCAGGGTCTGTTGGTGCAAATCCATGGATCACTGACCACATTCTATGGTAACTTGCATTTATATCCTAGATAATAGAACAACAGATATGTGTTAGCCAGACACTGCCATTTTTAGGACTGAGTTCCTGATCTGTAAAGGGGGCAGCTACAAATAAGGCTGCATACCAACAGGTGACAAGTTCGGGGGCCTTCACATTTTCCTTAAAACAATAGTTCTCTTACCTTGTCTAACACAAAATTCAGTGGTAGATTCAAGGGGAAAAAATGGGCTGAAATTCTTAATGCTATCATTTAATAGTCTATCTGAAATGTCTATTGCACATATAAAAGAGGGTTATGACCATTGCCTCCAAATTCTATAAAGAACATCAACACTTAGATCTCTGGGTATTTTAGTAGTCTATAAAAAGTAGTATCTCAAATTGGTTAACCCACCAACACATTTTATGTATCGTCTACCTGAACTAGCTAAACAAAACAGTCCTTTATGATGAGTATATCCTAAGATTTGTGTCATATTTACATAAACGGTTAAACATAAAACTATCAACTATTTGCTTAAAATCTATAATCATCTTGTTGCCACACAAAGGCAGAAGCATATCAAATGTATTTATCTTCCTTCCTGGTGAATGAACAAAAAAACCCTAAAAGATCAAAGATGAATTACATTCCTGTTTTAGGAATTAAATTACTGACATTAGGAAATGCCACATTCATAGTTGCCTTTGAATTCTTTTAATTCCCCAAAGAGAATAAGCAAGAAGCAAAGATTCTACAATAGACACGTCCATTTGGTTTCAGATCTAGTGAGGCTGCTTGTAGCCAATACATATTTTCTTACCTGTATAGAAAGTTTGCAAATTACCAATCTAGCACAACCCTCTCGGTTATGGATCAGACAGCAGTAAATGCGTAACAGAGATGTCCCGGGAAATGGAAGACCTGAGCTCCAGGCCAGCATCCTTCCTGGATTTACCACATGACCTTGAGAAACTCCCTGTATTACTCCAAGCTGCTTTCTCAAGGGCAAAAAAGGGATAAATAGCTGTCCTGCATATATAACACACCTACTGTAATGTTCAAATGACAAAGTGTAAATTCTTTGTAAAATTTTAAGTCAGTTTAGCCAAATATCTTATAAAGAATCAGATTACATTCAGGAACTAAGAACCCATTTAATTTTCTAGTTTTCTCATTCATAAATGCATGATTTGGCCCAAAGATAAAGCAGAATTTAATGAGATAAATAATTTAAAAAAATCAGAATTAGCTGCATCTTATATGGCCCAATCACACTATCAGTAGCAATAGTGATTATTCCAAGGCATGAATATTAAGGTAAAAGCCATTTTAAAAACTCAATCAATAGTTATATAAATGAAGATACAAAGTTGACATAAATTTATAAAACAAAATATAAGTAGACATTAAATAGTTTTAATGAATCCACGTCCTTTATTGCAGCAACCTCTGTACAAAGCAGCAACTGCAATACTCAATGTTAAAACATTAGAAAAGCATTTGTGTGACAGATATAGTACAGTATTATCAAAATATTACATTTTCAAACTTAGTAAACATCCACCAGAGCTCAAATCTTTAAATTATTTCCATAGTCTTTAAAAACACGTAATGTCAGAAAGCATATAAAAAGAATGTAAAAGAAAACCTAAAATACAAATGCAATAATGTAACAAATAAATATTAGATTTAATTAATCATTAATAATTAGCTTACCACCGCCATTCTCTCTAATCCCATTGAATTTTTACCTATAGAAATGAACTGTCAAATGTCATTGTATAATTATTTGTTTCCAAGTTATCACCAATGATTAGAATTGAAAAAATTGGCATTAAAATAATCAAATTCAGTATAAATAAAATAAAGAGTAGAATAGCTTCAACACTATCTAGCATTTCTAAGAACGAATTATTGAACTTTATTAGAGCACTACAATAAGTTTGAAAATTTTGACCTGGTGCCTAGTGTTAAGGAAAAGTAACGCATTTTTTAAAAAGTAAAAAGCTTCTTACATTATTTCACAAACAATATTACCCTCCCTATTATTCATATTTAGATATATTTTATGTACTTTATACACATATGTATGATGCGTGACATTTGGTTCCTGCAGTACAGATCACAATGATGTTTCCTGAATGGAAAAAAACTTGGGAAAAGAAAAGTAAGTGTACCTGTGCAGATTTCAGGATAGCAGCATTCAATTCATGCCCTAGTATCCATTTAAAAAATTCAAACATAAATATTGTTTATTGAATAATATGACATTTCTACCATCTTTACCCCCAAACACTACAAAAACCTGTAATAAATGCAACAATGCTGTGAGTTATAATGTAGGAAAAATATTTTTGAGAAACAAATACTTCATTTTCTTAACAGTCTGAGTTCAAAATTATTATCAGATCCCCATTTTTATATTAACTTAGTTCATACTTATGCAGCTAAGACTGCACTATTAACAACAGTAGTAATTTGTATAGCTTTCTGTCAGAATTCATGAACATCTGCATAAATTCTTCATCATTGAAACTTAAAGCAATGAACCCACTGAACAGTACATTAGATGAAATGTCCATTTTCTAACTAAATGATAACTGTGAATTACATGCCCTTCAAATGGTCATCTGTGTTCTCCAGAAAACCTGTGTCTATCTAATTTTGAACTTTCATGTATTAAAACAAAATTTTAATCTGAGTCTTGATCACTTAAAATGCAAAAATCCAGCAACATAAATCCCATTATATATACACATATGCATCGTGTATGCATACACATATACACACACACACATACAGATATGTAGATATATATACCTTGAAATGTTTTTAGGAAATCCTTCCTTGAATAAAAAATGAAAAAGTTCACATTAATAATTATATATAAAGCTTTTGGTAACAGTATATATGTACTGTTGTATTTGTAATAGTAGACTATGATGTCAAAACAGACATTTCAAAAGCACAACTGGCAGTTTTCTTAACACAAAGTTTTACAGTATAAAGAATGGACTAAATTTAAATGTTCAGAATGATCTGTTCAAACCTGAGTATATTAAGACTACGTGTACTTGAGAGTCAAATGAATTAAGCCTAAAAACATTTCACTAAGAAACCAGTGGTCCATTTAACCATTTGATGAAACATATAATGATTTATAAAGGATGGTATATAGTGAAATTACATGTAGTGTTTATTGAGATATTCTATGAAATGGCAATTTTTTCCTCCAGAAAAATTGTTTAGCATTTCTTAAAAGTCCCTCAGATTTGAAAAACTCTAAATGAGGACAAACTACTCTTCTAATAAATACAAATGATCTTGAGGATTTTTGTCTAAAGAATGACAATATATAACTTTTCATCAGTATCTAGAAGTACTGGATAAGTCTTTGAACTTCCTTAAGGTTTTAACAATAATCAAATAAAGATAGAAATATGAGCCACTCAGAAGTTAAAAAAGAGTTTATTGGGCTTTTTCCCACTAGGTCCACATTTATATATATTTATACAAACCTAAACTTGGGGTCATTTTTGGTTCCCCCCTTTTTTTTTTTTGCATTTTTCATTAACTTGCCCTAACCCTCACCTTTAATAGCTAACATATGCCTTTACAAAAATAATAGAAAACATACAGTACTCAACACTTAACTGGTCAAATGGAAGAAGAAAAGCAGTATCCATTTTATTTTCAGGTGAAAGAGATTAGAAATAAAAATAATGGCTGGAGACAAAGTTTGACATTCTATAAATTTATAAAAGTGAATATATGGGTGAAATTTGGTTATTTTCAGAAGGCACCTCAAGGCTAAAGGCTTTTTGTATTCCTTTCATCAATCAAAAATAACATACTTTTATTGCTATTCAAGTAGCAAAGGAAAACTACTCTCATGAGCTTTAGTCCGATAACAAGGAATCATCATTACAACTGAGATACATTACTGACTAAAACTGAAGTCTCCATACACAGATCAATGGAACAACTTCCCTGTGTGCTTTCAAATTAATGAAATAGTGAAAGAAAAGTCACAGTTCATCATTGTGATATTAATGCGTCATTGAAGATTTCAGTTACTTCGCTAGGCAATGAAGTGCCATCAGAAGAGCTGTCCACTGTGTAGAACATTTAAGAATAGAATGTAAGGACACTCTGATGATTCCCACGGACTAGGAGAATTGGTGGTAGGTCCTGAGACAGAGCTTCTAACCATGCCATGTAGAGAGCACTGGACACAGCACCTTTCCGTGCAACTGGGAGACTCCTGGTAGCAAAGAGAAAGGGAGTTCAGCAATGCACTTAAGTTGACAAAAATAAAACGTAATAAAATTTAATTATATCATAATATAATAACTAAAAATTACTATAGTTAAAGAATACTTTTAAGTGCAGGTAAATTCTGCACATAGTATAGTTTACTGCGATAACACTATTTCTATTTTTCAAGTTTGAACAAAAGATTTGAAAAATTTTTCTTCATAAGAATAGCTGTAATACATTTATCTAATATTAAACCCCTAATTTCCCCTTCTTCAATATGTATATAATTCTTTTCAAAGAAAAGGATGTTTCCATCTGAATTTAGAAAGTAGAACCTATACAAGGTTAAGTAAAATCCAAACAATTATTTCTACATGCTAATTTTTATCTTTTCTCTATGAGCTTTCACCTCTATTTGTAGATAGGGGCAGTAGTGATCAGTTGCTCTACAGAGTGTTTCTAGATCTGATCATCATCGGCAAAACCTAAAAATATTTTCTGGTGTGTTAATCAAAAGCACAATCCTTTAATGTTACTTTATTCAGTCATTTGGCATGTTTTTGAAGACCTGAACTTTCCTTACCTATTTTAAGACTCCAGGACTGAGAAAATTTGGGTTTAAGTAGTATCTAGCTAACCTGGTTTAGTGGATGGAAAGCCAGAGCAAGCTTAAGCATTTAGAGTCACTGCAAGGAAAATGCGTCTGTATATAAAGTTTGTGGGAACCTGGGGTGGGATTCAGACAGAAAAAAACACTTTCTAAATTTAATCCTCCAAGTAATTTTATTATTACTATGAAGAAAGAAGAAAGATCTTTGGGTCCAAATTTTAATTTCAGGCCATCATATCCATAGCTTGATGGCTATACTACAGCATTTCCAAAGCAAAAAATTAAAATGTGGGAATAAGATAAAGAAAAAATTCCAAAATAAACTATGATGAAGAATTACTTAGATTCATATAAGCTAAATATGTTTCTTTCCTCTTAACTTCAATGATTTTTCCATATACTTTAAGCAAAGTGTATTTTTAAGTTTTTTTTTCTTCCTTATAACTAGTAAGTCATTATGGGTATTAAATAGATATGTACTTGGTATAGAAATCCTAATTGCATTATCATAAAATAAATACTTAAAATGGTAGTACAGATAATTACTTACATGACAATGATATTAGCTGTACTTGAATGTTCCTTTAGTAACTCATTTAATCTAATTTGCCGGTATGTCTGAAATACAACAAGACAAAGTTATTCCTAGAGCATTTCAAAATTGGAATGGTTCCAATTTTGGTTCATAAAGCTATAAGTAGACAAAAAGAAACCAAAATCAATTTTGGTATAATGAAAATTGGCCCCATAATTAAAAAAAATTATTTAGAATGTCCACATATAAATCCAACTTAAAGTAGATTTAATTTACACAACTGATTCCCCCATAACAAATTGTAGTTCTTCCTACTTACTTTTATGTCTTAAGTATTTTTTTCCCTTAAAGTATATTTTATTGATTGTTATTATAATTGCCCTAATAATTCCCCTTGTGCCCCCACCCACCCAGTACCCCATGTTTCTCCAGTAGTCCCCTCATCTTAGTTCATGTCCATGTTCATACATGTAAATTATCTGGCTTCTCCATTTCCTACACTATTCTTAACATTCCCTGTCCATTTTGTACCTATCAATTATGCTTTTAAATCCCTGTACCTTTTCCTCCATTCTTCCCCCTTCCTCCTCCTAGCTGATGACCTCGAAATGATCTCCATAACTATGATTCTGTTTCTGTTCTGGTTGTTTGCTTTGTTTGTTTTAGATTTAGCTGTTGATAGTTATGAATTTGTTCCCTTTTTAATGTTCATGGTTTTGATCTTTTTCTTAAACAAGTCCCTTTAACATTTAATGCAATAATGGCTTGGTGGTGATGAGCTTCTTTAGCTTTACCTTGCCTGGGAAGCACTTTATCTGCCCTTCAATTCTAAGTGATAGCTTTGCTGAATAGGGTAATCTAGGTTGTAGGTCCTTGCTTTTCTTTTTTTTTTTTTAAAGATTTTATTTTATTTATCATTTCCAGAGGGAGAGGAAGGGAGAGAGGCAGAGAGGGAGAGAGACATTAATGTATGATTGCCTTTCACCTGCCTCCAGCCACAGACCTGGCTAGAGACCTGGCTTGCAACCTGGTTATGTGCCCTTGCTGGGTAATCGAATCAGCGACCTTTGGGTTCACAGGCTGGCACCTTATCCACTGTGCTACCAGCCAGGGCCTCCTTGCTTTTCATCACTTTGAATACTTGTCAGTTCCTTCTTGACTGTAAAGTTTCTTTTGAAAAATCAGCTGAGAGTCTTATGGGAATTCCTTTATAGGTACCTCTTTGCTTTTCTCTTGCTGTTTTTAAGATTCTCTATCTTTAACCTTTGGCATTTTAATTATGTGCCCTGGTGTGGTTGTCTTTGGGTACAACTTGTTTGGGACTCTGTGTTTCCTGGACTTGTGTGTCTATTTCTTTTTGCCAAATTAGGAAAGTTTTCTTTAATTATTTTTCAAGTAAATTTTTGATTTCTAGTCTTCCTCTTCTCCTGTGACTTCTATGATTCAGATGTTGGCACATTTGAAGATGTCCCAGAGTCTTCTTATACTATCTCATTTTTCGTTTTTGTTCTGAATTCTTATTTTTGCTTTCTGTTCTGGTGAATGTTTATTCCTTCCCTATGTTCCAACTGTCGATTCGAATCCCTGCTTCCTTCCCTTCACCTTTGGTTCCTTGTAGATTTTTATTTCACTGAATGTAGCCTTCTTCTGTTCCTTTATGTTGTTGCCACACTCAATTAGTTCTTTGATCATCCTGATCACCAGTGTTTTGAACTCTGCATAAGATACGTTGGCTATCTCTATTTCATTTAGTGTTTTTTTTCTGGGGATTTGTTCTGTTCTTTTATTTAGGCCATATTTCTTTGTCTTCTCAATTTGACAGCCTGCCTGTGTTTGATTCTGTGCATTAAGTAGAGCTGTTTTGCCTTTCTATAAGTCACCCATCTGGACAAATGTGGCTTCTTTAAATCCTTGGTTGTCAGACTTCCATACAGTTCAATTTTCTGACAATTCTGGGTGTTGTTTTGAGATTTAGATGTAATTTCTTTACGTGTTTGTGCATGGAGTTAAAGTATGTATATCTACACCTCCATCTTGGCTAGAAGTCCTAACTCTTCTAATTAGAAGCCCCTTTCAATTTTTCATCCCTCTACTGTTCCATGGAAGCCTGAGAACTCAAAGTTTTACCTGCATATACTTAGGCCCATGCATCTCAATCTCATTGACTAGCTAACAAGAAGTTCTAGAATGACACCCTCATGGATGGTTTTATTTCTTTCTTGCATTATCTCTTGTCTGTTCTGATTTTCTTCAGCCTAAGTCTCCCTGACATGACCTTGGGCTCCAGCAGAGGGAGGGCAGAGAGGACTGGAGAGGTTGCGGCAGTGACTTGGAGGAGAGAAGTAGGGAAGCGGCTGTGGGATCCCAGTGCTGACTCGTCACCCACACCTCGGGCAGACGGCACTGCGCTGCACCGCACCAAGTGGCTTCCCTGTGTCTTACGTATTTTTTAAAAAATCACATGGAAGTTTCATGCAAAGTAATCAGAAGAGAAAGAATACCTTGGTCTTATACAGTTCAAGCTCATTATCTGTTATTCGCCATGGTTCATCTTCTTTCATTTTATCTGCAATATCTTGTTCTTTATCATCTTCATGAAGTCTGTATGGCTCAATCATTTCATCAAAAGCTACAATACTTAAAAAAAAATAGCAAGAATACTGACAATTAACCTTATTTTTAATTACTTAACAATAAGATCTTATGCACAAAATTTCAACTTAAAAAGTTTGTGTTTTCCTTCTATTGTGCTCCCCTCCATACTCTACTGATTTCTCTGTATCTGCCCCTGCTCCTTGTGCACCCCGCCCCAAACCTAAGTAAATGTTCACCATAATACCCAGAATGAACCCTTTGAGCAATAAGTCAAGGTATTACTCAAATACGCAAAAATAAGTAAAGATTCAAAACATTCGAAGGCTTTTCCAGTTCAAGTACCACTAAATGAAAGTAGTAAATGAAAAGGTACTAGAATATTTTGAAGGGAGGGAAGGCAGATACTAAACATTTAAGAAGATGCAGAATTAATCTCTAGATCCAAATATACTTAATAGTACAAAAGAACATGAATAGCATTCCAAATCCTCTATGGATGTATAAAACATTTCTCGGTATTTCAATACTGTGATTTATAGGATAGTTGATCTTCATTTACAATCATGGCTCACAGCTCACAACACCCTTGAAATTTCCTAAGTGTTGAGAGTGATAAAGGTCTTTTTAAGTTACTGAGATTATTTTTGGACTCTACCCAAAGGTGGGGGCTGGCTGCCAGGAGGACCCATGTTGTGATTAGAGGTTTTGAAATTTTCAGTCATCTTCACCCATCCACTCCCAACTTCCTGGAAGGTGCTGCAGGTTGAGTACAGTTGCTAATGACCAATGACTTAGCCAATCATGAGTATGTAACGAAGCCTCCATAAAAACTGGGGAGAACAGCTCATTGTTCTTTTCCTTCTTTTTTGGGAGACCAGAAGCTTCCAAATGCCACCTTGCCAGGCCCCAAGCTCCATAAGGCTAAAAGCTCCTTTGTTGGTGACCTCACTCTATGTTAATCTCTCTCTGATTATTGATTTGTATACTCTAATGTCCTTTGCAATAAATCAAAAATCTAGAGAGTAAATGGGTTTTCTTTAGTTCTGTAAGATATTCCACCAAACTAAAAGTGAAGAGGTGGTCCTGTGAACCTCTGATTTATAGCCTGCTGTTCAGAAGTACAGGCAACAGCCTGGGCTTGTGACTAGGATCTAATGTGGAGGGCAGTTCTTTTGAGGCAGAGCCTTTCACCTGTGCAATTTGATTCTATCTTGGGATAGACAGTGTTCCAATTGAGTTGAATTCTCTTATACACTGCTGGTGTCTGAAAATTGCTTGCTGTGGGGAAGCCCACACACACATACTAGGACTAATTCCTGAACACCCCCTTTCAAATATCATGTCTCATACAAAGCTCCCAGTTTTTCTTGTTTTATAATAGGGAATACATCTCTCCCTGATTACAACCTTACAAGGTATAACCTTACTATTTTTAATTTAAAATGAATTCTTTGCACCAGCTTCATCATTTATTCAACATTTATCTGAGAATAATTAAAATTCTGTCTGGTAATATACATATAACAACCACTATATACCATTTCCAGAAAAACTATTCCATGAAATTGCTTTTTAATCTTAAGAACTATGAATGCAATTATAGGCAAACTCTTAAGATTCCCCTATTTTAGTAATAAAACAAAACAACGTGAAATAATTTGTATGTGGAGTAAGGACTGAGTGGTCATAATGAATGTGGGTGTAAACAATGGAAATTTAAAGAAACATGGAATTTCTGTAGCATTAATAATTTTCAGTAATTACTTATAAAGTGGTCATTGAATTCTCTGAAAATAGAAGGCCCTTTTGACTTACTTTGATATCTGCTATAACAGCATGCTAACCATCAATGCTAAATTTAAAAAGTTGACTTCACATTTAACTAACAGCAGACAAAAAGCCCACATATTTGTTTAAATTGAATGATCTGTTACTGGAGTGTCTGAGTAGGTTATCCAAATGTATCAGAAATGTGTACAAAGTAACATATTTGATAACTTACTTTTCTTTCTTTGGTTTAGTGTTAATGTCTCCTAGGACCATTATATCGGAAAAGTCTATTCGGAACTTGCTAAGCAGGGTAGCCATCCTATAATAGAAATAAAGAGCACTGAGATACATAAAGGCAGTATATAAATAGCTTTATTCTATTTAGGGCTGATTCTGTATTTGAAAAGTATGATTTATAGGAAATATATCACTTTCTAAACAAGCCCATCTGAATTTATTCACAATGTACATTCACAAAGTACACATCTAAAATTCCATGAGTAGATTTCTGTTATATTCATTTACTTTCTCTGAATCAATTCCAGTGTCTAATAAAGGATACAGAAAGACATTAATAATGAAAGCTGAATGCAGCTAGTTCTTAAAAATTTAACTTTAGTCAAACTACATTAAGTGTATGAATTTTAGAAAAAACTAGTGAAGAGTTATTTGTTTAATAATTTTTGGATTATTCCATCCATGTCAAATGCATATCTCAAAAGGCTCAAATATGATATTCTGGACCAAACTGAAGCAATAGATGATGGTAGATTAAGTTCACAGTATTTTGGGGGTGTGGGAAGGGGGCGAACAGACTTAGGCATGGAAAAGGAGCTTCAACAAGCCTCTAATTTTTTGGTAAATACCTTTTGGGAGGCATAGTTGGCAATGAAACCTTGGTGAGAACAACAAAAAAGTTGAAACATATAAACAGGAAAAGCAAATAACAAAACAGGATTTTATTTTTAATAACATGAGTTTTCTAAATTAAGGTTTTAGAAAACAGATGAGCAACAGGTATAACTTTAAAATTATTTCTACTACCTCTTGCATTAAGCATTGTTTGAAATGAATAAACACCTAGCTGAATTTTACTATAAATATACTAAGTGCCTGCTATATGTTTGTTATAGGACCCGAAAAACCCAAATCTAAGATAATAAAATAAACCTAACACAAGCCTAGAATGTGATGAGTGGTATCAGGTATATCATGATCCAGGAAGGAAATGGATCAACTAGAGGAGAGGCAAGGAGAAAAAATTAGGAAAGGCATTAGAAAGAAGGTCACAACTGTCCTGAGCATTACAAATGGAGTATTTTAACAGAGAAATAAAGAGATATATAGTAGAGAGATGAGAGTGGTCAAAGGAGTAAAAATATGCAATCATACGTGTGTTTAAGGTAGGTGCCAAAATAAACTGAAGTATAAGACATATCTTGGGGGAACAGGAAATAAAAACTGGGAACAGGAGGACAGATTGTAAAAGACCTTGATTATCACATTTAGCATAGACTTTCAATGGTATGTAACAGAGAAAAAGTTATAAAGTATTTTGGGCAGAGGAATCATGTCCAAAGCTCTGCTTTCCAAGCATGAAATTAGGAGCAATTGTGCAAAATATATGTCAAAAAATTCAGAGATACCACACAAGGCAGTTAGAGAAGCATTGAAACCAGAACTAGAACTGTGACCATACAGACAGACAAGGCACGGATGACAATGGCACCTACATTTCTAATGCCTAGTAGAGTCTACAGAATGTATCCTCTGTATGAATGTGTAATTTTTGTGTAATTTCTCTGATTTTTTAAAAAAATGTTGCTCAATGCTTTAATACCATAATTAATACTTTCTAAATATCAATATACTAAAAATATTACATATCAGCAAAACTATCTACAGTTTAAACATAAAGACTGAATTAAAGAGAATGAGGTTTTATTTGAGAACTTTCTGCTTCAGTATAGAACAAAGCAATATGACTGACATTTTATGGATTGCCTAACATTTATTCTATCAAATCTATATAGTAACAATAGATACTACTAGTTAAAAGTCCTTCAATTTAAAGTAGACTTACGCTCTCCGGTCATGGTCTATTCTGTTTATTTTTCCACCAATGAATACTCTGATCTTACAATCTTTCCACTTTTTCTTGGTAGTCAGAAGGTAAGGTATCAATAAGGTCAAACCTGAATCATAAAAATAAATCATATACTAAATGCTAATTTCTTAAAAAAGGTAGCTAAGAGTATTTTTACAACTCAGTGTGAAACGAAATTTTTCTCTCTGTCCTTCCTTGATTTGGTCATAGAGCCATATATAAAGCAGGCTCAACTAGGAGGCAGCCCAGTGGAGTCAGGGCCCACATGAGGAGCTCAGTGATGTGGGATGTGGGGCTGGCAGAGCTGGGAGATGAGTCACATAGAGGAAGACTGGGGAAATGAGAAGCTAGTGTGAACCCTGCAGTGTTGGACTGAAATTGGATCTTAATCTATACACACACACACAGACACATACGTATCTGTTTCTTAGACCTGTCCACTGAGAGAGCCTGGGAGAAGTGACACACTAGTACCAATGAGCAAACCCAATGCCCTGTTCTTTGCTTCTCAATACCACTCTCCACCAAAAGGAATCAGGGGTCCTTGGCTAAGGGGTGATTCAATGGTTGGTGTAAGGGAAGTACAATACTAAGCCTGGACATCTTATTTTATTTTATTAGAAAATGAAGAATGATTGGGACATAGACTAAACAGAAAATCCAGGACAACTTGAGTATCAAAATAAATAATTAGAATGACAAATCATATCCCACTGAAAAAAAATAGGAATCCATGAATTCACACAGACAGAAATAAAAAGAAAGTTCTTCCTTGCAGTAAAATGGCAACTGATAAATGGAAAAGAAAAATAGGATTGGAAAATCATCTGGCAACTACAAACACACCACCACAGCAGATTCAAGCAGGAGTATCAATGGATGCTAAAGATGGTGGTAATATTTGCAGTAACAATGCTATTATTTACATAGTCCCAAAGTAACTCCTCATCCCCTAAATACCTGTACTTATAAAAGGGGAAAACTCTTCAGTGTATAAACATGGTGAAAAAAACACCCTAATAGGCAAAACTAACTTCACCAGTGATGAGACAAAGCAAATCATGTGCCACCTGATGAGATACAGACAGAAGAGCACAACATCACTTGTGACATTTCTACCAAAAATATGTAACTTTAAAGAAACATCAAAAAGGATTCCAAATTAAGTGACATTCTACATTTTTTAAAATGTTATGGTCATGAAACTTAAGAAAGCTCAAGGAAGGACTTAGCAACTCTCAAATTGAAGAACAATGAAGTGATATGACAACTAAGTGCAATGCCTGATTCTGAAATGAATCCTGATGCTTTTAGCAATGTTGGTAAAACTGGAATGGGGTCTGTGGGTGAGGAGTACATGCCAATTCTTAGTACAATTCCCACAACTTCAGTAAATTTAAAACTGAAAAATCTATTAACAGCCTTACCTCCATCATCAAAAAGCCACCAGACATCTATAGTATTCTTTCCTTGTTTTTTTTGAAACTGTGTACTAGCTTCAAGAAGCTTCTGGTCTGCTATGTTTAAAGGTACAGTGGGGCCTTTGGATTCTAAAGGATTAAACAGAAAAATAAGATGTAAGGGAGCTAATATTAAAGCTCCTTTTGCTGAATTCCTGTAGTTTCCTTTTACACATTCAGATGTTTATAATGTACAGTTGTATATGACATCCATCGTAATCTTTTAGTTGTTTATAAGTTAAACATACTTTTAAGATGGTTACAGATAAATACATCTTTATAATAGCTAAACTCATCCAAATTATACTGCCTAATTTCCAGTATTTTGAAGTATTCTGAAAGAGAATCATAAATACCAATCAAAAAAATTATAACTGCTGGATTTTAATTTTTGAAAAGCTGTTTAAGGCTCACTGGACAAATTAAATTTATACCTATTTCATGACTATATTTATTTTGTAATATGGTTTCCCAATAATTTAAAGCTCAAAAGTAATTTTTAAATAAAATGTTGTTATCTGTAATATGAAACACAGAAGGAAGTGGAAGACATACCAATACAATCTTACAATTACCACAGTGATACCTTTTATTATAAGGAAAAACTCCCATTTTTAACCTAGCATTTGTCCCCTTCACATATGACACCCAATTCTAAAGCCATATAACCACATCTTTCTTGGAACCATGGAAAGATGGTGGGAACTCCCTGGAAGTCGAAAAAATAATACACCAATGGAGTTCCCATTTATATTCCCAGGAAATTAAAAACAACAACAACAACAAAAAAACCCAAAACATCAACACTAGCTCTGTGAGCAAGCAAATGACTATTATGGAACTCCTAGACCAAATTTTTAAAAGCAGACATCCATAGGAGGAAATCTGATCCCTTCTGCATAATGTACATCATTCACTTTTCATGCTGCCATGATGTACGCAAACATGACGAATGACTATGCATGATGAAATATGGCTACCAAACCACACTGCTCCATAACTCTCACCTCTATCTCCTTCTCATAAAATTCATGTACGTTGACATGACTGTATCTCCCAAACGCAGCAGGACTGTGAGAAATATTGTAATTTTTGAAATGAAAAATATATTAGTATCAAAATTAAGGACTTGTCTGGGTACCGCTGATGGTAAAGAATGCAGTGACACTGCGAATACACCTATTTCAGTGTCTCTACTTATCATCTAAACCATGCAGTTTAAGTTAAAAAATTAATACTGACTTCCAGGGTTTGAATATTTCAGAAATGCTATGATGATTTAAAAGAATTTGTCTTAGATATGCCACCTTTTCCTGGGATGATTTAACTCTTTAATTGGACTAATGTTTCTAATCTGCATTTAATAAGTAACTGTAACATCACCTCACCATGAAAACAAAAACTAAGGTAAAAAAAAGAAAATAATAAGGTTTGGAGTTAAGCAGTTAACAGTATGAAAAAGGGATTAAAATAAAATGATGAAAAATGCCTGCCTTTTTTCAACAGTGGTTGAGTTGGAGTCTTGCCATCCTCTTCCTCATCTAGATTATGTTTAAAAAACACAAAATATAAGTTAATTGCCTTTATATTAATAAAGTAATAAAAATGTAAATCGATCACACTTATAAACAAAACATTATGAAGAAAGAGTCTGAAAAGTAATCAGGACTCACGATCTTTTCTACATTGAGTGTTCAGGATTTTAAAGAGCAAACATATTTTAGACATCTCCAGTGGGGCTGCTGATTAATCCTCACCCCTGAATTATATTCCTGTTCAGCTGACCAAAACTTTAGCAGAATTTTTAAACTTTTATATTTGAAATAGTGGACAAGATGATGAACTTAAGCTAATTGAATAGAGATAGGACATTAAAAAAATGGATTTTGCAGATGTTATAGAAACTCTACACTTGCCATTGTAACACTATGTAAATGACTGAAAAGTAATTTTGGAAACACTTAATGGATATTTGGTGTTTTTACAAATCAATCACCACTTGAAATATTAAGACATTTGATCAGACAGTGTCTCTTAGTTTATATAAAATGCCAGGTTGGCCCTGACCATTGGTTGGGTGTCATTCCACAAAACAAAAAGGTCACCAGTTTGATTCCCAATCAGGGGCATATGCTGGGTTACGGGTTCAGTCCCCCATTTGGGGTTTCCCTGCATGAGAGGCAACAGATCAAAGTTTCTCTCTCACATTGTTTCTCTCCTCCCTTCCCCTTTCATAAAAATAAATTTATAAAAATTTTAAAATGCCTAGTTATACAGGAGTATTTTTTCAAATACATGAAATTGTATACATACATATGCAAGTATGTCTGCATAAATTGGGCCATTTATATTCAAATATCTATAAATTTTTTCTGGAGTTAACAGTTCTCCTAATCTCTCTTTTTTCTTAATATAAGCTTTCATTATTTGTTTAAGGCATATAAAATTTCCAACTTGGACAGGAAAGAGGACACTCCAGTGGGCTCTTGAGCCAGACTCCTAGCATCCCAGTATTATCACTAACACCTTTTCTGGCTGTGTGACTCCACTGTTCACTTTCCTCAGTTGTTTAAAAAAAAAAAAAATTATCTCTTAAGATTATTTAATTGCAAACATTAATGCACTTAGCTCAGTGCATAACACAAAATAAGTGTTCAAAGGGTGCTCTTTCTGTTCCTTTGGGTACTATCTAGGTCTAGATCTAGGTCTCAGTACTCCAGACAGACATACCAAATGTCTATGACTATATAATAACTATACCAGAATGTTTATGATTCTGAACACTTTTATATGGTTTCTATGCTAATTTTGAAAACAAGTGGCTAAGTAGAAAAATAAGCCCAAAATATTAATGCTATTTTTGAATTCTAACTTCCTATGCCTGTTATGGAACAAGAAACATTTTAATTATTACATTAAATTTTTTAGTACTAAACATTATTGTTCCTATAGATATGATATTATCCATGTTCAAAGATGAAAATATTTATACTGTGGACATTCTGTATTCATTTCAAAGAGCTCAGAAATGTCAAAAAATATTGACACTGATTTAAACTAAGTTGAAAGCATTTACATTTTTACAATAAAAAAGATAAATAGAAATGTACTGAACCAGTTTCCTACTTTATAACAATAATGGCTTCATCAGATTGTGACACACATTAACAAACTAATGTATGAGTAACATCTACTAAATTGTGGGAGGCACAAAGTAGGTGTCTTCTTCCCCTCCCATTGTAGCTTTATATATTAATTTCCTAATGAACTCTGTAAAGGATGTTTTAGGCAAAAGAAAAAGACAAAAGAAAAGAGGAAATGAAGGCATGTATACCATAAACTAAACATAAATGCAGGAACATAAGAACAGTGTTGTCACAATCAGTTTATAGAATTTTGAGATGAAAAATATTATAATCAAGCTAGCAAAGAACTGAAAAGGAAAATGGGTCTCAAGCTTTCAACTATCATCACTCTAAGCAAAAAAGATAAATGAGGAAAGAAATAAAAAACATTAATACTTACAAAAAATCTAGAAAAGATCAATTTTTAGAGGCAGCTGTCCGATGTTATCAATTTCAGAAAAAGAATGGTAATCAGTTTACAAGAATAAAAAATATGATATGGTTTGATGATTTACAGTGCAGATTTTGGTTTATTGCATGTCAGTTTGGGAATAGGACAGATGGAGATACTAGACTGAACAGAGGTAAGAGAGTGAGGGTGGGAGAGCAAGATTTGGAAGTCATCCCTCTTTTCTTCTCATAAACATAACATAGACGTGTGGATGAAATTATCTGAAAGTCTTGTGAAATCTGGAAATCTTTCTATGGCTTAAAGCATATGAGCTACCAGAGGTATTATGTCTGTAATTATGGCTGAATAATTCAGCAACCAAATACAAACAGCTTGTTTCCTCAGAGACTAAACAGAAATAATACTGCATTTGATTTTCTGTTGCATTGCTTCCTAAACAACTTCAGATGCAGATGTAAAAATATTCTGAATATCTTAGCACAGAACAAAACCCCTGGTATTTAAATATCTTGATTTATCAAAAAAAGAGTAAATTAATTATATAAACTTCATCCTTTTCAATGTTAACATGTGCTATGCTCTAACACATTGCTCTAAAATTACCACATTTCTTTCCAAATTTAGATTTAACTTCTGCTTCAAATTAAAATGTTTTCTTTAAAGCAAGTATAGATAAAAACATATATAAGAGCATATTAGTAGGTAATTAATCAGCATGGTGTCTGTTCTATGATCTGCTTTAATACCTTAAAAAGAAATTATTTTGTAGATATTTTTGAAAGCCATAAATTTTACCTGAGCAACTAGAAATGAAAAGTACAAATTTGAAAACAGGTTACTTTATTAGCTATGTTACCTAATAAAAATTATTTCTCCTCAAAACATTACCATTAATAAAATTTCTTACTTGAATAAAAATTACCTTTATGTGTAACAGCTTTTTCAACAGATGGTTTGGAAGTATTTAAATCTGATTTCTTACTATACTCCATACTTAGTACCACATCCTTGGCACCAGGAGATTTCTCTTGTGATGACAATAATTCTTCTGTAAATATGAAAATATTTAAAATATTATCTAAACCTTATTTTAACCATTAAAGAAAGCATCATAGTATAATATCAATGAAATGATAATGCCAAGCAAAGTTCATTATGAAATAAGTTTATAATAAATAATTCCTGATGTTAACAAATGTGATAATCTGTTTTGAAATGACTATAATGGCTGGCACTTTAATTTCTTGAGCCACAATCAAGTATCAGACATTTTAATTTGGTGCTGGGGAATCAGTAATGAGTGAGATTCATGGAATACAGGAATCTGGTAGGCAAAAGAATGATGTATGAAATGTGACTCAACTCTTCTCAAAGTCATTTACACATGTAAAAATATAAAATGTAACAAATGTTCATATACAAGTAAGATGGCAGGCAACACTGAAAAATATGTAACTAGAGAGTCAAAACTAGGGCCTAGAGTCCTTTCCTAAACTCATGGTGAAAGCGCCATTTTCTCTATTCTGAAGTACTTTCTTCAGTTTTCATCCTTTGAGAAAGAGTAAACACTGAACTTTCACCATAAAAACATTTATCATGAAGATAAACATACTAGGAAATTGACCATCTATCCATAATCCTCATCACTGATTTGTGTGCACTGAGAGAAATAACAACAGAAACTGAGCTTCGGTGCCTGCACCATGCTAAAAGCTTCAAGGGCTGCATCTCCTTTTCAATCCTCGCAACCCCACAGGGTGGTGTTAACAGATGAGGACACTGAGGCTTGGATGTCGGTACATTTTCCCAGATGACAAAACTACTCAAAGAGCTGGGATTTTTAAAAGCAGGTCTGAGGGTGGGGAAGGGGAAAGCAGAAGGGGAAAAATGACATGAATGTAATATAACAACAATTAAAAAAAAGCAGATCTGGTTCCCACACCTGTGCTCTTAACCCCCATGCCCAGCCAATTCTATCTTCAGATTCTAATGATGAATAACAAGGATTTCAAAACAATTTTCATAATGATTATAAGCACACAAAAATATTTTCAAGTTCCAATCACATTCAAAATCTCAGTACTAATTATAAAACTATGTGATTTATTAGCCAAACTGTGATTTTTCTGAGTGAAAGGGAACACTACAAATAATTATGCAGTGTTAACCATAAACCTAAATTACAGTTAGGGCAAGTGAGAATTACAACAGCACTTTGGAAGGCCTACTCCAGAGTAAGAAAGTGCATTTTCAGCAAGCCACACTTTGGTGTTGTATGCACGAAGATCTCAAAGCACTCCTTTCTGGAGTGCACAACACCCTTAAAGTGGTAGGGAGAGGTGGGGAGGATTAAAAGTTTAACTACACAGGGATGACAAAAGTTCATTATATGCATCTCAGTTATTAAAGCTTTAGCTAGTTTTGATGATTTAGTTCATTGACAAGGGTAAAATATTAGGTATGCAAATTTTCTTAAACTTATTATTTTTTAAACTACCAGGGAATCATTATAGGCTATGGAGTTTCCCATAGTTTTAAAAACGTTTGCAAACAAGCTCTAAATACACCTTCATTAGTTTTTATGTTTACTCAAAAAGTGGTTGTTTTTTTAAATGCTTTAAAAATGATATTGTTGGCGGTTGGTGGGTGTCAGTTAGTAATGATGGTGCACAGGAGAATGGTACGGTGAAAGCCACATACAGGTAGAACAAGAGAGATCTTTGCGGTGACAGAACAGTTTGGTATTTTGATTGTGGTGCTGGGTACATGAATCAACACATGTGATAAATAGCACAGAAGTACACACATGTGTGCATGTACAGAACAACGGATATGCTAGATGTTCCCATTGGGGTACACTGAATGAAGGGTACACTGGACCTCTTTGGTACTATTTTTACAATTTCTTGTAAATGTATATTTCAAAATAAAAATGTTTTAAAAAATGATTTATAGGGTCTTTTCTAGAAACAGGAAATATCACAAATGCAGTTTTGCACTCTTAATATGCCTCATACACAAAGCATAACTTTCATAAACATAAAAATGTCTAATGAATTATCAGTCATTAAAATTTTTTCCTCCAACTGCCTTATATATTTTTATAAATTTGGCCAATTTATAATCATTACTAAAGTTTATTTCTCTTAAATTTATGATGCAGACTGAATTCTATTCTCTAATCATTTGCCATCATCCAGGTTAGTACAAAGAGAAAACACAAACTTTGGCAGAGCCAAACAAATCTGACCTTAAAATGCCATATAATAAGTATGTAACAACAGATGGTAAATATTAAAATTAATGAAGTACTTGTGCAAATTATTGGGTTGGCCAAAAAGTTTCTTTGTTTCTTCTGTAAGATGGCTCTAGTAGCACTGAGCTGTCTAACTTCATTTGAAACAAGGTTGTGTTGTGACAGCTATCATATCAGCATGCATTAAAAAAAACCCATCAAAATTGGTGAATTTTTATATATAGCCATTTTCAACATATTATGCTTTACTATTTCAAGAAAGGTAAAAATGCAACTGAAATGCAGTAAGAGATTTGTGCAGTGTATGGAGAAGATGCTATGACTGATCAAATATGTCAAAAATGGTTTGCAAAATTTCTTGCTGGTGATTTCTCACTGGACAATAATTGTCCATAGTCAGGTAGATCAGCTGAAATTGACAGCAATCAAATCAAGACATTAATTGAGAACAATCAATGTTATACCACGTGGGGAGAAAGCCAACTTACTCCAATATCCAAATCAAAGTTATTGGTGAAAATTAAAATGTGTTTTTTTAAATGGAAAAAACAACAGGGACTTCTTGGCCAACCCAATCTATATAATATTCTAACAAACTGATTTATATTTTAAAATAAAAAACTTATTTCAAAAAAGATTTACCTTGTCCTTGAAGATGAGATATATCCAGACCTTCTTTTAGGCGAATAACCACTACTCCATATTGTATGTCAAAGGCATCACTAGAATAGAAAAATGAAAAAGAAAAAAAAAAAAAAAATCACAAAAATTTGTCTCCTCCTCTATAAAATGAAGACAATAATTCTAAAATTACTTTCAACTTTAAATGTCTCATTCTTTATTAAGCTTTAAAAATTATGGTGAGAGCCAAGTTAGTTTAAAATCCTACTCATTTTCCCTTTTTTCTATAATACCTTTAAAAACTAGTTATGTGTATATAGATCTTTATAGTACTGATAGTCTACTTACAGCAGCTGTTTAAAGCAGTAACTATTTTTATGCTACTGGAAATAAGCTAAAATAATAGAAAAACAACTTTCAGGATCTCACCATATTTAAGTTAAGCTTACACTCCTAAAGCCAAGAGAAATACATAAAAGCAATGAAGACTGATTTTTACTGAGAATGACAGCAGACTATAGAGTATGAAGGAATCACTTCTGAAAGGAGAAAGGGTATATTTTTTCTGAAGATTTTATTTATTTATGTTTAGAAACAAGGAGAGAAACATCTTTGTATAAGAGAAACATCAATTGGTTGCTTCTTTCCACCAACTGGGGACCTGGCCCATAACTCAGGCATGTGCCCTGACCAGGTATCAAACCACTAACTATTCAGTTTGCAGGCTGGTGCTCAATCCAGCCAAGGCAGAGAACGGGTATTTTAAGTAATTTAATTTTTTTATAAAACTAGTTTAAAAAGTAGCCCTAAGATTCATATGCATTGCAGACATGTATTCATGTGCTCTTTTAGTTGTTTTAAAGTACAAATGGGAACATCCCCTATATACAATAGTATATACATGAACCCTAGTACACAACTCTAAAACAAGACTTAAATTCTGGAAACTTTGATAAGACCATAAAGCATGTAAACTCAACTTCTCAAATCTACTGAAAGAATTTCAAATTGCAAAACTTCAGGTTTTTCCACTGAAAGCCAACAGACAGGCTTAACGTTGGATGAATCTTTGCTTCCAAAAAAGTAAACTCAAACCAAAGAGTAGTCACAACGTATGAGAAACAAGCAAAGCTTCAATTTTACTAAAAGCCTTTAACTACTACTTGGGAAATATTATTCATTGTATACTTTACTAATCAATAGAAAGATATTTTTTAAAAAGTAAAGTTATGAGATCTGGCTATTTCCTAAGTTGTTCTAAGGTAGCTATGAAGATAAAACTGTCACATGTGACACAGGCAAATAATTATGTGCTTTATCTATGGATACAAGAGGCATCCCAGTAAGGAAAATAAACAAAATCATGAACTGAGTAAAGTCAGAAACACAAAGTAACAAAAGTAGAAAAAAATCCATTGGAAATCCCATAAGAGGGAAGCAAAATGATGTAAATGAAAACCAAGCCTTCTGCTAAAGATCATTGGAAATACCAATGAAAAAGAAGAGTAAACTCATGACTTTTACTTCAAGGGGTGGACAAGCAAAACATACATTAAAAAAAAAAAATGGAAATGTGAATAATTTAATAGATGAACCAAAGATGAACTGCGAAATTAGTTTGAGAGATGAACAAAGCTAAACTCTGAGGTTGGTATCAATGATGAAATACCTTCCTCAGCATCAGATATTATCATATGACATAACTTAGACGGTGATGGGCCTGACAACATTTGGAGACTCTGCTTAGCAGTAGCTGTAGGGGTGTGAAAAAGCCTACTAACTTAAATGGGAAGCCAGAGTAGATGAATATGTGTATATGTATGTATGTGTGCAAATGCTCATGTGTACGAGACAGAACAATCAAAATTTTTGTTAACAGATCATCAATTCAAAACCCAGATAACTGTGTATGAGTCTTTTCATTCTTATGCTTCTACCAGAAGATACTACATGAAAAACAGGCTTCAAAAATCAGTGCAAGCTTCCAAAATTAATATTTTCTAAACCAAATTTTTGAAATAAATAATTAAGTATACTTACTGGAATAGATTTATATACATATCCACTTCCCTCATATCTGCTTGTAACCAATCTTTCTTAAATCCAAGAACAAGTGTGTTTGGTTTCATACGCCCAAGACCAGCAGCCTAAAATACAGGAAAAATACAACTTTAAAGATATACTACCCTGGCTGGTGTGGCTCAGTGGATAAGCGCTGGCCTGCAAACCCAAGTGTCGCTGGTTTGATTCCCAATCAGAACACACAACCAGGTTGCAAGCCAGGTCTCTAGCCATGTCCGTAGCTGGAGGCAGGTGAAAGGCAACCATACATTGATATTTCTCTCCCTTTCTTCCTCTCCCTTCTCCTGTCTCTAAAAATAATGAATAAAATCTTTAAAAAAAAATAAGGATACACTTAATCTTTTATAAAAATCATAGTAATACAGTTGTATTCTGAGTATATATGAAAATCTAGAAGCAAAGGTCTAAATGCAGGCTCTTGCCAGCTAGCTCAGTTGTTTAGGGTGTCATCCCAATATACCAAGGTTGTAGGTTCGATCCCTGGTCAGGACACATACAAGAAACAATAAATGAATGCACAATAAGTGGAACAACAAAGCCAATCTCTCTCTCTTCCCATTCCTCTAACAAGAGCCCTTTTTCTTAAAAAAAGTAAAAAAGAAAATAGAAAAAGATAGAAGTCACAATGCAGTTCTGAATTACATCAAAACTAAAGTTTAAATTCTTTCTACCAATCATGAAAAAGTTTCTGCTGAAATTCAGCTAATTTCCTTCCTTAGCTGTTCCATCAATTAGTTTTTCTTGCAACTACTTTGGGAGTTGCAATTCAATATGCTTAACAAAAATGCTCCAAAAGCATTTCTTTTGTAAGATTTTAAAATTCTATTCCCAAGGTTGTGTGTACTCTTTTTTTTTTTTTTTTTTTTAAGATTTTATTCACTATTTTCACAGAGAAGGCAGAGAGGGAGGAAGAAAGGGCGAGAAGAATCAATGCCTCCAGCTACAGACCTGGCTGGAGATCTGGCTTGTAACCTGGTTATGTGCCCTGACTGGGGAATTGAACCAGTGACCTTTGGGTTCACAGGCTGGCACCTTATCCACTGTGCTACCAGCCAAGGTTTTTTTTTGTTTGTTTGTTTTTTTAAATTGCAGTAAAAAATAAAATGTTTTACTACTTTAGACATTTTTAGATGAATTATACATTTAAAAATGGTGTACAACCCATCCCACTACCTATTTCAAAGACTGGCTCATCAGCAATTCTGTAACCATTAAGTAATAATTACTCATTCTCATCTCCTTTGGGATATTTCCTGTAAGTGGAAATATCAATGTACTGTGCCAGGACTGGACCAGCAGCAAAAGCATCACATGGAAATCTGTCGGAATGCTCCTTCTGGGGCCTTAGCCTACACTTCCTAAAATCATTTCAAAGGCTGGGCCTCTCAGTCTGTATTTTAACATGTCTACTAGGTGATCCTCATGCATAGTGAAGTTTAAGAACCACTGCTCTAAGTAAATATTTTCTTTAATAAAATTTAATATACAAAGTAGTTATTAAGATATTCCTATAAATTGTATGAAAGTAAGCACTATTTACCTACTAGAACCAACTGCATGATCTGGAGTCACAGAGTCACAATCTACTTGAAATATTTAAAGATGTCACAAACAAAAGTGAATAAATTAATAATTGGTACCCACCACCTAGCTTAAGAATATAAACATTACATTCATCAAGGATTCCATGTATCTTTTTTATGCCCTCTTTATATTTTTACTATGTATTCCATTTTTTAGACAATATGGATATATATTTTAAAGTTACATATTTGAAAATTTGTATCTTTAAATTGTTCATATTCTTTTCTTAACTTTCAACTTTTCCTTAACACTTTTTGAAGTTTATTCCTATACTATATATATGTATATCCATCTTTTCACCATTATACAAAATTCCACTGCATTATTATGCCACAATTTTCAATTTTGCAATTGATGGTTGTTGAAGTTTCTTCCATTTTTCCCCATTATCACGAATGATGTTAATATGAAGTTTCAGGTAGAATGGAATGTTCTAGGATATACTTTCAAATTTGTAGGACTCTGCCAAATTGCCTTCCAAAGTGATTGTCCAATCTATATTATCATGCAGCTCAAAGATTTCCAATTGTTCTACAGTTTTTAACACTTAGTATTGGCAAGCTTAATTTTCGTCAATCTTATGGGTATGGAATAAAACTAATGACTTTTAATAATTTAAAAAGATTCACCATTTGTATTAAGAGTGAAACTGAGAATAAGTTTTTAAAAGCTTACAACAAACTAAAATGTCATTTGAAAGGCATTATAAATTCACCTGCATCAAATACTGCACTCCTTCTCTCAAGTCATCTGCATGTACTGGAGCATAAAAGGCTTTCATTTTGTTTTTAATAAGCCATCGCTGATACTTAGTTTGATCAATGGACATCTCTTTCATGGCTTGTCTTCGAGGCCCCTTAAAGGTATAAATATTAATAACATTAATAATATCTTTAATTCAAAGGAAATCTATGCCACAGTTATAAAAATCTTGCTACTATGTTGGTTTAACCAAGGAGACCAAACATTAGTGATCAGTAAAGAAACATAATGGCATTTCATGTTCATGTCAGTGAATTCTTTTCAGTACTTAAAATTATGAAAAGATCGAGTTGATGGAATAGTAAAGGCATACAGGGGATGCTATAGAAGGAAGAAGAGAAAAGAAAGAAACAGACTGAAAAACAAGTTTTCAATATTAAATAAATGCAATTAGGAATTATGAAATCTAGAGAAGAGATCATGCAGAAAAGAGCCTTCTGTTTTTCCACAGAAAGTTTCCCAGCTTGTTTGCTGGTGTTCCAAATGTCTGAGTTAATTAATTTTCAGTAACCTAGAAATATCACTGAAAACCAAAGTGAGCTATACAATATAAATGCATTTTTCCTTCATGCTTCTGTTATATGATTAAAGAACAGAATAAAATCTTTTTAATTTGCAATTCCATTTGATCTTTGTAAACAACATATAAAATGTGTTATACACGTATGTATAAAGCAAAAAAATTAAATATAAGAATACACTCTACACATGAATAAGTAAAGGAAAAATACAATTTCTTTCCTAGTGAAAATAATGCCCCATTTGTAATTTCTTGTATTCAAGATTCCAAGGTGAATTGAACTTGGAGACAAACTAGAAAACTCCATAGGTTCCAAGTAGGATCAGTGTTTCCATGTGCCCTTCCATTACTCTACACATATGCACACAGACATACAAAACATGGCTTTGACTTTGCTACTATTTATGTAGAAGCACAGCTCTAAGTAAGGGCTGAGACATGGATGGGAATACAATACACATTTCTAGCACCCAAACCAGATAAACAACAGAACTTAGGAAAAATGCTAAATGACAAATAAATACCCCAATTTTTCTTGTGCAGAACAGGTGATCCATCATGTAGCCAAGGTGTCAAAAAACCAGAAAACTACTTTTGGATGAAAGTTTACCACTATATATAAAATATATAAATTATATATATATATTTTTTACTTGTGGTTAAAACAAAAATCAATGGATAATTAAAAGTGTTTGAACTTGGAAATTCAACATTTGTTCTATTTTTTACATACTGAATACTATTTATTTATCATGATTTGTCTATCTCTTCCAACCTCTTATTTTTTCCAGGTAAGTAAACATTCCTCGTGTTCTCAGGACTTTATAAGAAATATCAGTAAGAAAAAACACATACTGAATTTCATTTAGCCTCCTTAGTTATCAAGAAGCTACTGTGCTTCGCTAAATCATTCTATAAGGGCAATACAGTTTGCTAAAATCTACTCAAAATAAATAAGAAAACCAATTATGGTTTCAAGTTCCAATATCTTTTTAAAAATAAGGTTTTAAGAGAGTTTAGCAAAAATATATTGATGAAAATAACTAGTTTTTAAAAATCTCAACAGATTTATCTTGCCAAATCATTTCAGATCTACAAAGCCCCACACAATATAAATTATATACACAGAATGAAAAAATGTTTTAATATAGAAAACAAAAAAGAAACACTTACCATATGTACATGACCACAGATCATCAAACCAACATTTTTTGTGAAATCATGAACAAGATGAAGTAAAGCTGGGCGTGAGTTTGGAGCACCTGTCATAACAAGACACTGTGGCCTAATTTAAGATTAAATAGAAAAACAAAATCAGAGTTGAGGTTTTTGGTAACATGAACGTGACTTTAAGTTGTTTCTCTAAGAATATATTATTACAGTAGAATCTCATTTGTGCAATTGTCCTCAAGACACTGGCCACAGATTCAAATAACAGATGACTTTTAACCAGGGTTTCTTGACACATGAGAAATGCAGAAACTGAAACTTCTTGGAATAAACATGCCAAATGTTCTTTAAAAGTAATGGGTAATGTTATACATTAAGATTACAGTAGATATTACATAAGGAAATGACCATTCTTATTTAAAAATAAGTAACAACTTTTCATCTTCTAAAAATAATAAATATTCCAGTTCTTTCACAGGGTTCACGAAACTTCCCGACAGCATTGCCTTGCAAAAACAGCTTGATCACGTCATAATTACTTCTATGCTGTTATATTAGCCCTTTCTAAGCTAGCTCAATTTTTGTGACTGTTGTCTTATAAGTTAAACCATCTATGGTTGAGAAAGGCCTTCTAAGGCTTCTATTTGAATTAAAAGTTTTAAATCTAATTAATTCTGATGAGAGCCAGAATTAAATTAAAATGTCTTTGCAAACACAAGAAAGTGGTATGACTTTCACATTCATTTTCCCCGACGACAAATGGAAGTCTATCTTTGATGAAAAATATTCAGGTATCCATTTTATAAGTTCAAACAGATTAGAAAACTTCTTAAAACAAGAATTTATATAATGAAAACAAAATAACAAAAAGCAGACTAAAAAAAAAAAAAAAAAAAAAAAAAAAAAAAAAAAAAAAAAAAAAAAAAAAAAAAAAAAAAAAAAAAAAAAAAAAAAAAAAAAAAAAAAAAAAAAAGGCAGACTAAAAATTCTGCCTTAAATCACAAGTTAATTGTTAGTGTAGTTACTCATAAATTTAGCATGAAAACCTGATTAAAGACCAAAAATATACTAACATTTATACTTTTAGTAAGCTATATGAAAAGCCAGATAGTTTTTCAGATAGAGAGAAATGCTTTGAGGCAATCAAATGTGAAATCATCCTCTATGGCCCAGACTCCTAATATAGTGCACAGTCCCCATCTGAGCTTTAGCCTGTCATGTTGGCTCCGCAGCTACAGATTACATTTCCTGGTCTTCCTAGCAGCTAAAAATAGCCTTATGACTGATTTGCAGCCCACATGTTATTCCTATTTCCAGGTCATGTCCTTTAATAAGGAAGCTGGCCATCCTGCAAATTGTCCTTTCCTTTCCTATAAGCTGACCATGGGTGTGGTAATGACATAGACCACATGGATTAAAACACCTCCTAGGGAATGGCAGACTGAGAAGATCCAAGGAATGTGGAACCTAAATGACCAAGTGCAGCAAATCATCCATCTGTCCACATAATACCCATGTCTATTTAGCCACTGTATTTTTCAGCTTTTTGTTATGGTACTTTAACTTATACTCAATATAGTCTATTACTGTGGGAAATTAATTTGTAGTCCCTATCTTTACTAAATAGTAAACATAGCACAAAAGCATACCACAAAAGGCATATGGTGTAAAAATATACTAGGGATGACTTTGAATAACAATGACAGAGTATGAACATCTGCCTTCATTTTAACTTCCTCCTCAAAAATATCCATGATACAATGGGATCTTTTACGGCACAAAACCACAAAAATATAAAGCATATTTACAATAGGATATAATAGCACTGAAATATTAAAAGCTAAAAAACAGATGGGAGAAGAATACAAGATTTTACAAATCAGAAAAAGACTAAACCTAAATGAGTATAAGAAATCTGTGAAACTACCTGATTTTACACCTAAAAATAACCCAACTACTTAGGAGTTAGAGGCAGTAGATGCATCTGGAGTGGTAGGGTAATATGTTAAAGAAATTAAAGTAAGAACTGGTTTAAAGCTCCTAAGAAGCAACTAGACAAACCCAAATTATTTCCACCATTCTGATGGGCAACTGTCCCAGTCCCTCTTGGATCCTGTTGGGACAGGGCTTATTTGCTAGAGAGGGCCGCTGGTCTGGGAGACACCAGCAGAAGCGGAGGGCAGACACAACTACTTTAAATAGCCAAGTTAGGAGAACATTCATAAGCTGTATGCAGAGCTCTTTAAGCTCCTTCTCCACTTCATTCTCAGAACTCTGGTAACCAGGAGTTTATCAACAAGCAGAAGATGAAAAGATTCTTTTCTGGGAGATATAATCAGATCAAAAAAGAAAGCCTTCAAGATGACTTAAATTTTTCAAAGAACCAGCAAGACCACATTATAATAAGGACTTCACCAATAAGCTCTACCCACCAATGCTGAACTTCCCTGGGCAGGGATCACAGACACTTAAGACAAATCTAAGAACCCAAAGTGTGAAAGACACTTCAAGGAAGTAGAAACTACAAAGTGAAGAAAACAAAATCTTCCAGCAAGCTTAGTGAAGGTTGTGATAGCGATAAAAAGTTAACCAAGAGAAAAAAGAAAGTTATTGACTCCAGAGAAAATAAGAAAAGCCATACAGGAAAGAAACATCAGTCATAATTTACTATGACTTTGCTCTGAATCATGTTTAAAAAGTTATAAAAATACTAACTTTGATCTAATCAAAATAATAGCATTAAAATATTCTGGGAGGATGAGGTAAAAAGAGGGATATGTGTGGTGAGTGCATATGGATGAAAGGTATCAACAGATAAAGCCTAAAATTAAAAATCAGAAGCAAGAAAGCATGTTGTTTAGAAATATGATGTAAACATTAAATGAATTGAGGGTTGAAAGAGGTTGCTTGCAGTATGAGAGAAATGGGAGTATGAGAAGTGGGGAAAATGCCGATGGTAATGACAAACCTAACCTTTCCTCTTTAAACTATGTTAATGTGTAATTCTGATGAAAATGTTAAAAGCTTTATTAGAATAAAATGATTTTTAAAAAATATTACCATCAGACAGAGGGGAGCAAAAAGGGGATGGATGTAATACAACAACAATAAAATTGAAAAAAAAAAAAATATTACCATCACTATAATAAACCAAAGCAACAGGCTTGATAGCAAATTAACTTTGACTCTGGGATATATATGCTGTCAGTTCTGGGACACAACTTTTTACATAAAGGGATGATGTGTATTTTCTACCACACTAGGCGTCAACTATCCACAGTGCACTGACATTCAAGTTTTCCTCTCAGAGGCTCCTCCCACCCCCTGTTTCCCTCTACTCTATAAAGTTGCAGGTTGCAAATCTGTGGTCTCTAGAGAACTTTTTATTTGAGGACAGAGATGTGAATCAAAATAAGTAACAAAAAGAATACACCAAAATTTTTCTTACTGGGAGAAATGTGGTAGAGCAAGTCTTCTCTGGTGCCATCCCCTCTTAAGAGTTTCTTTATAAAACATTTTCCCTTTTGGTTTGCTGACAAACATGGAACATATTTCTGTATTTACTGAGCAAAAGCCAATACGAGGTGGTTACTCATGACTATAGAAAGTTAACTGTTCACAGCCAGTCTTGAGTGAACAGTATGAGAATGACTGGCTAATGATCTATTATTTTAAAGATGAAAAGCCTACCTTTAACTAAATATAATAATCTATAATTTCTAAGAATATATATATAAGTAAATAATATTTCTGGATTTAGTGAGGTATGTATCAGTAGTGCTTTTAGTGATTCTTTTTTTTTTAAATTTTATTGTTGTTGTATTACATCCATCCCCTTTTTGCTCCCCTCTGTCCCCCTCCCCACCCACCCATTCTTTTAGTGATTCTTATCAATTATTAGAAGCATGCTAAATTAAAGAATAGTTTTGAAATTGATGACTGATCAATAAACTATTAAGATAAAAATACAGCGATGTATTGAGAAAAACAGTAATAAATACTCTATATTCTAAGTTATTGACTCTATCATTGAAACTGGTTTCCAGTTAGTCAATCATGAGAAAGAAATGACTAACATGAAAATGTTCAATGCCTTAATAAAATTACAAAGGAAGGTATGTCAAAAATCTTCATGGTTTCATGCTTAGTAGTTATAGTTATATGACTTCAATGGCCACAGAGGGAAAACACTGTTCACTTGATACCTACTATTTGTTCAGATGAGACCTCTAGAACATTCACATGTTTATAAGGTAGATGATAATGCTATCTCTTTGTAAAATTTGATAACCAAGAACCTCAATCGTGTTCTTGAATAAACTGCCCAAGTCCAGCTAAAACAAAAAATAATATCCTATGCTTTTAAAGAACTTCTCATGAAATGTCAGCATATGAACAGTAAGTGGATAACCATTTGCCACCTAAGACAAAATATTTCTGTTACCTTATCACTTACCTAAAGTTTTTCACATGGTCTTCTACTCCAGAAAGACGAATGGAATGCTGCAGTGCAGTCAGGTAAGTCAGGGCTTGCGTTGAAGATCCCCAGTTCACATCTGTGGGAAGACAGTGTTAGGCAGAACACCAATATTAACAACCAATCAGTAAACCAATCTGAGACACAAAGAGAAGGAAACAATGCTCAAACACTTACAAAGTCAATTGCTAAATGAACTATTAATAGTTGGAACTTTTCATAGTTAACTTCACACATGACATTAAAACAATGGTAATATGAACTGTAATTACATTTAAAGACATTATACAATTTAGAAAAGACTAAGATGACTGGGCTGCAGACATGCTAGGCATGTAATTCAACAGTCTTTCATAAATAAAAACATCTAAAAATTATTGTTTACACTTGCAGGTTGAAAGGGAAAGAGGCAGCTCTCCAAATATTAAGAAGTCCCATTTATAGTAGTCAACAGTTTAAAGTTCCTTGAATAGGTAATTTTCTTTACTTACTGAATAAACAGCCTGGATACCAAGTGATGATTTTAGGCATTTGCTACTTTAGAGATTTACTAGGCATATTACAGAACTAATTGCTTCTAAAATGGTTAAAATAATACCTTCTTTGTCCATTTCATTTCTAAAGTCACCACTCTAATCAGAACTTCATCATGTAGTATTAGAATTACAAAATGTTTCCTCACTGTTTTAAATGACTATAGTGCAACTCTCTTGCAATCTCTCCCTAAGCTATTCTATTAGGCTAAAACTTTTCCAACCTGTACCACTGGATCTTTCCCTTGTAGTACAGGTTACCATAGTGAATAGTGGACCAATCCTAATATATCTTGGCATCATCTTCTTATGTGAAGGTATACCAACAGTTTTCAGTAAGACACATTCTAGGTAATCTTTGACTATTTCCCAGTTAAAACATGTTTGTCCAGTTTTTCCTGCAGCACTGTAAGTTAGTGGGAAGATACTATGTCTTCTGGTATTTTGTGAATTCCATTGTACATATTGCATAGGTACTCAGCCCACAGTAGGTGATACATACAAATGCTTATTAAGCTAACAGCTACCACAGTACTACAAATCTAATCATTTCAGAGAATAATTTAAGTATATAAATTTGTTATTTTTCTACAAATAGGATTAAAGTTAATTTATGGGTAAGAATGGCATTCCATAGAATGTATTTGGAAATAAAATATTTGAAGTTTCACACAATGGTCCTAACTATATAAAAGATGATGCTTAGATATGAAAAATATCTAAGAACTTCTAGACATTTCTGGCTTGAAATATCAAATAGAAAAGATTACTGACCTGGTTTTTTGTAGGTAACATAAATATATAGCCCAAGGACTATCACATAGGTCAGTAGTGCAGCCCACCAATTAATGACAAACATCACTATGCAACAAAGAATTGCTCCAATAAGTGATATCCACATATTGTAGTATTTGAATGCAGGACGCCATCCTACAATAACAAATAAAATAGATAAATAAAAGTCACATACCTCATCTGTCTTAGACAATGGTACATATGTATATACAAAGGAACTTACTTTGTGGCAGCTACACTTAAGTATAAGGCGAATATGAAACAGTAAAGTCACAGACCATCACTAATCACAATTTAATTTCACGATTTTTGATGGCCGTAAATAAGAGCACATCTATTTACTTCCACATTATTCCATCTTACTAGTTCAGTATCTAGTCAACTCTTTACCAAGAAAGTGTAAGTCAACCTATCCCAGTGAATGCTAAATACTAGAAAAGGTTTTTAAAAAGTAGTTTAAATTGAGTCCTTAGTAGTCTGGTGGCTTTTTTTCCTGATTTTTAGTATGAGACATATCCATATTCTGATCAATATACAACATAGTTGGAACAAAATGGTCTTAAGAATTTTTAAAAATTCATCTACTTGCTAAAAAATTAATTATAGAAACTATCTTTGAATTTGGTGAGTATTTATGAATTAAGATTCACTCTAAAAAATGTTGAAGACAATGTTTTAAAATGTCAACTCATAGCTCTACAGGTAAACCTACTATTTTAAAATCATTTCAATAAAATATACAATATTTTTAAAATTAAACTTTAAATTTTGAGACAATTACAAATTCACACAAAGTTATATGGAGAGATTCTGGGTACTTTTTACCTTGTTTATCCTGATTATAATATCTTGCAAAATAATACAAAATAGCACAACTAAGATATTGGTATTAATGCATTCAAATTAGAGCCTGATGCAAAGATCCCTTGTATTGCCCTTTTAAAGCCATATCCACCTCTAAAATTTATATTCTTAAATTTAAAAAAAAATGAAGAAAACCTGAAACTGAGATATTTGTTAACTAAATTTCCATACTTGATTCTTTCCTATTCTGAGAGACTTTTGGATCCCTAAAAGGAGCAGTGCTTTTGTTCATTTCCTTCTCTGATGCCCAACTGGTGTCATGGTTTGTAACAAAACCCCCATAACAAAAGTATTTTCAGCTGACAGAGACCTCCCCCTACTTTAGAACTCCACAGAACTCATCGTGTTAAAAATATTGTGGGAAACTTTACTAAATACTGCCAACTTGTTCTCAAAAAGCAGCTATACCAAATACATACCTAGAATTACATGAGAGTTAGTTTCCCTAGTTTTAATAAATCAAGACTTTGAATAAAAGTGTACATATAATCATTTTTAATACAAATGTAAGACCTAAGAGCCACTAGTTCTGAACAGGTTAACTGTATCATAATGTTCTTCTAACTGAAACAGAAAGCAGCTAAATAAACAATAAAAACAAAAACAAAAAAGCAAAATAATTACTTCACAGTGCTGGTCAGAATTTGGGAGTAATGCTGTCTTAATGGAAGAAAACAAAACAAAACAACACCACCTAAATATTACCAGTAAACTTAACAATAAAGAGGTCTTTGAGGACTCAATCTGACTCAACTATAAAGGCAGACTGAGCATTAATGAGTGAATCCTACATATCATTTAAAAAAATACACTCAGCCCTGGCTGGTAGCACAGTGGGTAAGGCGTCGGCCTGCGAACCCAGAGGTCGCAGGTTCGATTCCCCAGCCAGGGCACATAACCAGGTTGCAAACCAGGTCTCCAGTCAGGTCTGTGGCTGGAGGCAGGTGAAAGGTAACCATGCATTGACGTCTCTCTCCCCCTCTGCCTTTCTCCCTTCCCCTCTTTCTGAAAATGATGAATAAAATCTTAAAAAAAAAAAAAATACACTCAAATTTAAGTTTCTCTAAGATCAAAGATATTACCACATTTGAACAATTTTTAAAAAGTAAAAAATCACCTGGAGATTTTGCAAGTGATGCATGGAATACTGAAAAATTGATCAATGCATAGGATGCAAGGAAGAAGTTCGAGATAATTGGAGCAATAACGTTCAGCTCAGCTGTAAAAGAAGGCATATTTACTGACATATTATTTTAAATTTTTCAAAATTATGAATTATTCAAACCTTTAAATAGCATGCTATTCCTATATCAACCATCCAGATTTAATTAATACATTTTGCCATATATACTTCATGTACTTCACTTTTCAGAAATCAAACCTTATGTATAGTTAAAACCCCCTGCATACATCACTTTTCCTTTAGTTGGTATATTTTCTAATGCTATATAGTTTTACTATATATATATCTATATATCTATATATATAGATATATATAGATATATAGTCAATTAGCACTATGTAATATTGTTTTGGGTGTTTTAAAAGTTACATAAATAGCCCTGGCTGGTAGCGCAGTGGATAAGGCGCTGGCCTCGCCAGCCTGCGAACCCAAAGGTCGCAGGTTCGATTCCCCAGCCAGGGCACATAACCAGGTTGCAAACGAGGTCTCCAGTCAGGTCTATGGCTGGAGGTAGGTGAAATGCAACCATACATTAATGTCTCTCTCCCTCTCTCCCTTCCCCTCTTTCCAAAAATAATGAAATAAAATCTTAAAAAAAAAAATTTTTTTTAAAGTTCCATAAATAGTATCATACTACATGTACCATTCTGCAATTTGATTTTATATTTATTATATTTGAAGTTCATCCTTATTGATATATGAAAACCAAGTTCATTCTTTTTTTACTATTGAGTATTATTCTGCAGTTTCATTCTTCCATTGATAGGCATTCAGGTTGCTCCCGTTTTGACTATTATAATTAATAACAGTAAAAATGTTCCTGCATATGGGCATATATGCAAGTTTTTGTAGCGTACATAACCCTAAAGAGAATTGCTGGATTTCAGGAAACTTGACTAAATATTGCCAGCTTGTTCTAAAAAAGCAGCTATACCAAATACATACCTAGCATTCATGAGAGTTGGCATACTTTTTTTTTTTTTTCAAGAGTTGGCATACTTTCAATAAATCAGACTTTAATAAAAGTGTATGTATAATCAGACTTTTAATGAAAAAGTGTAAGACCCACTAGTTCATGGGGATCAGAGGCAAAGTGCCAAAGAGCAGTTAGTAGAGACCCTACTTTTAGGGGAAACTCAGAAATCCTTTCCTTTATGCTGTTATCGTATTTGTTTTAAGGACAAGAACCAAGAGTCCTTTCTAGCCCTAAAGGGGGTTTAGTGATGCTAATATTTTTAGAAAATATGCATTGTTATTTGCAGTATTTTAAACATTCATTAGATTGGGAAAAAACTTAGTATAATACATAAAGTAACATTTTTTATTTAATAATTCAATGTTTAGAGCTAATATTATAAATGCACCAAAATCTACATTAGCACACCATTTACTTGACTAACCAATTAAGATGAATCCAAGTGCAATTAAGAATGTTAAGATGTAACCACGAAGAGGCTCATTATTTTTCCCATAACCTTTAGCAAACATCTGGAAAGCTGGGTAGATGTTGTCTTTACATAGAGCCTAATGAAGAAACGTAAACAATAAAATGAAACATTTCGAAACCAGGCATACAGCATTGCTTATATAGTTACTAGTTAATTAAGAGTTAAACCCATGTGTCTCATTCTTTTTATTCATTCTTTCCTGTCTCACACTGCTTCACCTAAAAATCGTAAAGGAGATTCAAACATTTCAAGAATCAGAAAGTGTTTGAAATGCCAGAAGTTTTTATTCACCTTACCCTGCCCCTATACTGAAGTTCTTTTATGAAGAATCAAAAACGGCAGGCATAGAAATAGAAGAAATTTGGAAGCTTGAGGAGTATGATGAAGGTGTGACTTATTTTAAAGGAAGTCTAAATGCTAGTTTAAGGTTTAAAGCAGATAAAAATCCTAATTATAGAACTTAATGAAATATATTCTATATCTTTACTAACTGGCTACAACTACATCATTAAGAACAAAGATGCAAAATCAACATTTTGTTCATTTGATTTAGTAATAAAAATATTTCCTATTCAGTATCAGCTGTTCATTTAATGCTCATTAAAGGGAGATAATGTTTATCTTATTCATTGTTATACTCTGAGTACCTAACTCACTGTGTAGCACATATTACACATTCAAATATTTGTAAAAATGAAAAACACTTGGGTTGGCATCATGCTTATGGAAACAAGATATTTTAGTTCTTCTGATTCATGGTCTCAGACCCCCTTATCATTGGTGAGACATTATGAAAATTTATACTAAAAGAGTTTGCCTAAATAATGCAAAAATTCATCACTACTTCCAGAAACATAATTTAAAGGCTATACTCTGGCATTATGTAAATACACAAATGTTTATATAAATGCACATATTCATATGTATAAAGTTAAATGGACCAGTCTTGTTATGTGTGTGTACATTATATATAGGGTTGACAAAAGCAAATAATTTTAAAATATTTACAATCCCAGATTAAAAGGTACTACCTGAAATTCCCCTTTAATAAAGCATGCAATGTTAAAACGCTTACCTGAAATATTTTGGGAGCACTCACAAGGGATGCTAATGCAGAGGAAAGAGTGGCTGAAAAGATACCTGCAGAAATTAATGGGGCAAATCCTGACACCATGCTCATTACCTTAAAAAAAAGTGGTAAAAATGAAAAAAGTCAGTCTTTAAAACTTTTAAGAAAGAACACGATACTATACATCATTATTATGCTAATAAAAAAGACTAAATTAGGGAAAAACCTGATAATAATAAACAGTAACAATTTATTATATTCCTTACAAATTCAGAAACAGACCTACCACTAACCCTTATCTTAACTTTTTTTTTTTTTTTTGGTAAAATTTCAGAGACACATAATGGCCGCAAGAAGAGCATACTGAACCACCTAAGCATCCATCCCCCAGTTTCAACAACGACCAGCTCAGGGCCAATCCCCACATTATTGTCAATCAAACCACAGATATCATTTCATGCATAAATGTTCAGTATTTACTTCTAATGGGTAAGAACTTTTAAAACTAACTGTAAAGCCACTGTCACAGCTTAAAAACTAAGTAATTCCTTTATAGCACCAAGTAACCAATCAGCATTCAAATTTCCCAAACTGTTCCTCTTCTCTTGCTTTTCAAAATGGTTTGTGCAAATCAGGATCTGCAAAAGGGTTATACTTTACATTTGATGTGTCTCTTAAGTATTTTTTAAATCTATAGGGTTTACTCTTTTACATTTTATTATTTTTTATGTCATTTCTCCTATAAACCACCCCCTTTCCCATTCCCACTCTTGACTTTGCTGACCGCATTTCCACTGTGCTGTTTAACCTGTTCCTCTCGTGTTTACTTCTAGTCAACTGCTCCGTAGATCTCGACAGTTAATCAGACTAAAGTACACATTTTTTGGCAAGGATATTTTGAGGTGATGTGATAGATATGCTTCTGTCAGGAAGACTGTTTCTTCTTTGGATGTTAAAACAGTTGTTTGGTATTGTGGTTATGTTTTGGGAGGATTTTGTTATTTTTTTAAACAGTACTTTTTAGAGATAAATGTGAAAATATTTCCAGTTTAAATAATCTAAGTTAAGGATTTACTTCTGAAAGTGGGAATTATAAATAAAACAAAATTTGTCATACATTGATGAGTGGTAAATCTGGAAAACATGTATGGTAGATACCATCTATTGCTTTCCCTATCTTTGTACATATTCAAACATTTCCCAATGGTGGTTTTTTTTTTTTTTTTAATGGCTAGATCATTTAGATCCTGAGAAGACAATGAGATAAATTCAAACCAAGGTGTTCAATGCAAAATAAGTTGCCTTAGGTCTCCAAAATGTCAGCATCCTGAAAAATTAAAATAGACAACTGGGGACTCCTCTAGATTAAAGAACTTTAAAATGGTAACTAATTGCCATGCATGATCCCAGACTGGACACTAAATGTGGGGAAAATAACTGTACAGTACTTTGTGGGACAAGTAACATGAATATGGAATACATATTTAGATTAACAGTACTTTATCAACATTAAGCTCCTTGAGTGGGATAATTGTACTGTGCTTCTGTTTTAAATATTTTAAGTTGACTGTCATATTATAATGTCTAAATTTTTTCTTTTATATTTGAGGATCAAAAGAGTATACATACATAAAAAGATAATAAGCAAATGGGGCAGAAAATAAACAACTAGTAAATATAAGTGAAAGGTAAGCACACATTTACTGAACTGTTCTATGCATGTTTGAAATTTGTCAAAATATCAAATTGAGGTGGAAGAGCTGTTGATGAATTCAGGTACTGTCCAACTAGATTCATCCATTATAAATTTCACTACCAGTGATTGACAGTGATCATTATTCCAGTCATTCATTAGTGGAGATTTACCTTTCACTGACATTCACCAAGAAGCATTCCAACTGAGACCAAGGAGATAAGGAAGTAAGGCTTTAAGCTGTGTATGATTATTATAATAGTTTGTGACCAAAAACATTTGACTATAATTTAATACTTTATATCACATGTAAAATTACCTGGACATGACACATAAGTCTGGTTTTATGTATACATAAATCACTTGTTCACTTAACTGCATATTTCAGAAGACTTAAGATTAAAACAAGTGAAGAATGCATTTGTTTTAAGATGCATTAGCATTGATTTTTCTGAGAATCTCATCTCAGGAGTAAAGAAAACTTGAAAAGATGCTTTTCTATTCAGCTCTTTAAAGTAGTTACATATATGGCATTCATTTTCCATAAGCACTATTTTTCAGTTATTAGTGCTAGATTATTTAGCATTGCCAACCCCGTCTTTAGAAAATGAGATTATATAGGACATACAAGGGGGGGAGGGGCCCAAATGTAATTATCTTCTGGGGAGCGGGCCCCTTGTAGTACAAGGCTTCCCTCAGTAGGTGAGTGTTTTAGGAACCCATCTGTATCAGTGGACCAGCTGGTGTTGTGAGAGGCTAGGTTCAGTTTCAATGAATCTTTTTGAAGGCTCATTCAATGCACTTGCCCATTTTACGATGGGTGATTTATGAGCGCACCTGCCCATACACAGAGTGTTTAGTGGTTTTTGATCAAAAATAGCATGACCTCCATGCCCCACCCTTCCTATTTATCTGATTAGGCCCTGAATGACTTTTCTTTTTTGTTTCCCTGGATGATAAAAGTACTCAAAGAGAAATGTTTTGCTGATGTGGAAGAGGTGAAATAAAAAATGACAGAAGCGCTAAAAGGCATCAAATTAAAAAACTGTTTTGAGAAGGGGAAAAAAGTATTGATAGATGTATTGCGTCAAATGAGTACTTTGAAAGTGACTGAAGTTAAACATCTAAGAATAAATACACAATTTTTTAATAAATACATTCCAGGTGTTTTGGGGTCACCCCTCATATAAGGTGGAGCAAGATAAAAATAGGTAGACTTCATTTCTATTATGTACACTTATTATAGAGATAACATAGAATTCCTTGACTATCTGCAATAACCTCAAAATTAAGTAAGTGCAAACACAGGAGATAAATGAAGAAAAAAGTGAAGAACAGAAAATGCAATACATAGATGAATTGAGGCAAAATTGACGTCAGTGGCATCACTTACAACCATAACCTTTCACTTTCTATGTTTTGAAGAAAAAATTCTATTTTCTCTTCTTTCATAACCTCAAAGTGAGGTAAATAATGCTCTCCGTTTAGCATATGAAAACACTATTTGACAACTTTCTTGTTTGCTACTTATGTATTTACCCAATAACTTATCCATTTTCCATCATTTTATGATAAATCTTCTTTTTAAATTTATTTTTTTTATTGTTGTTGTATTACATCCATCCCCTTTTTGCTCCCCTCTGTCCCCCTCCCCACCGACCCATTCCCCACAAAGTCAATCCCACGTGTTGTCCATGTCCATGGTTCCTTTATACTAGGTTCTTGGATAAATCTTGAATAGCCACAATAATGATAACATCAAGTACTGGTAACATCAGTGTTGTCCACAATATATAGTGGAAACAAAAGAAGAAAGGAAAATATGGCTTTGTCTCTAAAATAAAGAGGAAAGAAAGGACAAAAGTCTAATAGAAGTTAAAAACATGGCAAATAAAATGAAGTGTATAATTTTGTGTTGGATTTGTGTATGTAGATAGAGTTCAAGAAAATCTTCAAGGCACACAGATTTGGACATATAAAAAGAAGAAGCAGTTGCATTCCAAGCAGAATGCAGCACCAAATAAGGCAGAGTAGAGTCAGCATGTATGCACACAGATGTACACAAACACACCGTGACTAGAGTCCAGTCCCAAAGGGGGTGGCAGTGGGATATAAGTTAGTATGAAATGATAGACTGAGAGCAAAGAAGCTCACATTTTGCTTATTTAACAATGGTGAATCAAGATTTCAGAGGACATTAAAATGTAGAAGTAGAATAAGAAACGTAAGAATGTATGTATAAAAACTTAAAATTTAAGACAAATAAAGTAGACCACATCACTTTTTCTCCTGAAGTACGAAAAGTCAAGCATATGTAAAATGGCATGATATAGTGTGGCTTTGTATATATTTCATGATGGAGACTTCAACTTACATGCCCTTCAGTTATGTGATATCCTTTATTTTTCATTCTCAAAAATTTGTTTTCATAGGATTTTTTTCCACATTTTGTGTCAGATTATAAAGCACTTAAAATTTTTACTTAAATTGGAAAAGCAGCTTTATGTATATGAAACTCCTTTTTATGTATATGAATAAGTCCATACTAGATTAAGAAATAATACACTTCTCTCTATTTTAAGGCAGCGGCACAGAAATCTGATTGGCATTTCAGTCACTGGGCAGAGACCAACATTTGTGCCTTTCATACACAATATCAATGTCAGAATTGGCCTGAATCATTAGCTGGACATGAATACTTTCTTTCATTCCTACAATTTTGCCAAGTCTTGTGACTAGCAAAACAAACTTTTGTTACATAATTGGGTTCGATAATTAAAACCACTGGAAGTGTAGTCAATTGCTTGAAGCTATATAATAGAAAATGAAAATAATGATATTAAAAATTTAAGTTCCAAAATTTTGTTATAAAATTTATATTGTTCTGAAATACAATAAATCTGCAACTATTCTTCATATTATATTTTGTAATACTGGAAAAACACTAGAAAGCAAAATTTTTATTTTTTACTTTGAATTAGTACAACCATCTATTACAAAAATTTACCAAAGAATATTTTGTTTTAGTCTCCTGAATTTTTGTATGTTTCTTTCTAGCATTAAGACTTATCAAGCAACTCAAAATCATCCTCTAAATTTTAGTAATTCCTTCTTCCTTTATATAATCTGTTCTTGGTTTCTAAAAACCTATACATTTTACACAAATTTTATTTCATCTTCAGTACCTTATAAAGGTATTAATAAAAAAGTAGGACTGATATGCTCCAAATACTTGTAATTACAAATCTTTACATAGTTCATATGTTTTATAAGTTTAGAAACTTTCAAGCATTCATTAAAAATTTAATCTAGGCCCTGCCAGTTAGCTCAGTTGGTTAGAGCATTGTCCTGATATACCAAGGTTTGGGGCTCGATCCCTGGGCATGTACAAGAATCAACCAATAAATGCACAAATAAATACAACAAATTGATGTTTCTCTCTATGTGTCCCTTCCTCTCTCTCTCTTTCTCAAATATGTAAATAAAAAGAAAAAAATTTAAATGTAATCTTATTGTTTAATAGTGGTTTACCACAACATGACTATACAGGCCATATCAAAGGAAATAACATTACTGATACTGATCAATTCTTTTAAAGGCATATGTACATTGAAAGCAAATGAGACACCTCTGATTAGAAAACTGAACTCATTTCAACTAGTATGGATTTAAATTGCTCAAAATAAAATGAAATACTTAGGTGTATATCTAGCAAAATATGTTACTTGTATGACATATTCGTATTCTGAAAAGTACACAATTCTAATGAAAGAAATCAAAGGAGAGCTAAGAAAATGGAAAAGCATACCGTGTTCATGGATTGGAACACTCAACATAGTAAACATGTCAATTCTGAAACTGACATGTAAGACTTGTAGACAGAATAAAAACATAAGATTATTCTAAAATTTATATGAAAAAGCAAGAAACTAAAATAGCTAAAACAATTTTGAAAAAGGGTAACATGGGGAAAAATCGATCAATCAGACTTTAAGACTTATTATATAACTACAGGAATCAAGATGCATGGTATTGGTAGAGAAATAGACATGCAGATCAATGGAACAGATAAAGAATCCAGAAAAGGACCCAACAAATAGGACCATGTGTGAGATGCTTCCGATGCTTCCTTCTTACTGCATATACTACACTCTAAGTGTTACCCTTGCGGGTGCATTTGCTCTTGAATGGCTTCAGATTTTACTCTTTCATATTTTTCTGGTTGTCCAATTAGTTACCTACAGTCTTTTAAAAATATATATATATAGGTATACTGTAAGAACAGCCCTCTTTTCTAAGATACTGATGTACTCTGTATGGTCAGATTTGATAGCAGTCTGACCTTTAGGTAAATACAGAATGTGTGTAGTACATAAATTTGATGCTCACCTGGAAGTTGTTCATTAGGCCATAGGAACAAGGATTGCTTTCACAATAAGAAAAGTCAAAGTTTAGCTTGCAGGCTGCAGAAGTACAGTTTGTTAGCTCTGTTACAATAGTGTCATTAATGTTCCCGGTGGCATCCCGCACAACACAAGAACCTGAAGCACAAGTGACAATGAGGACAATGAGAACAAATAATATACCTAGCATTTATATTCACTTCAAAATTATATACACTCATAAAGAAATAATGATACTGACTACATATATACCTGCTTCAATAGCACACACTGCATTTAGTTAAGATAGGTTTACATGGAACAGAACTTGGAAAGCACCATTTCCCCCAATACTTAAGTTGTGAAATAGAACCTTAAAAAGAGTAGTATTTACACATATCCTCTTAACAACCTTATAAATGGTTGTTTATAAATTGTATATTAGGAAAACTATTTCCTTGTCTATTTGGTTAAGATGTCCTTAAGCAAATATAAAAACCTTGTGTTGGAAGAGTTCCAAATGACACAAATATTTTCCTATATTCCAAATACTTTACATTTGAAACCTGCAAAAGATCAAATTTCAAATAATATTTTCTGTATGGGAAAACAATTTGAACATTGATGAATCATAATTCTATCTAAACTTGTTCTCAAGTTAAGTCTAACCTGATGTTAAAATATATATGGTATCTGAAATTTTCTTAAAAATAACCTATGAGACAAAGAATGGGTATAGATGAAACAAGATTAATCATGCACTGATAATTCTTGAACACTTTTTTGAAGCTAGGTGACAGTTGTTATAGGGGGCTCCTTAGAAAATGCTCTCTACTTTTGTGCAAATTGGAAAATCCCAAATTAACATAAAAAGTTTTCTTGGAGAAAGTACTTTTGCTTTTGAAGTATTTTAATACTACTATCTCATCATACATGAGGTAATATAAGCATTACAGAAAAAAAACTGAATAAAGAGAAAATCAAGTTTGAAGAGGAGAATATTTTAATGACTAGGCAGATTACAAGTAGTTCTTTATTCTTGAATTTCTTCATCTAATTTTCAGAACAATGTTTGCCAAATCATGTTTCCTTAAAGGTACTTCTGAAAACACTAAAGAGGGCGGGGAGAACTGAGCCCTGAGTAGCACTAAAGCACTTGACTTCTGCTTTTATGTTTCATATTCCAAAATACCTTTTTGGAAAAGCGCTCCATTATTTTGAATTAGTTATATAATGACTGGTATAGAAGCAATCTTTACTGGTTTAGCTACTGAATTATCAGGGAGAAAGCTACTCCTATTGCTCTGAGGGCTAGTGTAAATAGGATAAAACAAGTATGAAGGCCAGCAGTATTAGAGGGTCAGATAAAAATAGGAAACATTTATCTGCTGTAACAAATTATTTTCCAGCTTGAAATATATTCAGTTATATCATTTTTTAAATTAAAACTAAATTTTCTTTAGCTATGAAATAAAATGTTCTTGATCTTATGTATGAAATATACAAGAATGCTAGGTAGGAACTTTTAAGGGAACAAAAAATATTTTGCATTTGCTAAGATTATAAATAACATAGTTCATTTGTTTTTTTTAAAAAACGAGATTTATGTATGGATTTTAAGGCTAAATAACAACCAATTCCTTTTTAAAATTTTAATTTAGCCCACCACGCTAATACTGAATATTAGCATTTCTAACTTTCATTCAGTGAAATTTCAAAATTACATTTACACAAATTAGCAGCAGAGTTTGTTAAAAAAAAAGAAGTTCTGGCATTACTTCCCCAAAGTAATATATGGCAAAATAAAATTTCTTACCAAAATATTATGAAACCCTTATATTCTATAGTGTATGAATTTGGAGCTTGTGATTCTTTAAATTGGTATTAAAATAAGATTGACGACTTTTACAGTACACTTAAAATATATTTAACTGTAAAACTTGAACTTTAGAGATTATACATGAAAAACAATGCAAGAATATGTGTTTCCCAGGTAAAGTATATAGTTTCATGAAAGCATTAATGAATTTGAGACAATTTTTCTAAGCATTACATGCAAATTATATGTAAATTAAGTTAATTTTCTTTCTGGACTAGAATGTTTCCATTAAAGAAACTACTCTTATAAATAGCCTATAAATACTTTATTTGGGGGAAAAAAACAACAACAAAATGAAAACCCGCTTTGCCAGGAAAATAATTCTTTAAGGCAAGCACCAGTTATCCTTGGCAGTGAAATCTCTTGAACTTCAGTTCCGTCATCTATAAAACACTGGTTTTAGAGAATGGATGATGACTTAAGTCCTTTCAATTTCTAAAATGCCATACATCTATAAATGTAATAAAATGGTAAATAGCATTTTTGTTCAATTTATTAAGACTTCAGTAAGTTATTTCATTCAATGCAGTATGTCCTGTTTATCAAAATCAGTATTTATGGTAAAAAAGAAAACAAACCAAAAAACAATGCTAGGTACTGCTTAATGGCCTTGAAACAATCTTCATATAATAAAATTATAAGAAAATATTAAATCACCAACATATATATATTCAAGAAATTTTAAAGATTAGAGTTAAGAGCATTTACTTTTACATATAAATATTATTTTTTATAAATATATCTCTGAAATTTAAGAGTATGCATATAAGATTTTATATAATTTCCTCATTTATTATAATTAAAAATCTTGGAGGAGGAGCAATAGATCATTTGGTGATTACATAAAATTACTACTAGTTTACTTAAAACTTTTTTAATTTAAATATTTTAATTAAAAATTTTTAAAATTAAAAATTATTGAAATATTTCTGAATTTTAAAATGTCATGAAATAACTATAGTGTGCATGTACATCATGAAATTTCTGAAACACATAAAGAAATTTAAGGCTATTTACCTACAGACACTGCAATTCCTACGTAAACCAACGTAGTAATTAAAATGGCTAAGAGTGTTCCTTTGGGTATGGCTGACTGAGGATCCTAGAAGACAAGAAGATTTTTTTAGTCTACCTTTAAAAATAAATATATGTATACCATTTAAAATATATAATCAATACAGTGCTGTTTTTAAAATTAATTTTATTGTTGTTGTATTATATCCATCCCCTTTTTACTCCCCTCTGTTCCCGTCCCCACCCATCCCCCCCAAAGTCAATCCCACCTGTTGTCCATGTCCATGGTTCCTTTATACTAGGTTCTTGTCTAAGCTGCTCCCCTTTCTTGCCTCTGCCTCCCCCTTCCCTGCTTTTTAATATACAATCATACAGTACTTACTGCAAGATCACCTGAGATATTTGCTCCAGCCAGAATACCAGTTGCAGCAGGAAAAAAGATGGCAAAGACAGAAAAAAAAGATTCTTCCCCTCGAAAATCTGGCCCAAAGTTCTCATTAAATATTTCAGCTGTAGAGAACAAAATATTTTTGGTAATTAACAGAGCAGATTAGAACATAATAATTTAAATCAAGAGTAAGTGGTATATAGGATCCCTGACATTTCTTCAGTTCAAATAACTGATAAACTCTTCAATATTTACTAATTCATATACTGGTATTCCTCTTTTCTTATATGAAGGAACAGCTGACAACCAAAATGATAATTTGACTTGGGACATTTTCTACTATTTTGTTTACCTTAAAAATCAAATTTCAATCACCTCTAACTTGATTGTTAGCACTATATGTTATATTTGATTGTTAGTCCAAATATAAATCAAAGCATGGATAAACCCCTCAATCTCAGAGGTCAAAGAAATAAGAAAGGAAGCAGAAAAACAAAAGGAACATCACACAACCTGGAACCACATTTTTTCCTTTCATCCAACATATGTACTAACTGTACAGCTTTCTCTATTTCCTAGTGGTGACTTGGATAATTTTTGCTAAAGTAAATCAGGTAAAGATCCTTTCCAATTCAACAATAATGAAACCTTCAACTAGTCCTACTGTTTCCATCTGTTCTGATAGGTCCTGACACTAAAACCAATTAGCTGTCACTTATTCATTCATGTACCAAGCCATCAATATTTAAGTATCTACAATGCACCAGGTCCTGTATTAAAACCATTGTAGTATGTTAAGAGATATAATAGCAAGAAGCTAGATGTTGTTCCTACCTTTATGGAACCTAAGAATATCAATGGGGAGCTGCAGAATAAGTGAAAAACCAAACAGGCCTTGGCTGGTGGCACAGTGTATAAGGTGCTGGCCTGCGAACCCAAAGGTCGCTGGTTTGATTCCCATCCAGGGCACATAACAAGGTTGCAAGTCAGGTCTCCAGCCAGATCTGTAGCTGGAGGCAGGTGAAAGGCAACCATACATTGGTGTTTCTCTCCCTTTCTTCCTCCCTCCCTGCCCTTATCTCTAAAAATAATAAATAAAATCTTTAAAAATAAAACAAAACAAAAACAACAGGTCATTATGAATAGCAGTAACTGTACAGATGGAAATAGGGTGTTTGATAAAAATAATTAATCTAATTCAGTGTGGTCATAAAAAGCTAGAGCTATAATTAAGCAGACCATACTTACAAATAGACTTTACTGAGCAAGAATCAGCCAAGAGATTATTAGAGGAAAGATTACACTAAAAATTAGAAATGACATCTATGGAGGCCCAGAGGTAGGAAAAAGGCTTACCTCTTTTGAGGACTTAAAAGAATATAAAACTCTTATATAATGAGAATAAAATCAGGCTGGAGGGATCAGTGGGGATGAGACAATGCAAAATTTTAAAGCGGTTTAGATTTTATCCTAAAAATAATGAAAAGCCCAATATAGGCTTAGAAACATGCAAACGACATGATGTGATTAAGGCTTGTGTGGATGCTGTGTGGACAGTGTACTTGAAGGCATCAACATCTTAGGCAAGGAGGTCAATTAGGTGATTACTCCAGTGATTCAATCCATGAAGGGAGGATAACATAATGATTAGAGAAAGATTAGAAAGTAAAGGGGTAAGTAAGAAACACTGAGACCCTGGCTGCTTCTGCTTACTCAAATGGAAATTCTGAGAAGGATTAGGTAGGAGAGACATTATTAAGTAATAAGCAGTTCCGTAGGCCCAGAGTTTAAAAGAGAAATCCAGGAATAGAAACAAGTCAGTAGAGCATTTGGAGCCACTGAGAAACACATCAACAAAGGACAGAATATAGTTAGAAGGCCCAGGAACAGCCCCATGAAACTGGGAAGACGAGAAGGGGTAACAGGAGTAATACTGACCAGTGTGATACCAAACAAAACAAGAATGGTATTTCAAGGAGAATGGGACGACTAAGTATAATGTTGCTGAGAAGCAGAGGACTAAGATACTGCACACTGGATCTAGTACCATGTGGTAGTCACCTTGAAAGATAGAAGTCAAAGAAAGACTTAAAATAAAATAAATAAAATCATTTGGTAAAAGTATAATGGGAAATAGGTTTGCAATCTCCAAGTATCCCACCACAGAATATTACTTAATAAAAAGAAGAAAATAGCAATCTCACAATAAAGAAACCTCTCAGGTACCATTTTGACTAAGTCATCAATGTTAAAGCCATCACTGATGGGAAAAATGACATCATGTGAGTGTCCCAATGTAATAAATTGAGGACAACATCATTCATTTAGTGTTCCTGGAAAACATAAATAACCTGAACCTATAAAAACAAATCAGATGAATACAACTGGATGAAGTTCTCCAAAACAAATGGCCTATATTCTTGAGCATGAAAAGCAATGACAAAAAAGGCTAAGCAGCTGTTTCAGATTCAAGGAGATTGAAGATTATGTAAAGAACTATTTTTTTAAAAAAAGAATGAAGGCACATGACAATTGAATGCAATACATCATCATGAATTGGATCCTGTAACAGTTAAAAAAAAGTTGCTATAAAGATTTTTTTTTTTTTTTAAATATTTTATTACATTATTTTTAGAAAGAGGGCAAGGGAGAGAGGCAGAGAGGGAAAGAGACATCAGTGTATGGTTGCATTTCACCTGTCTCCAGCCACAGACTTGACTGGAAACCTGGTTTGCAACCTGGTTCTGTGCCCTGGCTGGGGAATCGAACCTGCGACCTTCGGGTTCGCAGGCCGGCGCCTTCACCACTGTGCTACCAGCCAGGGCTGCTATAAAGATTTTTATAAAAACAATTGGGAAAAATTTATATACAAACTATATATTAGATATTAGCAATGTGTCAAAGTTAAACTTTCTGTTTTATTTATTTTGTTCATTATTGTCCTGAAATGAGTGAGATCATATGGTATTTGTCCTTCATTGAGTGGCTTATTTCACTAAGCATAATACTTTCTAGTTCCATCCAGGTTATTGCAAAGGTTAGGAGTTCCTTCTTTCTTTCTGTTGTGTAGTATTCCATTGTGTAAATGTACCAAAGTTTTTTGATCCAATTATTTACTGATGGGCACTTAGGCTGTTTCTAGCACTTGGCTATTGTAAATAGCGCTGCTATGAATAAAGTTAAACTTTCTGAACTGTCCTTTTCCTTAGTAGGGGCACACTTAAGTATGATGTTTAGCGGTAAAGTCCCGATTTCTGTAACTTCTCTCAAAAGATTTAGCAATCATAGTAATAATAATTAGATATAGATGAAGTGATAAAATATGGCAAAAAGATGGAACATAAAAGCATTCATCATTGGTGAATCTGGGTGAAAGGTATAAAAATTTATTGTATCAATTTTTCAAGGTCTAAGTTTTAAATTATTCTGAAAAAAGAAATAAATGAGAGGTAAGGATTTGAGAAAGTTATCTATAAAAGGGAACTGCAAAATGAGGTGGTAACTGGAGGAGAAAAAGAAGTGGCATTTTCAAGGAAGGGAATTACTAGAGCAAGTTCGTAAGCTTATACAAAGGTGTAAGTTTTGATACAGGCAAGCAAATCAATTATGAAAGGATAAATGCCATTGAGAAAGTAAAAGAAATAGGATCCAGAATATAGTAGAGAGACTGGTCTTTAGTGAAATGAGAGATATTCTTATAGCAGAAAGAAAAAAATAGGAAAAAATGAATCCCCCTATTAGGTAGTCATTTGAACTGACAACTTGAACAAAATAATCTGTACACTACTGACACTGGTGTAATGAGAGGAGAACCAAGCAGTATCAACAACCAAAAAAAAGTCACATTCAATTGCATTTCTCTCATGATTCTTCTGGGGAGGAAAGTGCTATTTAAGCTATAATTTGGGCATGTGTCAGAATATGCTTAAGAAACTCTGGAATATCTAGAATAAAAAGAACCAGAAACAGTGCTAGAAAACCAAATAAGAGTTTCTGTGTTATGTATGAAGATTCTCAATGCAAATAATAAAATCTTGTTTCAAATGCAAAAAAAAAGTCACATTCAAAAGTATATTTAGATTTATTTACCTCCAACTGAAACAGGGTCAGATGTGCTAAATATAAATTATTACTATTCTGGCTAATTATATCATACTTTTATAAGCTGCTGAGGATCTGAAAAAAATGAAATAAAAAATGTGGCCCTAGTAGATAGTTACAGATATTTTCAAATCAATTAAAGTCATAAACAAAAAGTATCTATGAAGAATATTTTTAGAAATAATTCACTATAGCTTTTCATACTTATTTTAGAAATAAAAGTGACAAAAGTTTAAAAGATGTATAATGTTAAAAACTGAAGTGAAAAAAAAAACTGAAGTGAAAGTCACTTATAATTAGAAGTGTCACAAATATAATTTACAAGAACACAAAATACAGAAAGTTATCGACCTAACTGAGGTTACAAACTTAATTTCTAGCATGTCTAGCAGTCACCTCTTCCCCCAAATCAGGCAATCAGGAATTTAAAGCCCAGTTTAGAAAGAGGCATGAACACTATATTAGAACAAAAATCATACTATCAACCCTAAATCAGTAGGCACAAGTAGTAGGCAAGTGTTCTTGGTTAAGATAAGTACCTTGAACAATTCCTATCAGGAAATTGCCCAGCCAAGTAAGCCAGAGTCTGATACAGATTAAACCAGTTCTATTCATATATGATCCAAGGACTGAATGTTGTTATCAATCAGCAACAAGATTCAAAAGAACCAGACCTTTTCCTCTAGGGCATCAAATATAGGACTTTTGTCGACTGAAGACAGACAGACCTATGTATTACCCTAAGTGATAAGCTTCTCTGATGGCACTGCAACTATTCTTTCCAACTTTCATTTTATTTTGTGGAGATAGGTTCAGAGTTGCTCAATTAGGTGGGGACAGGATGGGGGATTGGTGGGGAGTAGATGCTGGAAGAGGAGGGGAAATACAGTTCAGATAGGTCCTAAGTAAACTTCGCCAGTAGAATGAAAAGCAGTACAAAAAATGAAAACTGGAAAATCCTCACACAATAATACAAACTGTAGAAAAACTTAACCTGAAATTACACAGAAACTAATATTTATAGTGACTTCTATCTCTGAAACATTTAGACTGTTGTGCTAATACAACAAAAAGAATGAAATAAACATGTCAGAACAAAAGTTACTTTTCACTTAACAAATTCCCAAACTTAGTAGAGAACTAAAGCACTTTTTTTCAGTAGCACTGATTCTTTTTTACATTCTATTACCTTTTGGTGCTAATAATGAAAAAGACAAGATAACTGTAACATACATTAAGGATACAAAACTAAATTGAATTGTCAATTACTATAAATTGTCAATTAATCACTACATCAAACTCAATTACAAAATATTTAAAATGTCCTAAATTTACTTACTAATAGAATGATATAATATGCACTTCTAAGAATACTCTATCTTTTTTACTTACTTTTATAACCAAAGAAACCTTTAGGCTTTTTGCTCTCCAATGGGATAAATGTTCCTATGACAAAATCAGCAATCGCAAGTAGCAGAATCACCAAAAGAACAATCTGAGCCTGGAATTTTAAACATTAAAAATCAAAATCAAATCTCTTATGTTGAGCATTGATTCAGTTCCACTAGAATGTAATTTCCATGAGAGAAAGGACTTCTGTTTTGTTTCCTAGTGTCTCAAACAATGCCATGCACAGCGCAGATGTTCCATACACTTTTATTAAATGATTAATCTTTAAAGTATTGTCCTAGAATATTCAATACAGTGGGGGAAAAAATGAATAGCAAAAGCAGGATGATGCCATATATATTTAAAATGAATTAATGATTTAATGATATGCATTCTTTCCCCAAATCATATATATATGTAAATTCCAAAACACTGGAGGCTTTTTATCTGATGTATCAATCTTTCCCGTCCCTTCCACTGTACAGTACAATCTTGAGGTGTAGACAACATATTTGCTACAAACCCAAGTTTTATAACAAGTCCCAACATCATGTTGAATGTGTGACAGCTATATGAAAAGAAGGAAAAGCATAAAAAGAAGGCAATACCAGGAAGGGGAATTCAGGTAGCAATGGGACTGGCAGAAAGGAATAATCAATGAGAACTACCATCTCTTCTCTTTCACTTTTTCCTGTTTTGATTGTTTTATCAGGATATAGATGATATACTAGGTTAAGGTACACAACATAACAATTTGAAATTCATATATATTGCAAAATGATCACAAGAAGTCTAGTTAACACTGTCATTACACAGTTACAATTTTTTTCTGGGATGAGAACTTTTAAGATATATTTTTTGAATAATTATCCAGTGTACAATGCAGTATTATTAACTATTATCACCACGACTGACTACATCCTATGACTTACTTGTTTAATAACTGCAAGTCTGCACCTTTTGACCCACCCTTCACCCATTTAGCCACTCCTGCCTCTCCTCCTCTACTGTCAACCTCCCAATAAAATTTAACAGATACTCCTGAAAATCTGTGTTATCTGTGGGAATAAGGACCACTTATATAGTAATGTCCCATGCAGTGTTGAAATTCTTTGTAGTAAAGTCAATTTGTTAAATATATTAAGTAAATGATTTAATTTTATACTAATGACTTCTCTGCCATGAAAAAAATTATTCTTTCAGGTTGTACTAATTTTTGATTTGATAAATATTATCATAGCTCATATATAACACAAATATGTGATTTTATAAAATTTGTAAGTAAACACAAAGAAATCTGAAGTGACTGAGAAGCTCAGCAGTGTCTCTGAGAATGTGCATTATTCAGGAAACAAGGACTGTATTGTGTGGCATATTCTCTCAAAGATACAGAAATATACAGGGGTGGGCAACAGTAGACTTACAGTTGTCTGTATGTAAAAAACATGCAGGTTATGATTATTATAATAAGAATGGCACAGTGCCCTTAGGTATAATTTCACAGGTGCTCAAAAAGCCGAACTTCATTAATGATAAAACAAGAATATATTCTGTGTTTTGTGTATTTTCAAGTACAAACCTACTTTTGTCTACCCCTGCATTTTGGGTGCTTTGCCTACATATTAATATATAAATTCGGCAGTTTTTTCGAGAAACAATGGTATTGGCTTGGATAGCCATGATTTCTGAGATTTCAGTAGTAAGAAGTTAAGATTAGCTTCTCTAATCTCTACTGGCACTAAATTAAATTTTGTTGCCCCCATGCTTCTTTCTAAAATTGACCTTTAAAATAAATCACAAAGCCAACAGTTTAATTTGGGCTACCTAATATACTGACCTGAGCATTTCTATATAATGTAAATCATCAAAATGGGTACAGGGGAGGTAGGGAGTAAAAACTTTAAAAAAGTACTTGTTTAACTGGATCCTAGAGTGATGGCTATCTTTTTCCCCATCTTATCAATTAGAAAATAACTTTATACATAAATTTCTCTGAAAATGGCCATTTAGGAACTTTCAACATTGAAAAACATTACCACACTTTATAATATTCCTAAAACAAAATCTGTAAAAGTTCATTCATTAAATAGTTACAGATATTTCAGTGATATCATTACTTACTTTTGCTTCCCACTCCATTCCGGCTACTGAGATCCCTAAAAGGATTACCACTGTAATAGCTCCAATAATGCGGATATCATTCATATCATCTATCATAAAAAGGGAATGCTCCTAGGAAAAGAAAATTATAACTGTAAGAAGCCACATTAGTTATTTTAAGTTAAATCTTTAATTCTTTTGAAACATTTTAAGAACTATCACAGTGCCTTACATGTAGAAGTTAAATAACCTGATGATATAAAAAATATGATCTAATTAATGTGATATTTAAACAGATGCAGTAAATCAAAAAGGAATTGCTAACAAGTAAATAAAAATCATACTATGTCTAAGTTGTACAATAGTTACATAGCAGAAATATTTTGCATTCATTGTGATTAGTAAGCTTGTGCCTGAAATGGTCTTTCAGTTTGCATAAAGATAGGTGTGTATGTTTTCACGCAGTTTTCCAAATGCTGTTTCCATTCTGTAAGCAAAAACGTATTTGTGGTTTCGCATCAATAAAATTAAAAATGTATACTACAATTTAAAAAATCTGCAAAAAACATACACTAAATTAAACAAAGAATAAGAACTCTTATCGATCTTACTGCTTGCTTACTTAGGCCCTTCTTTCCTTCCTCCCTTTGGCCTACACCTATGAGGGTAATGCCAATGTAAGCATCAGTTTTTTGTTGTTTTTCATATTTTACACTTCCTCAGATACCACATATTACTGTAGAAGAGTTTCAACAAGCTAACATGAACAACTGTGTCAGTTGTGATTTCTCTTATTTAATAATACTGAGTCCTATTTTTCTTCTACTTTAACTATACACATCCATTGATTCTTTTCAAATAGGTTCTCTTCTAAACTTCAGAGCAGTATTATCAACTACTTTCTGGCCAGCTCTATGTACTTAGATATGCTACTGGTTCCTCCAATTAAGACACCTAAAACTAAACTGTCCTGTGTTCTCTATCTCAAGTGGTGTTGCCTTCCATATAAATCCCCAACCCAGAAATCTGTGTTTAAATTTCAAGTCCTCTCTCTTTAATTTCCTTCATTCCATTAATCATCAGTCCACTTATTCAAGGTTTTTAAAATCTGTCAAATTTACCCACACCTCTTCAGCCCCCTTATCACTGTTTTAAATATCAGCTACATCTCCTCTCCCAGGATAGCTACAAACACCTTTTAAATGGTCTCCATCTCCAGCTGTGTTGCTTCAATCCATTCTCTACACTGTGATCAGGTATCTCATCATGTCCTGGTCCTCAATTCCAATCAAGATAAGACCTAACTGAATATTGATCAAGACTCTTCCTGAGTTGATACTTTTGCCTCTCCCTAGTCTTGAATCTCTTGCCACTTTGTACTCCAGTCATACAGAAATATTTAGTTTAACATATCATACTCTATCCCTTTTAGGCCTGTTTCCATTTCTTCTTTGTTCTCCTCACACCACATCCTACCTCTCCTATCTGCCTGCTGTTTAGACTCCTTTCCTTGGCACTTTTATGCCAGCCCCCATTTATGGCTGATAATTTAAATGATCTGATACCTCTTTATGTAGCTAAGGTCTATAGTTACCCACTTCTTGACATTCCATGATTTTCCTCTTTGTCTACTTCACAGATTGAACTTCTCGAAGGATGAGTTCTGTGTTCATTATTGATTTGCAAGCACATAATATGTTGAGTGGCACACAGCCCTCAATAAAGAGGAAACAAATGACTAAAGGAAAGGTGAATTACCTTAAGCAACTCCACCACAGTTTCTGCAAATCCAACCACATACATAGCAACTGCAACAGCATTGGCAAAAGCAAAGATTAGGCCAATTGCACCACCAAATTCTGGCCCTAGACTCCTGGATATTAAATAATATGCTCCTCCTAAAGAAAAGGAAAAAAGATGACAGTTCTAAAGTTAGTACTTTAAATCTCTATAATCAGCTGAAGGCCTGAAAAAAACAAAGACAGACTTCCCTCAAGGAAGAGGAAATTCTGCAGCAGATGACCTTCAGTCTTGAACTACACCCATCAGCTCTTTTCTGGGCCTACGGACTGCAAGCCCACTCTGCAGGTTTCAGACATCCCAGTTTCCATAATCATGGGAATCAATTCCTTTAAATAAATCTACACACACACACACACACACACACACACACACACCCCCTATTGGTTCTGTTTCTCAGGAAAATGCTAAGACATATTAAAAGGTAAATATAAAAAATTCACCATTTCCCCACATACTAGCAATGGATAATTAGAAAATGAAATTTTAAAAAGTAACCTATAACATACTCAAATACAGGAAATACTTAAGTCTTAATCTAAAGAATATTTGCAAGATCTTTGAGCTGACAATTTAAACCCCCCAAAGAACTTAGTAGATGTACTATGTTTACAGGATGGAAGACATAGCTAAGATGCTTATTTTCTCCAAACTGATCTCTGGATTCAACACAATTCCAATCAAAATCCCACCAGGGTATTTCACAGAAATCGACAAAGTGATTCTAAAATTTATATGAAAAGGTACTAGAATTTATATGAAGAAGTACTAGAATAGCCATTACTATAGTGAATTAACCAAAACAATTTGAAAAAATTGAAAGACTTATGCTACCAAGTTTCAAGAATTACTATAAAGCTACAGTGCTAAGATAGCAAAGTAATGGATTAAGGATAAATCTATAGATAATGAATCAGAATTGATTCCAGAAATAGTCACACATGCAGAGTCAATTAATATTTTTCCCAGCTTTATTAACATATAACTGGCATATAACATGGTGTACAATGTGATGATTTGATACACATATACATGCAAAATGTTTGTCAAAATGTTAGTTGACACAACCTTCAACTCACACTATTATAAATTTTTTATTGTTATGGTGAGAACATTTAAGATCTAGTCTCTTTTAACAACTTTCCAGTATACAACAGTATTTTTTACTAGTCTTTAGGGTACATGTTTATTACTCTCATAAATGGAAGTCTGTACACTTCTCTTACCCCACAACCCCTGGTAACCACTTTTTTTACTATTTCTGTGAGCTAAACTTTTTTAGATCCCACATGTAAATGAGATTATACAGTAGTTTTCTGTAAGTCATTCAGCATAATATCCCCAAGGTTCATCCATATTGTTGCAAATAGCAAGATCTCCTTTTTGATGGCTGAATAATAGTCATGTGTGTATGTGTGTGTACATATTAATCATATTTTCATCATCTACTTACCCATCAGTGAACACTGAGGGTGTTTCCATGTCTTGGCTATTATGAATAATGCTGCAATAAAATTAATGAACATAGCGGTACAGATATCTCTACCAAATAATAGCATAGTTTCCTTCAAACAAATACCCAGAAGTGGGATTGCTGGATCATGCGGTAGTTGTATTTTTTGAGGTACCTCTATACTGTTTTCTATGTGTCTATACTAATTTACATTTCCAACAACATGCAAGGGTTCCATTTTCTCCACATCCCCACCAGCTTATATTATCTAGTCTTTTTTATAACAGTCCTTCTAACAGATATGAGGGGATAATTCATTGTGGTATTGATTTACATCTCCCTGATGAATAGTCATGTTGAACACCTTTTCATGAATTTTTTATCTTCTTGGGAAAATGTCTATTCAGATCTTCTGCCTACTTAATAGGAAAATGTCAAGTCTTCAGATCATGTTGAACACCTTTTAATGAACTTTTTGTCTTCTTTGGGAAAGTGTCTATTCAGGTCTTCTGCCACTCTTTAGGTGGTCTTTTCATTTAGTTATTTCTTTTGCTGTGCAGAAAATTTTTTATGTTTTGTTTTGTTTTTGTCTTTACGTAGTTAATTTTATTTTTTATAGTTCTCAGTAGTACAATTACATAAATCAGTTTATTCACTATGTTCAGGAAGCTCTTAAGTCTCAGATGGTCCAATCCATGTCTTTTTGTGTGGGGGGATTTAATCTTTATTGTGTATTTTTCCATTACCATTTAGTCCCCCACTTATCCACCCTGCAATCTTCACACTGCAGGAGCTTTTTAGTTTGACATGGTTCTACTTGTCAATTTTTGTTTTTGTTCTGGTGCTTTAAGTGTTACCAAAAAATATCACACCAATACCAATGGCATAGAGTTTTTCCTTGGGTTTTTTTCTAGAAATTTATGGTTTCAGGTCTTACATTTAAATCCTTAATGCTTAAATTCACTTAATTTTAGTGAATGGTGTAAGAAAGAGATCCAATTTTATTCTTTTACATGTGAATATCTGGTTTTCCTAACACCGAACAGATTATTCTTTTCCCACTAAATATTCTTGGTTCCCTTCCAATATACAGGGTGCATGCAATCAATTGGCAAAATTGTAGTAAAACAAACATACCACAAAAATGTTATATTTTGAAGTAAATTTATTTTTATATGTAAATACAAAAACATAGTCATTATTTTTTAAATTGTTCAAAAAAGTCTCCATTTGCTGAATAGACTCAATTCAACTTAGGAATCTTGAGCACACTTTCATTAACTTTTCTTTATCCATGGATATCATCATGTTTTCAATCTTAGCTTTAACATCCTCTTTATTGGAATGAGGTTGTTTATTAACTTCTCTCTCACAAATGTTCCTTACATAATAGTCTATAAAGAATTTGCATCTAGTGAACTAGGCAGCCGGATTTCCTGTGACTAGAATTCAGGAACACTGACACTGAGATATTCTTGCACCTTTTTGGTGTTATGTGCTGGTGCACCATCTTGCTGGAATGTAAAATGACATCCACTTGCAACTTGTTTCATCCACAGTACAACTACTTCTCTCAAGACATGAAGGTAAACATCCTAGATCTTCATGATCTCCTGGATTCTGTGTACAATATCTGGACTTGTTGGATCCTTGTGCACTTTATGCCCTTTCATTGTGTGGTGGCATCTGGATCAGCATCATATACCTTCCTTCCATTGTCAAGTATACGTAAAGGGATGTTATTGAAGTCTGCAGTTTCCTTAGCAGTTCACCCTGCACACAGTCCAGAAACTATGGTTGCTCTAATATCATATTCCTTTGACATGACGGTTGCTCTAAGAATTTAGTACTTTATATCTGAAACTGAAGTTAAATCATAACCTTAGAAACATAGTTTTTCAAAATTAATAAGAAGCACGTGAAATAAGGAGATGCAAAGTTACTGCCAACTGATTGTGTGCACCCTGTATCACATGCCTATGCAGTCTGAAATCAGGAAGTATGATGTCAGCAGCCTGGTTCTTTCTCAAGACTGCTTTGACCATTCAGTGTTTTGTGGTTCCACATTAATTTCAGGGTAACATTTTCTATTTCTGTGAAAAATGCATTGGATTTTTTTATTTATATTATCTAACCTGAAATGTTTTAAAGTATATTTTATTATTCTATTACAGTTGTCCCGATTTCTTTTCCCTTTGCTCCCCTCCACCCAGATCTCCACTTCCCTCCCACAATCCCACCACCTGAGTTCATGTCCATGGGTCATGCATATGTTCCCTGATTTCACCCTTTCCTATATTTTTAACTTCCCTGTCTATTTTGTACCTACCAATTATGTTTCCTAATCCCTGCACCATTTTCCTATTTCTCCCCCTTTCCCCTTCCAGCTGATAACCCTCCCAAACATCCCCATATCTATGATTCTGATCCTATTCTGGATGTTTGCTCAGTTTGTCTTTATTTATTTTTTTAGGTTCCGTTGCTCATAGTTGTGAGTTTGTAGTCTATTTAATGTTCATAGTTTTGATCTTTTTTTCTTAAGTCCCTTTAACATTTCATATAATAATGGTTTGGTGATGATGAACTCCTTTAGCTTTACCTTGTCTGGGAAGCACTTTATCTGTCCTCCCATTTTGATGGCTCTGCTGGATAATCTTGGTTGTAGGCCCTTGCTTTTCATCATTTTGAATACCTCTTGCCAGTTAACTTCTTGCCTGAAAAGTTCCCCTTTGAAGGTAACTCTTCTTGCTGCTTTTAAGATTCTCTTTATCCTTAACCTTTGGCATTTTAAGTATGATGTGTCCTGGTATGGTCCTCTTTGGGGCTAGTTTGTTTTGGACTCTGTCCTTCCTGGGGTTGTGTGCCTATTTCCTTCACCAAATTTCATAAGTTTTCCTTTATTATTTTTTCACACAAGTTTTCAATTTCTTGCTCTTCTTCTCCTTCTGGCACCCCTATGATTTGGATGTAGGCACATTTGAAGTTGTCCCAAAAGTTCCTAAACCTCTTCTTTTTTTCAATTTGTTTCCTCATCCTGTACTAATTGAACTGTTTATTTCTTCCTTATGTTTCAAATTATTGATTTGAACTCTAACTTCTTTCCCTTCACCATTGGTTTCATGTGGATTTTATACTTCATTTCATTTAGCATTGCCTTCACTTCTTCCTTTCTTCATTTGCCACACTCAAGCACGTGCGTCAAGTCTGTTGAGTATCTTTATCACCAGCATTTTAAACTCTGCATCTGTTCAGTTGGCTGTCTCCTTATTGCTTAGTTCTTCCGCTGGAACCTTGATCTGCTCCCTCTTTTGGGCCATACTTCTCTGTTTCCTCAACTTCCTATGTTTGCCTCTGTGTCTTAGGTAGAGCTGTCACACCTGTTACATTGTAAGGTGCGGAGCCTTGGGTATTTGTTGGTCCTGGGCAACTGGTTTCACCATGTTGTGGTGCTATAAGTAGGGGAGGGGCCTGAGAGGGAACAATGCTGCTTGCTTAGCACTTATCCCCCTTTTTAGGCACCTTTCCAGCTTCCCATATAGGACTGGTGTCTCTCTAGCTATTGTCTTAGCCATGGTTCCCAGAGTGGGTGGGTCTATGGACGTTCCAGGACTGTGGGGGCCTCTAAATAAACAGACTCTGCTAAGAGACTGGTGGTTTCTTCCTCCACCCCAACCCCCACTGGTTTTCACAGAAGCAATGAGGCTTTATTTTCACCCCCTTGTGGGATCTGTGAGCCGAGCAATCTGATCTGGTGGTGGGAGAAATACCCAGGTGTCCCTACATTAAAAAAAAAAAAAAGTATGACTGTACTTTCCACCTGTTAACCTCAGCCACTCTCCTACCACAGCCACTGTGCCACCAAACTGCATCCTCTCTGTCTCAGCTCCGCCCCTCCTACCTGTCTGGATGAGTATTTCTTTTTGGACTTCCACACATCTCAATTTTCTGGAATTTCTGGTTGTCTCTAGTTTTGAGGTACTTGTGTTTCTTCTTAGTTGTGGAGGGCGACACAGCATGTCTACTTATGCCTCCATCTTGGCTGGAAGTCTTATTTTTATTGAATTAATTGAGATGACATTGGTTCACAAAACCATACAGGTTTCAAGTGTACAACTCAATAAAACATCATCTGTACATAGCATCATGCATCCATCACCCCAAGCAAAGTCTCCTTCTGTCCCCATTTCCCCCCGTTTGCCCACCTCCACCTACCCAACCCTCTTTCCCTCTGGGTTCCACACCTCTCCCACTGACAGCTGTCAGTCCTTTCCCTGTGCCCATGCCTCTGTTTCTAGTATTTTATTTGTCATTTATTTTGTTCATTAAATTCCACATATAAGTGAGATCATATGGTATTTACCTTTCTCTGACTGAATTACATTGAATCTATAGATGGTTTTGGGTAATTAAGAGTCAGTTAAAAAAAATTTCTTTTTTACAAAAGTGCAAAACCAACCAAATAGAAAAGGGATAATCTTTTCAACAAATTATGCTGGAGTAATTGGATATCCATATGAATCTTGATTCCTATTTTGTACCATATACAAACATTAACTAAAAATGATGATAGATATAACTAAAAACCTAGACATAAAACTTTTGTTTGAAGAAAATCTTTGGGACCTTTGGTTAGGCAATATCTATTAAATACAACACCAAAAGCATAATCCAAAAAAAGAAAAGAAGTATTAGTTAGATGCAATCAAAACTAAATACTGTTCTTCAAATGACACTATTAAGGAAATGAAAAACAGGCCATACACATTTTGGTTGTTGTTCTATGAAATACAGTCTAACACCCTGGTTTATAAGTACACAATAAGGAATATGTTTACTTGTTAATGTCTGGCAAATTTCTTCTCTTCTGTTGCCATTGTTAAGTCAAATAGGTAAAGGCAATGTAACAATCATGGAATCTTCAGTTCAGAGTCAGGTACTATATTATCATTGTGAATGATCACCTAATAAGTTAAAAGTTTAAAAGTAGAGACATATAACTTGGGGATGTGAACACACAATACAATACACACATGATGTATTATAGAATTATTCACACTTGAAACCTTTATTAACCAATGCCACCCCAGTAAAGTCAATAAATAAATAAAAGCAAACATATAGCTCTAATTCTGCAGCAGACAATTTGGGGAACTAAGTTAAAGTGATTCTAATCATTAAAGATTGGCAAAATTGAAACATTTCAAAAATGATTTAAAATAACCTGCCATATTCACAGCTGAGCTTCATTAAGGCATATAAGTTGTGTTTTATGAACTGAAAACAAAATGTTATATTTAAGTCTAATAAAATCTCATAATACAACTGTTACAGAACTGCTTTTTACAGCTTCTTCCAACATTTCACTCATCTGAAAAGCTACAATTTGACAGAAATTAGCAATAAAAGGAAAGAAGTTTGGAGCTGAATTCTAACCTACAATTCCTTGCTTGATGATTAATAAAGTTATATATAACCTAAAAATAAAATGCGAACTTTCAACGTGATAGGTAATACAACATTTATTGGGTAGTGTTTGATTAAAGTTGTTAAACATTTCTTCCACTGATCAAGGTTCCAGTGGAAGAAATGTTTAACAATATTTAAACATTAATTTAAATAGGTAAATTAATGTTTACCTATTTAAACATTTAATAGGTTAGGCAGGAATCCAGCTGCACTAACTAGCTTCAGAGGAAGTTCTACATCTCTTGCAAGTGGTTTTATTTTCTTATTATTCTTCTGAGTTCTAAGTAGCTTTAAGTACAAACAAGGCTGTTAACAGGTAAAATTAATATTTACCTACTAAATAGGTAGCACAACATTTATTGGGATCAGTAAGAATAGCTATTCAGGATGCACTGATTCAGGCAGAAACCCAAACTGTGTTCTAATTAGCAGACAAAGGCAATTGGTATTTATAAGAAGGGGAAAGGGAACAGTTACAATGTTAGAACACAGGCATTGCTATTGATTCAGGTAACATACAGGCTACACAAAATATATGACAGTCAACAGTAATCTGATTATACCAACAGAGAAACCACTATTCTGTCACAACATGTGAAAAATGTTAGTTTTTCACTTTCAATGTTTGGCTTTACCTTACAAAAGTGAGGAGGTCTTCAATCATTTTAGAGAAAAGAAAACAATGTTAAGCATAAAGATAATTCTGACATATTTCAGATATTTAGAAAAGATTAGCCAGTATAATCTGCATACAATTTAACTTTATTAAAGAATGAGTATAAATTATTTTCATTTTTGTGCTATCATCCACACAAATTATGAGACCAACAGTAATGTTGCATTAAGTAATATATGTCAAGACCAGAGTTGCCAGTATTATCTGAACATCAACTCCAAGAAAAAAAGGATCTTGTTTGATTTTCATTGTTACAAACCCTATCACCTAGTGTTCAGTTATTTGTTGACTGAAATATAAGTGTAATTTAACACTTTAACTTAGTCAGAGAATAGGCAGGTTCATATTTATCTTCTAAATATACATATAAAATTTTATATAACCTGGGTTTTTATTTGAAAGTGTACTGACCTGCTTTTAACATAATGCTCCAAAACAAAAAGTGGTTGAGAACTTTTTCTCTTCTGTTGTTCAGTTCATATAACACTATATGATTCTAAAACTAGAATTTTATAGTTTCATCTTATAAAAAGCTGCCTGTGGTTGTCCTCTATTTCGTGAGTTATATCACAGACAATAATTGAGGATGGGAGAACTCTGGTATATGAATTTGGAAATGCAGATCTAAGCAAAAGTAGCTGCTGGCTAGGACAATCTAAGTTGCAGAACCTGTTGTACATGGCCCCAGTAAATTCTGTAAAATCAAAATTCTCAAGAAGATTGATAGGACTTGCAGAACAGGAGAGAGCTCTGGGCAATAACCTGCAGAACATAACTGTGTCTATTAGGGCAGGGACAGGCCAGAGATGAAGGGTAAGGTGTGATGCCAGTTACTTATTGCTGCTACTCTTACTCTGTGGAGACAGAGAACTGGGGGGATGACTGACTAACCTGCTGCTAGTAACTTTAAACAGTACCCTAAAAATGTACTGCTAAAGCCTAACTAATTAACCCTAAAACTAAGCATCTTTTATTTCCCAAGTTTTGACATTTTTTCCAAAACACTGAACATTCATAACTGGAAATTATGACATATTGATAGGCAGTTCATATTTTTAGAAACTATTTACACTGCAGAGGCAAGGGGGAGAAAAAAAAGGGTCCTTGTGCTTTCTGAGTGTGGCAGCTAAGAGTGAATGGGGGAATTGGAGGCTGGGGGTGGAGGGGACTGAATCAAAGTACACTTTTCCAGATTGGTATCCTGTTTAATCTCTAAAAGATACTTTTAAAGCCAATTTTACTAAGTAATATTAAATCTCTCCTATGGCAAAAAGTACATAACACTAGCACAAATACACATTTCACATACTTCCACAGGGCTAGAAACACATACTTTATAAAAGAAGAAAATACTATTTAATATTAATAAAATATAAATCTTACAATTTAGTTAAGAATTAAGATAAATAAACTATCAAGCCCTATCTCATATAGTACTTTCTATTAATAAGATAACTACACAAGTTGAAAAGGGGCTCTTCAACTGAAATTACTAACCAGAGCAATTGCAACCTGAAAGCAAAATTTTGGGTAAAGTATTTATTTCCCTATTAATTCCCTTATTAGCAATTTTCAGCTCATAGAAAATTAAGATGGGTCTCAGGAAACCAAAATAAATCCAGCTCTGAGTCCCCAGATGTCACTACTCCCAGAGCGCCCCTCCGTTTCTCCTGCCTAAGCCTTGAGCACCCAGACCCCCAGCACAACTCTGGTTTCAGGACGCTCCTCTCTGTGCGGCCCTTCAAAGGAAGCCGTCCAAACCAAGTCCTCGGTGGCTGAGCTACAGGATCCAATCCAGGCATTCTTGGTCCCACCCTACTAAAACATCAGGTAGTTTAATGTTAGCAGCAGCAAATAAAGTCATATCTGTACACTGAGTCTCTTCAAGTCTGTTTTCAGTGATTAACTCCCTGTATCTTTTGCTCCTTGGAAAATTTTGTTGAATAAAAATTTCTTAGCCCTGGCTGGTGGCGAGGTTGATAAGGCGTCAGCCTACGATCCCAAAGTTGCTGGTTCAATTCCTAGTCAGGGCACATAACCAGGTTGCAAGCCAGGTCTCCAGCCAGGTATGCAGTTGGAGGCAGGTGAAAGGCAACCATACAACGATGTCTCTCTCTCTGCCTCCCTCCTTTCCCCTCTAAAAATAATTTTAAAATCTTTTTTAAAAATGTCTTATTCCAGGGAGATTCCCAGCCTGAAATTTGCTGTTGTCCTCCTATAGTGCCATAGAATAAGTTCCTCTCCCCCACTGCATGTGTATAATATAAAATAATTCCTAGAACTGCAGGTATGGCACAATTCAGTTTGTTGGGAAATAATACTTCACAGGTACTCTTCCTGAGTAGAGGGTTTACAAAGTTGGAATGTTCTAATTATGTATATTATCTAAAGAAAAAAACCTCTTTATTAATTTCTTGGTTGCACTGAACTCAAGTAAGGAAACTTTCATTCATAAAAGCTTTATTCAACATTAGATTCTTCATCTTTATCAATTTCATAGCTAGCATTCCTCAAAGGTTAAAAAAAAAAAAAAAAAGCTTTTCTGTGGTATCCGTGAACTTACGGATTTTATGTTTTCACCCAAATCAGTAATTCTTATTAGCAGTAGTACTGCTATCCAACCATGCAAACTTCAGTCTATATTAGCTATATTAGCTTCTTCAGGTTGGCTTCTAGGTCCTTTGGACATAAAATTATTAGCCTTTGTGACCTTTACTTTCCGACACGAAAGGATGTCTAAACTCCAATATATTTCTTGCCCAGATCTGGAATCAACCTTTTGTCCAAGGTTCCCTAGTTCCTTTGAATAGAAATATACAATGTGGGCACAAGGGGTGTTCATTGCTACTGGGTTGATCATTTGTTACAGGTGGTTTTTGTGGACAGAACAAAAAAATATGTCCATTTTGGATAAAATCTATGGGTCATACTGATCTCATGCTTTCAGTTTGGAATGATACACACAGGATGTAATGTAATTTTATCAGTTTTATGCCTGCATCTACTTTTTTCCCATAGGGAAAATAATGTCTTCTCAGGAAACCAATAAATTCTATTAGGGGTCTCGAAGTCCATGAAACACATAACAGAATGGGCTTAAATTCATTGACACTATCTCCAGGAAATGTTCAGTGTAGAAGACAAGCTCTTTATACTCTGTAAAGGATCAGCCAGGTGTCCAAAGTCACCAGCTGACAAGTGATAATGAATGCCTTCTAGCAAAGCTTCTAAATAACTGGTTATTTCTTTTTGTTTTTAACTGTGATGGTTTTTTTCTTTCTTTCTTTTTTTTTTTTTTTAAGATTTTATTTTTTTCAGAGAGAAGGGAAGGGAGAGAGGCAGAGAGGGAGAGAAACATCAATGTATGGTTGCCTTTCACCTGCTTCCAGCTACATATCTGGCTGGAGACCTGGCTTGCAACCTGGTTATGTTGCCCTAGTTGGGAATCGAACCAGTGACCTTTGGGTTCACAGGCCAGCACCTTATTCACTGTGCCACCAGCCAGGGCCTTGCTTATTTCTTTAAATTAAAGCCTTTCTCTTTTTTCCTCTTTAGGTTTCATTATTTCAATAAATGTACTTATTTTCTCATTTGTATGAATATCTGATAATAATAAGAATTCAAACCCTGGCTGGTGGTACAATGGACAAGGTGCTGGCCTATGAACCCAAAGGTCACTGGCTTTATTCCCAGGCAGGGCACATAATCAGGTTGCAAGCCAGGTCTCCAGCCAGGTCCTTAGCTGGAGGCAGGTGAAAGGCAACCATACATTGATGTCTCTCTCCCGCTTTGTCTCTCTCCTTTCCCCTCTCTCTAAAAATAATAAACTCTTTAAAAAAAATAAAGATTTCAGAATTGTATGATCTAATAGAATTTTCCCTATAGTTTCTTCCTTTGTGAGCTGTTCTATCATTTTGAGAAAACTCAAGAAAAACTGGACATAATTTGTTGCATACATTCCATATTCTCGTATCTCCTTAGCCTCCAAGATAGATAGATAGATATATTTGTGAATATACAGTATATGAAAACTATTGGTAGTACTGAAAGATGAAATGGGTTTTTAACCACAGTACAGGACAATCTACTCATACTTCTCATAAGTCTGGATTCACATGGAGAATAGCCAGGGGTTCATGATGCAAGTGGCTTCACGCCCCACTCTCCTTGAGGCTCACAACCTACATTCGAAGAGCTGAAGATAAGGAGAAATTCTTTGGTAATTTCTCGATTCCTTCAAATACCCAACCCCCCTCCTCCCCCGTTCCCTTTCTCCTTCCACTTCCATTCTCCAATAGTAGCAGAAAGAAATAAAGCATGGGGTACCTAGTATACAAGAAGCCAAAATGCAACTTTCAGTGTTGTCTAATAACTCTTTGGACATATCCAAATCTTACACCTCAATATTATTCAATCCAGACTCACATACATATGAAACTTTAGCAAGTAGTGCTGCATGTCCAGCATAGTTATAACTATGTTGATGTACACTACTAGCTTCCCCCAGGACCACAGTGATCTGCATCCCCTGATTGTAAGAAATATGGAGATAATGGGGGAAAATGAAATCTGAGGCTCAATCTGAGTCTCTCTCTTGCCCCCCAAAACTATAAATCAGAAATTAAGTGTATATAATGTCTAATAGTTGAGGCAGATAGAACAGGTTATTATTTTTCTCAGGTGATCTGCTATGATGACCTTACAGAAATTGGTACACATTTTTCTCTAGCTGAATGATGAGTTTTTGTTTGGAAAATGGAATTCTTTCTTCTTGTATTCCAAGGATCCAGGGCCACTCTCCCGGTCTCTTAGAGACTCCTCTTGGAGACAGTAAAATCCTTACCAGGCAGATCTTGTGGACTCCAGTGTAAGAGGCCTCAGCACCCACAGAAGACTGCTAGAGTTGAGAGTATGAATTTAGGGTCCCAGATATAACTAACAAAAGGTATTAGATAATGGGGAAAGGACTGTGACTAAGTTTCCCTCAGTGGGAAGGAATGAGGTTACATCTGTACAATACAGACCAAATACATGATGATCCTTTAGCTCTATTAATCCAAGGGCTAAAGCCTGGGGGAGGCAACAAGGGGTAGCCTGGTGGAGAAGAAACCTAGTTAGAAGCTTCATTCTTGCTACCAAATAAACTGAGAACCCTAAATAACTTAAAGCATATGTGTTGTTTATGAATGGGTCAATATAAATGTTTACATTCAAATATAATAGCTTGAAAATGCATAGCAACTGGTTTATCTATATAGATTGATATATTGCTTTTTAAAGGTAAAAAAAGTAAGATTTAGATCTCATTTTTTTAGTGATAGTAATCTAATGACAATGATTATGAAAAGAATGAATTTACCTCCTCGTACAAATCCATTGGTAGCTATTGCTGAAGTAGACAATCCTGTGATAGTTGTCACAACAGTGGCCATCATTATTACAAGGACTGACAGACCTTTGGAGAAGAGAAAAGACTGAGAATACTTTCACTCTTATTTAAGCCTGCCATATTTAGAACTGGCTAGTCCAAGTATACTAAATTTCAAAATAATTACCTTATTTTTATCCCATTTTTGAAAAGTCAAAACAGAATTATAAAAAAATATTTAGACAAAAATATCACACAAAGGAGAACAAAACTTAGAATGATTCCAATTGCTTCTATTTTGTGAGGCTCGAAGCCTGAACATGCACATAGCTACTTGTTTACTCGTTCTTAAATGAATCAAGCAGTATGTTAACTTCACTTACCTATGCCAGCTTGACCTACAATCCATGATAATCTAATAAAGAGCATCACACCCCAAATGTTTAACATACACCGTACCTGGAAAAGAAAGAGAGGCCAAGTCACAGTTTACAAAAAGTATCATACAGCAATATAATGCTGAACTAGCCCAAACTCGGATACCTACATTTAAAACCATAAGAAGTCATTTTAAATATAACTCTTATCCCACCATTTTCTTTTAAAGTCTTTTAAAAGAGATTAATTAAAGCTTAAATGTGAGCTAATGCCAGTGTAATGTAATATGTGACTGCATATGTACCCATACACATATCCATCACAATTATCTGAAGCAGCAGAAGCAACTGAACAAGCTTCAATCCTTAAAAAAAAGTAGTTCATGTTTCCTTTATCAATGCACATAAGCTTAATTTTTGCTTTTTTATAACATCCTCATTTCATGATCTCTAGTATGAATTACGTAATATTTATCAACACAAAATGCCTATTGTTCACATATCTTTCAAAAATCCTATTTGTGAGACAGTTTCCCCAATTTACTTTTACTTTTGTTTATTATGCTCATACATAGAACACAGTCTTCTAAAATACTCAAATCTAAGAATGGGCAAGCTAAACTATCCGGAGCTTTGCATTCACTCTATTGACTAGGCAATAAAATCACTACTAGACCTGGGATTTTCCCTCTAGTTCTTCCCTAGATGTTAATACAACTCCAATTAGAGGTCAAAGTCCCAATGACAGACATTTAGCCTGTCATTTTAGTTGGAATAGATGTAGTGCCTATTCAAACACAGAAAAACAGAAGTAATCTGAACCTTACTCACCTAAAACTGTCTATCAAAGTGACCTCAACACTTAAGAAAAGGATTTTTCCTTTGCCCTGTTCCCTGTAACTTCTTCACATTTCTAGTAAAAAAGATAATGAGGTAGCAGAAAAGGAAATGGGCATATCTCAGCTCTATTGTCTGCTCAGCTTTCTTGAGTCTGGTGCTTGCATTAATTTAACAGATTCATACTTAACTACTAAAAGATGACACTATGTGAAACTTACCAGAGGCAATAAAACAGTTTAGAAGTAATCAAGTATAATTTGATTAAATTAAAATTAGTTTTTTCACTGAATTTAATTGGTACATGGAAAGGAGATTCAAGTTATTTATAATTTTGTCTTCTGTAACACTCAGATCAAAAACTTTAAAGAAGAGACAAAATAGTTCTTTTGAGAATTAATGAGAATATTAGTGGGGTTTTATAATAAATAGAAATGTTATAATTCTAAAATTAAATCTATATGTACATACTAAAACACCCTTGATCCAGCCAAACTTCACAACTCCTTTACTTTCTGCAGTATACGTGACCACAGCATCTCTGGTTGGAGTACTTTCTTCCCCATTTGCAAAGCCATCCTCAAATGGTTCCTGTTTATAAAAGGAAAAATGTGAATGAATGCTTAAGAATTATTTAAAAATTAAAATCAAATGATAAAAACCACACAGCACTCAATACACTTAGCCATCTTTACAAGGAGATAGATAGTACTAACTTCCAAGAATGGTTTCTGAATATATACCTGAGGAAAATATAAATCAATGAAGTGACAGAAAACCTAATTGAGTTTTTAAAACTTAAATCTTATGACAGTAAACCCATTTTAATTTCAAATTCTAATCACACTTTGGCATTATCTGAACAACACAGTAAATACTGTTGGTAAGTATAGACTCAATTCACACCTTGTCTCTTCTCCAGCTACAACTTCACATTGCCTAGTTGGCATCTCTCCCACTTCTGAAATTTCAACATTAACAATTTAGAACTCCTTTTCACTAACAATGGACACTGTTTTCTCTTTATAATGCATGAGGGCAGGATCCCCAAGTATCCCAATATGCACTCACAACTCCTTTTACTCCTTACCAGCATCAGTCACTCAGTGCTGTTCATTTTTCCTTCGGAATTTGTCTCAGATTCAGACATGAACTAGTTGACACAATGCATTTCTGTAACCAGTGTTTCCTTCTTAGATTTTTATATGTCATGCCTGATTCTATAATCCTTAGTTTTTATTCTCTACTTTCTTGCTCTCCAGTGTTCTCAACTTTTGTTCAGTCCCAATACACCCAAGTCATGACAAATTTCCAAACCAGTTACAGTGCCTTAAACAGATCATAAAAGGTAGAGAGGGCGGTGTTTGGAGATTCATGATAGAATCATGTCCCTAACACCATCCCTAGCCATAGTCTCAACAACAGGGAACAAAAACCAGCTATGTTTCAAACATAATTCTTTAAATGCAGACAAGCCAACAAAATTGATTATCATTTAATCCTGAAAACCATGATCTAGATTTCCTATAGTACATTTTAAAAAAGATTTTATTTATTTACTTTTAGAGAGAGGGGGTGGGAGAAAGAGAGGAAGACAAATATCGATGCTGAAGGGAAACATCAATTCGTTTATTGCATCTTGCATGCCCCCAACTGCAGCCCTGGCCCACAACCCAGGCATGTGCCCTAATTGGGAATTAAACCAGTGACCTTCAGGTTCACAGGCCAGTGCTCAATCCACTGAGTCACACCAACTAGGGCAAGATTTCCTATAGTACATTTTAGAAAACATTTTCAGCGGTTGATAACCTCTAGTGAACACTGAATATAAATATTTTTCACAGAAATGAGCTGTAGCAAATTCTGTTACCCCAGAGCAAAATCTACATCATAATCCAAACTTCCTTATTTTCCCTGACCTCTGTTTGCCATGTACTCATCTAATTCTGTTTAACATATTATATGTTTTTTCAAAGTGCTATCAGCCTAAATTAGCTCCTAGATTCGAATTTATATATCTTAATACTGCTAATATTTAATTTTTAAGCAATAGATGAAACATTACACTAAGTTAGATGTAATAATGAATATCCTTAAGAGTATCATATAAAATTATTCAACCTAGGCTTTTTAACAACGTTAAGAGAAAGATAATCAAGTTTTCAACTAATCCCCATGTTTGCCTTAACAGACAAAGCTGTAATTTTAACCATGCGGAATTAAAAATAAGTAATTCAAAGATCACTAAGAACTTAAAAATGGACCTTAATGTTAATCAGTTTGGATAGTTTACAAATTTAAAACAGATCTCAAGAGAAATTAATCATAATAATTGCCTTTTCAGAAGAAAAAAAGTTTCAAAACTATCGTCTGTATCAATAATTACTGTACAATGAGGGATAAGGGATGCTTCAGGCTTATGATACCTAGAACTACCAACTCCTACAAAAAGTTTTTAAATCATCCCAGTCTGCTATGCTTTTTAAAAAGCTTTAAGGTGTTCTTCACAAACTACACAACTCACCCATTTGTGACCACAATCAATATTTTCATCATCCCCCCAAAAAGCCCATTAGCAATTTCTGTCCATTCCCCTTTCCTCTATCTCTACAGATTTGCTATTCTGACATTTCACACAGATGGAATAATGAAATCATACAATAAGTAGCCTTTGTGTGTGGCTTCTTTCACTTAGCATAACATTTTCAAGGTTTTTCTGTTACAGTACGTATCAGTAATTCACTCCTTTTTATTTATTGTCAATAATATTCCGTTTGAGATTTACCATATTTTATTTTTTCACCTATCAGTTGATGATCATTTTGGCTAATTTCACATTTGGCTATTATGAATAATGCTGCTATGAACATCTGTCTACAAGTTTTTGGTATGGGCAAATTTTCACTGATCTTGGGTATATACCCAGGAATGGAATTTTGGGGTCATGAATACTTTTTGAAATAACTACTTCTGGTGACTTTTGTCACCTTATATCAGATGTGGACACACACATTTTCATTTACCTTAGGTATACATCTAGGAATGGAATTTTTGGATCTGAATACTTTTTGAAATAACTATTTCTTGTCATTTTTTTCATTTCTTATATCAGACAGCAGACTGTCACTCCTCATTTCAATGTGCTGCCTACTGTTTTCTCTCTCCTTTGCTTGGACTCTGGTATATACAAGGAAACCAGTAACCACTGAACTTGTTAGAAATATTACAAATAGAAAAGAAAATGTGGCTAGGGATCTGTGTGGCTCAATCACAAGAGGAACCCACTTTTGATTACTTCCACTGTTAGATGTATTCTAGATGGTCAAGTATCAATTAGGATCCCAAATTAAAAAACATTCCTCATGGGGACTGATGACTTAACTATTCAATTATTCTAATAAAAGCCAGGACAAAAATGTTTGCCCTTTAATTCAGTTAACTCTGGTGTAGACAGCAGTTCCTCAGTTTTCATTCTAGGACATTTAATACTGTTCAGTTAATTTATGAAAGGCTTTAAAATACTGCAAAGCCTCCAAGTATTACAAAAAATATATAATATGTATAATATACACAAAAAGGCATCTCTCTTCTCATCTCTGTTAAAAGAAAACTAAAGACGTGTGTATGTATATGTAATATGCTGCCTTTTCCAAGACTAAGTATTGATGTGGGTGTCTTTTTAACAATGAACAAGTATAAAGGCATCTTAAAATTTTTGTTGTGGGTGTTTATCAGAATTCCACTTTAAAGTTGAAGATTTAGTAGTAATTATGCTAGTTTCTACTATACTGAGAACAACTATATTAAAAAACAAAGATTCTCCAGTGTATGAAATAATATTTTACAATAAAGACGGGTCCACATTAATGCACGTTTATCTTTCTCATCATGTTCCAATAGCTTTATTCCAAAAAGTATTTGTTAGTAATCTCTAATATACAATTAAACATCTAAAAAGCAGCATGTTGTTATTTATAGTTCAATCAATATACTTAAATATAATGAAATTAGTTTATAATTGTATTAATTTCTTGAAGTAACCGGAGGCCAAAGTAGAATACACAAACAGGTTTCTTCCACTATCCAAAAGTCGAGAGTGACTATGAAACCCTTCCAGTCTGAATGGCATAAAGTGAATAAACAATTACTTTAAGACACATCTTGTTCACAGACACACAAAATAAACTGAGATAAAGCACAGACAGATCAAAACTTAGGGGAGCTTGATGCTGAGGTGCCGAGTGGAAAGAAGTGGGTTGGTGGTGCCTCCCTCCCTGTGCCCTGCCTCTACAGTGGCTTGCTGCAAAACCAGTGCTCAATGCTATTTTTGCTTTTTGTTTTTGTTTTTTTTTAATAAAAGGATTTGTGTGTGTGTGCAAAACCACATACTAATGCAGGTCCTCCATAAAAGGAAAGTGACATAAAGCAAACTTTCAAAAAATGTGGGATACCTATATTTTGTTTCTTTAAATACATCAGTTTTAGAAACTATACATTAAAAACTGTATAAAAACCTTACAGTCAAGAAAGTTTTACATTTACAATTATGAACTATAAATTATGTTGCTACAAAGGGATATAAATAAGATCTTCAACCTACTATTTTTCTCATAATGGATAAAGTGTCAAAAATAGCAACATAAAATGATTTTATGGGTAACATCATACTAAATGAGGGTCGGACAAATTAATTTGGATTTATTTGGGGAAATAACCCTTCAAAAAGTACCACTGTAATTCTGAATCTACCAAGCAGGGACCAAGTGGGCGAGGTAAAACAGAATGGGGAAACAAGGAAAAGGCAGAAGATAATGAAAGATTCAGATAGGAAGACCCTCAGTAACTAGAATTTCTTTTCTTTTTAAAAAAATTTATTTTATTAATTAATTTTATTTATTTATAGAGAGGGGAAGGGAGGGACAAAGGGAGGAAGAGAAACATCCACCAGTTGCCTCTTCCATGCCCCCAACTGGGGACCTGGCCTGCAACCCAGGCATGTGTCCTGACATGGAGTTAAACCAGCAACATTTCAGTTTCACAAGCCAGTGCTCAACCCACTGAGCCATACCAACCACAGCCTAGAATTTCTTAATGAAAGAAATACAGCACTAGTAAATTACATCAGCCTGGAAAGGAAATGATTAATTCAGTTGGACCTGTTGAATTTGAGGAGCCATGAGACAATTAAAAGAGTTCTACCAGGTAGTTAAAAAATTCATGACTGGAACTTAGGACAGGGGCCAGGATAATCAGCCAGTAGGTGAAGCTATGGAAACAGAATGAAAAGAGAAACTTACAGAAAGAAAACATGAAAGAGGTGAACATTTTACTGGGAATATAGAAAATACAAGAATAAAAGGGAACTCTGGTCTCCATGGTCATTATTTCATTGCAGTGAATAGAGAAAAAGAGAACTTTTTAAACTGTAGGTAACATCTTCTTTCTTGTATATTCAACTTTCCACCTCAACTTGATAGTTAACTGGCTCCTCTACCAAACTTGCTGAAATACTACAGTACATTACTCAAAGTACACCAACCTAACTATCCCACTACAACACTGAACTGGTTTTATAAGACATCCAAAGACCTCTCTGCTGCCAAATCTAATGTACATTTTCTGTCCCTACCTCACCGGAATTTTGAAACAATGTATGATACTGTTAACTACTCCCTTTTTCTTGAAATATTTCTTTAAATATCAGACTTGCTCCCAGCCTCTTCTACCCAGAAATTAAATAGTAAGAGTCCCTTTAACACTTGGTCCTAGAGTCATCAACTTTTATCACTCTGTACTTTCTGGGGTCATCTTACCAGATCAGAAAACTATAGGCATCATCTAAATGTGGTAAATAATAAATGATGACCCTATTCATTTCCGAATCAGACCTCTCCTCTGAATTTCAGATGTATGTGTAAATGGATGTTGCCACTTAGATATTTCATTAATTTACGGTTCTGATTCTTTCCAGTGGGAATAAGAAGTTATCAATGTGCAACGAGCAACAACTTTTCTCTATAAAACAATTTTTATTTCCTGATACTTAACTATTTAAAAAAAGTCAACCAGAAAGATAGTAAGTTCTTAATAATTAAAATGCTTTATAATGTAAAATGTATTTTAGATATACTCCTTATTATATGTCTTATATATTTGCAAAATGTTGCTTCTAATATCCAAAAATTATTGTCGTTTAACTCACTGATTTAAATTACCTTTTACATAACAAAGGTCATGTTTCAATTCTGCTTGACTTAAGAGGAAAAACTGCTCATAACACACTGACTTCATTTAATGATAATTTTTCAGTAAAAAATTCTTATAAAACTCAAGCTATTGTTTCTTCCCTAACACTATGATGAAATCAGATTTCTTTTTAAAATAACATAACAAAAATCAACACTTGCCCAAGTTTTTCAAAAACTTAAAATAAAAAACCCTTAATACCGCTTTAACTAGCTCCATAACCTAGAGTGCAGGATTGTGTTCTGTGTACATTCCTACATCCTTATCAGTTCCAAAAGTGTACATCGATCTGCTCCTCACTGTTAAATGCTTTAAGTACACATTACATGAAAATATCAGGGTTTACAGTGCCTATGACACTCTGCCCTACACGGTTGTTAGACAAACAGCTACACCGGGTCACCTATGGAGATGAGGGTCCATGCATAATCTACCTGGAAGGCATGCCAAATGTGGAAGCATAAAATCGTATACTAGATAGAGTTATGTGTGTTAACTCTGGAAGTTTATTTGGAAGCTACTGTGGCAGAGGGTAGGTAATATAGGCCAACCATTCAGTTTCTAGGTAAAAAACTCATGGTAGTTGCTCAAGCTAGCAATTCCTTTTAGTCAAATGTTCCAGGTCACACTAGGTTTTTCTTCCCTTATATGCTTTACCATTGCAACCCCTTGACCTCTGGACTTACATACACATCCATGCCCTTCAGGAAGGCTTGAAAAATAAAATTGCCCACACAAATTCTTGAGATTTGTCCTCAATGTTTTGTTATCACACATTAAGATTCCACATGATTAAAGGTAAATATTGGTCTGTTTTAGAAGTGAAGTTTCTGAGGGGAGCAAAAAGGGGATGGATGTAATACAACAATAATAAAATTAAAAAAAAAAAAAAAAAAAACCAAAGTGAAGTTTCTATGTTTTTCCAATTGTAGACCACTTTCTTATTTCTATTAATTTTCCTGTAAGTTTTTTATGTACCTCAACTTCCTGTCCTTTAATTATATTAGATAATAATATTGCTTTATTGCTGAAATACTGATATTAAAGTATTTTCCCCCAGCAAACTTTTTGCTTGCTGTTCTCTGTCTATAACACACACTGAATGTGGCTGGGCTCCCTCTTATCCTTCAGGTCTCAGCTTAAAGTAACCTTCTCCTTCCTAGTCCACCAACATCTAGTTTCTTCTCATGAAGAATAAATTGTAGCATCCCATACAATGGAATTAAATAGTAATGAAATGAATGAATTATAAATATACATAGTGAACAAAAGATGGCAGATGAACATGTCTTGTAAAATTTCTTTTATACAATATTTTAAAGCAGGCAAAACTATACTACAGTTTGCTTTTGAACAATGCAGAAATTAGGGGACACCAACACCTGAGTGGTCAAAGATACACATGTAACTTCTGACTCCCTCAAAACTTAACTACTAACGGCCTGTTACTGACCAAGAGTCTTATCAATAACATAAACTAAGTTGATTGAAATATATTTTGTATGTTACAGGCATTGCATATTACATTCTTACAATAAAGTAAGCTAGAGAAAAGAATATTAAGAAAATCGTGAGAAAATAAATGTGTAGTACTTATGGGAAAAAATCCATATATAAGTGGATTAGCGCAGTTCAAACTGTGTTGTTCAAAACTCAAATATAATGCCTTCAGGAATACATAAAAGTGGTAAAGCCATTTTATGGGGAAAAAATCAGGACAAAGGCCCATGGAAATTATCACTATTAAGTCATGACAGCTGCTACTTTGGTAGAGGGCTCAGAAAACAGTGCACTGAGGATTGCAGGGGTGCGGGGAGCAATGTTCCACTTCTTGCTTTTTTGCTCTTGGTGGTGATCACTTAATTAGGTTATACATTTGTTTTTTCTCTTTGCTATATTCCACAATAAAAAGACTTTTAAAAGAGTAATAAAGCCCTGCCTGGTAGCTCAATGGATAGGTGCCAGTCCAAGAACCCAATGGTTGGTGGTTCGATTCCCCAGTCAGGGCACATACCCAGGTTGTAAGTCAGGTCTCCAGCCAAGTCTGTGGCTGGAGGCAGGTGAAAGGCAACCATATATTGATGTTTCTCTCCCTCTCTGCCTCCCTCCCTGCCCTTCTTTCTAAAAATAATGAATACAATCTTAAAAAAAAAAAATAGTAATAAAGCCCTGGCTGGTGGCTCAATGGATAGGTGCTGACCTGCAAACTCAAAGGTTGCTGGTTTGATTCCCCAGTCAGGGCACATAACCAGGTAGCAAGCCAGGTCTCCAGCCAGGTCCTTAGCTGGAGGCAGGTGAAAAGCAACCATACATTGATGTTTCTCTCTCTCTCTCTGCCTCTCTCCCTACCCCTCTCTCTAAAAATAATAAATAAAATCTTAAAAAAAAAAGTAATAAAAAATGTGTTAAGTGCTTGGTATACTGCCTGATATTAACAGACTAAATGTTAAATAAACTTTGGCTACAATTATAAATAAGAAATAAGTGATCTATTATTATAATTGCCCGTATCATGGGTTTAAATAACTGGATGTTGAACAAATACATAAAAATAAATACTGCAAAATATCATTCATCTAGCCTCTACTACACGGCTTCTAATGATTTGATATTGACAGAGTTTAAGATTACCTCTGGAAGAATAAAACTAAAATGATGACCTTTACATTCACACATGGCATCACCATTCTGCCCAGTGAGAAAGGATTTATCACCTATACCATTGGCAAGTCAATTGAGTACAGTATAAAGATTGTGGCTTTGATGATCACAGGCCACACTACTAAAAATGTTCTACAACTTATCTATAACTAAAAACATGCTTAATAAATGATAGCTTCCCTCCCTTCTATTTCCTTTAATGGCGTATGGTAAAATAAACACTTTATTTTACCATTTATTTGGGCTAGCGTAGGTTTCATGGTGGATTGCATAGTCTAAGAATAGAAGCTAAACTTCTGGGCCCAGATTTAATTAAACAAATTAAATTTCTGTTAATGACCATCATAGGAGTGGGAATCTATTTCAGGGCACTGTTAATATACAAGAACTTATTGTTTTATTTACAAGTATTTTATCATTGATTCAAATAAACCCAAAATTGCATTTCAAAAATGTTAAAGTTCACCAAAAAATGCAATTTAAATCCTACAAACAAACCTCTGAAGTGTTAATAAAGATACTTTAAGTATAACGATGTCTAATATAGTTTAATAGCTTCCGCTTAATATTAAGGTAAGCCGAAGTGTTAAATGAGTATCATGAAACATAGCCAAATGAGTAACTAAAAATAATGCATATATGTGCAAATTTAGATGCCAAAGAGGCTGGGTTTATTCTAACAATTTTTTCATCAAATACTAGCCATTATTTCATCCCCAAACTACCAACATTTCCTATCCGTGCTGTCGGTGATTGGTGTATTCAGTGTAATGCTCCCCATACAGACTACTCTCTCAAAACAAAGTATTGTTTTACAGGAATCCAATCTGCTCTGGTTAACAATGGTCTATTAATATCCAGTGGCATTAATGCAAAGCTCAAACTCAAGTGCCTCAGATAAAAGTGGATGATGTGCCCATGTGACTTTACAATGAACCAAGTCAGAACTGCTGACTGCAGTCAAAGAATTGTCCTCTCCCTAGCCCATGATGTTCTTTACTGATCATTCAATACTGAGTTACAACAGAATGCATTAAGAATAGCATAATTATGTATTTCAACACCCATACAATTTGCTAATGTCTAAATCTTGTAACTTGAAAACACCGTAATTCAAATCATTAGAAAATCTGTACCTCCCAGTATTAATAGTATAATGATGTGAGCTACATTTAAGTGATTGTATTTTTTAAAAAAGAAGAACCAAAAGTTGCCAATAATATAAATACATGACTAGTGGCACCATAGATGGGCAAGATATTATAAAAACAATATACAAAGACAAACATGTAATAACAAAAATTACATTTAGTGCATGGCATATACTTGGTATTTCATGTATTTCTTAAAGGAACACAATTATTTCTCACTATCAAGTATCACTCTCTATAAAAGGAAAATTTAACATCAGAGTTGACAAGTCCTTTTTCTGAAGGTCACAAGAGTATTAAGTGGAAAGATCAAGATTTAAATCCATGACTAACAGCTTAACCATGTATGCAAGGGAAGGAACCTAGGGCACATGGACAAAAAGCAAAGACCAAAAAGGAAATATACGTACTCTTGATGGATAGAGCTGCTCTGGGTGAGATTCCTGAGTCTGCTGCCTTTTGAAACTGAGAGCATTCCCCAAATGTGTGTAACTTGGAAGGCTCTACGTGAAGCCTTATTAGCTTCAACCATCAAAGAAGAGAAGAGTCCAAAAGCCAGCAGGAGAATTGGAAATTAAGTGGGAATCTCTAAGGAAAAATGGAATGATAGCAAGAGTAAGTCCCAAATGTCAGCTCACAGATTTAAGGGAAACCATCCTCCTTCTCCTAGGACCCAGGCTGAGAAATAAACCATAAAGCAGAACAGAGATATCAGCTATTGGATAAACTGGGAGGACATAGTTTGAAGACTGAACCTAGGCAAGTTAAATACCTATTACAAAAGAACACAATAATAAGATGAATATAAACAACAAACACAACCTTGTCACTACAATGTATTATCTACATTTCCTGTTTTCACCCCAAAATATTTCTAAACAGAAAAATGTAACCCATAATCAGAAGAAAAAATAATCAGAAATGAACTCCAGGTAGGCCCAGATGTTAGATTTAGGAGACAATGACTTCAGACCAAGTATAATAAGCATGTTCAAAACTTAAAGGTAAATATGGTACCAGAGAATAACAGAGAGGTAATCTCAACAGAGAAGTAGAAACTCCATTTAAAATATTAGAAATTCTGCCCTGGCTGGCATGGCTTAGTGGACTGAGCACTGGCCTGTGAACAGAAAGGTCATCAGTTCGATTCCCAGTCAACACACATGCTTGTGTTGGGGCCAGGTCCCTAGCTTTTTCCCTCCCTTCCCCTCTCTCTAAAAATAAGTAAGTCAATCTTTTAAAAAACCTAGAAACGTTAGACCTGAAAATCACAATAATTAAGATGAAAAACTCACTAGATGGACTCAACAGCAGAATGAAAATGGCAGAAGGAAGAAGCAGTGAAAAACATTAACTTACAAACTCAAGAAACTTAATAGTCCCAAAAAGAATAAACACAAAGAGAAATACCCCTATGCAAGTCAAATTACTGAAAGCCAGGGTAAACAGAAAATCTTAAAAACACCAGAGAAAAACAACATACATAGAAATGAGCTTTCTCTGTATTAACAATAATGGTGGCCAGGAGACACCAGAATTGCTTTTGAAGGGCTGAAAGAAGAAAATCGGACTGGTATGGCTCAGTTGGTTGGGCACTGCCCTGCGGAGCAAAACATTTCTGGTTTGATTCCAGTTAGGGCACATGCCTACACTGCAGGTTCCAGGTCTGGTTCTGGGTCAGGGCACATACAAGAGGCAATCAATTGATGTTTCTCTTTCTCTTTCTTCCTCCCTTCCCTTCTCTCTAAAAATCTAAAAAGAAAAAAATCTAAAAATAAATATTATAAATACTGTTGTTATGTTAGATGGAGATGGTGCAATAATCAAAACTTAGGTCCTATCTTTGGATCTACACTAAAGGGCTCTTCTAGGTTGCTATTTTCTGAGAACCCTGTTTCTGCTTTTCTCACCTTCTGTATCTACAATATGGGGGCTATCTCTGGATCCACCTTTCCCAGTGTTCATTTTCCCTTCTCACCTGCCCTAGTTCTGGAAACCAGATAGCCATATTTTTTATAATTATGTACAAAGTGTCCCCAAGTGCAGGTGTGGTGAATCCCTTTTATGTAAAAGCCTTTTTGTTGTCATTGTTGTTTCTTTGCTTAATTACTAGATCAGCTTTGTTTCTGACCAACAAATCTGCCAAATGATTGAGAATGAAATAGGTGGGACAGTAATTTCTACATGCCAAATCTATTATTTCTAGAAAGGTACAGGTAAGCCAGTACTGAGAATAAATTATCATAAAGCTTAATTTAAAAAATAGTAAAGCTTAATTATCGATGTCTGAAACCATTAGGTTCCATAAAGAGAGGTAATACCTAGTGAACTAATTCCACATGAATTTATAGGATTCAAAGTTAATAGTACTTTTATGTCTAAATTCCCTATAGGATCTTAACAGGCCACTTAATAAGCAACATATATGCTTGTCCTAATACCTTAGCATGCAAGCTTTCACTAAAATGCCTAGGTTTAGTTTAACTCCAGCATCTAACACTGGCTGTGAGACGTGGGCAAGTCGCTATCAGCCTCTGGGTTTGTCTCTGTCAGCTCTCTGGTTTGGAAGGTTATTGTGCCCAGACAACAGAGAGCTCTTGAAATATGGCAGATGTTCAATTATGAGCAACTTAATATAATGGTTAAAACCATAATTGTTAACATTTGTCTATACAGGGGTATTTCAAAGTTGAGAAAAGAAAATAACTATGTACTACTGTCACAGGGGCAACCAAAGTGTAAAACTTTCAAGATCCGGGATACAGGTTCTCAAACTTGGCTTTCTGAGAATCACCAGGAAGCTTTTCAAAAGCTACCTATTTATTTTTTGGAAGAGAGAAGTCTAATTTTTCTCCAGGTGATTCTTTTAGAAATTTGGGGATCACTGGTCCAGAAGAAAAGTATAGGGGGGAAAAGACCTAATTTCAAAACAATTCAGCTTGATAGCCCTGGATGGTTTGCTCAATAGGCAGAACATCATCCCACAAACTGAACCAAAAGGTCACCATTTTAATTCCTGGCCAGGGCATGTGCCTGGGTTGCTAGGTCCCCAGTTGGGGGCATGTGAGAGGCAGCCATCAATGTTTCTCCCTCTCTCTTCCTCCATTCCTTCCCCTCTCTCTAAAAGTAAATAAATAAAATATTTTTTATAAATCCAGCTTCACCAAGTATGTTATATGGCTTTAGGCAAGTCACAACCATGCAAAATGAAAATGCTACTCCAACACCTTTTGAAAACCCATCTCTTCCAAATATAGATTTGAAGACCAAATACAGATATGTAGCTTAAGAGTGCTTTAGAAACTCTAACTATACAATATTAAGAATTCGACACAGTCTTTCCAATTAAAGACCAGATCTCAATTCTCAGATAGAAAAAGATAAATCCCACTCACTCAACAAATACTTCATTAAGGGCCTAATATATTCTAGAAATCTTGAAGGAAGAACCCCATGCAAAATTAGAAAAAAATGTGAATATTAATATTTAAACTAGTGGTGACTAACATGGAAGAAAATAAGGAGGAATAAGAAAGGAAAAAGTTTCCCTCAACAATAATGTGTAACAGTAATAACCTCTATGATGATGAAAATTTTCTGTATCTCCACTATCCAACACAGCAGTCATCAGCCTCATATGGCTATTGTGCACTTAAAATGTGACTCAAATAATTGAACTGAATCTTTCATTTTAGTTTATTTATTTTTCTTTCATTTTAGTTTAAACTGAGTTTAACAGCCACATGTAAATGGTGGTTTCAGTATTAAAAAACACAACCCTAGAACATTTGAAAATTTAGGTTCACACTTTTGGGAGACATGGATAGGAAAAGGCAGAGGAAATTGAAGAAAAAAGTTAGCAAGATTCCATTTATATAAAGCTTTCTTATATTTCTTTTTAAAGATTTTTGAAAAAGATTTTATTTATTTTTAGAGAGAGGAGAAGGGAGGGAGAGAGGGAGAAAGACATCAATGTATGGTTGCCTCTGATATGCCCCCAACTGGGGACCTGGTCCAAAACCCAGGCATGTGTTCTGACTGGGAATCGAACTGATGACTCTTTGGTTCACAGGTTGGCCCTCAATCCACTGAGCCATACCAGCCAGGGCTATATATATATATATAGCCCTACATATATACATACATACATATATATATACACACACACACACACACACACACACACGTACATATATGTACATGTGTGTGTGTATATATGTATATATACATATATATATATATAGTGCATATATATATATATATATATATATAGTGCATGCATGTGTGTGTGTGTGTGTGTGTGTGTGAGTGAAGATTTTTCTATTAGGGAAAGATACATCCATATAATGAAACTGAGGATTCCAAATCTTTGGAAGTAACACCAACTGGGAGCAATAATGTTTGCTACAAATTCCAACCCTGGCTCTGCCAATTACAGGCCTAATAATTCTGTACAGGTTACTTAGCCCCTTTGCACCGTAAACTCCATTTGTGCAAACAGGGGCCTGTTCAACGAACTACAAAGATTAGAGATACCAAATGTAAGGTATATAAAAGAGCTTAAGATTCTTTTATACCACATTAATTTACTTTCAAAAACAAGTTCTATTACTCGACATACATTGCTTGAGGGTCAGTTATGTCAGGTCTATATATACAGGGATCTACAATCATAATGATAAAAGGCCACAAACATAGTCTGCTTCTCATGGAGTTTGATGTCAACTCCAGTAGACTCAAATAGCCACATTAATAAATACAGTATCACTAAATACGAGTTTTAAGGAAAAAGAGATTTGTTCTAGACTGGAGAACAGTAAGGCTTCCTCTCTCAGGAAATAAGGATTAAACTGAAATCTTTAAACCAAAAAGTTAACTGTGTGTATGGGGCTGGTGGGGGGAGGCAGGGAGGAAGAGTTAGCCAATAATATCACAATGAGTTCCTATGGCCAAAGGTATTGTGCCACTGAGTAATTTTAACACTGAAGAACAATATATATATATATACATACATATATGTATATATGTATATATATATACATATATACACACATATATGTATATATACATACATATATATGTATATATATATACACATATATACACACATATGTACATATATGTACGTGTGTGTGTGTGTGTGTGTGTGTGTGTGTGTATATATATATATATATATATATGTATGTATATATGTAGGGCTATATATATATAGCCCTGGCTGGTATGGCTCAGTGGATTGAGGGCCAACCTGTGAACCAAAGAGTCATCAGTTCGATTCCCAGTCAGAACACATGCCTGGGTTTTGGACCAGGTCCCCAGTTGGGGGCATATCAGAGGCAACCATACATTGATGTCTTTCTCCCTCTCTCCCTCCCTTCTCCTCTCTCTAAAAATAAATAAAATCTTTTTCAAAAATCTTTAAAAAGAAATATAAGAAAGCTTTATATAAATTGTCAGGCCAGAGCCAGACAATGCAGGGCTAGTTTTAAGCCAAGGGATGACACAATCAATTTTGTTTTGAAAAGAACCTTCTGGGTACAATAGTGATGGAGGGCAATTAAAGATTACTGTAGGAGGGACACGCCACAATTAGGTCTAGGATAGTAGCAGTGAAGATAAAAAGAATATTTAGGAAATAAAGGTGATGGAACTCAGTGATGAACTGGATGTGGAGGAATGAAAGGAAGTGTCACAAATAACTCACAGGTTTCTCACTTGTGCAATATGATGAATGGCTGTACCATTCATGGAGACATAGACCTCACTGGGTAGTTTTGTTTCTGCAGGGGGAGGGAGGAAATCATGTTTGTGAGTCTGGAGTCCCTTTGAGATACAAAGCAAAACTGTTCAGCAGGCACTGGATGCCCAGAACTCAGAAAAGGGGTATGGGTGGAAGACAAAATCTGGGGAGTCATCAGCCTACAGATAGATCACACAGTATAGGAAGAGAAGAAAGAAACCAGGGGAACAAGAAAAGCTGGGATCAAACCTTGAGGGTAGCTAAATTTAAAGATAAAGGAAACTCCAAAAGACACTGGGCTAAAAGAGCCAAAAAGGGAGAAGAAAAACAAAAAGATCCAGTGGTATTATGGAAGCCAAGGAAATGATAAGGAAGACTTCAAAAGAACATCAAATGCTGCTGGAAGGTTGAATGCTGCTGAGGGAAATGTGTCCTGGTATCGGTGATAAGGATGGAGGTGACTGGTGACTTTAATAAGAGCTATTTAGGAGAAATGATGGGGTAGAAGTCATACTATAGCAGATGGTCATGGATCCTCCTTAAGTCTTCCTCCACTGGAGTAATCAAGCCTGCCCTACCAAGCCAACTACCCACAAAACTCCAAAATGATTTGCATACTAAACTTGAAGCTACATTGATGAAGGAACTTATTCATACCAAGCCAAGAAAGAACCATGCCAGTGGTTTTTAACCTAAATGAATATCTAATTTGTGGATGTGCAGGAACAGCATAGTGAACATTTAAAGCAGAGAAATTTCTGAGCCCAAGGGTAATACGAACACACCAGCCCATAATTAGCTTCTGCAGAGACAACACTCTGTGTGCTAAGCTATTTTTGGTTTTCAGATTTTCCCTTTCTTCTAATTAGAAATCCCCAAGTTCTCTACCAGCCCCATAGCTTGCATAATGGCTTTAAGACAGCACTGGTACTGGTTCTAGTGAAGCATGTTAGAATAATAAAGCCATTGGCAGATGATAGCTTTCATATTTTAAATAGAAAGCCATTGATAAGTTTTTAACTTTGGTATTTTAAGTCGTTTTCCTTTGTTCCCATCCCTCAACACTTTCACATTGTGGAAGCAATCCATTAGTCTCCCACCCCTTTGAAAAACTACTGATTTTCAAAGCTTTATCTGAATTTGTAGCGTAAAAGCACATTTTTATACAATTATTTAAATCCCATTTTCTTACATTCTATTTCACTAACCAGTGACTACAATTTTGTGTTTGCCTCACTGTAGATCTGATTTGTAAAATGAAATCCAACTCTCGAGTTCACTTCCCAAACTTGCTCTTCCCATAGTCTTCTCCATCTCCATCTCCATCTCCATAGACTCCTTTCTAAACAGGCGAAAACCCAAGCTTTATTCTTGGCATACACCCACCCCGTCATCCAAACCATCAGTAAATCCCAACAATTCTACTTTTTAACATAACCAGCATGTGAATACCTCTCACTGTTACCTTAGTACAAGTTCTATCATCTTGACTGAAACATTGCAACAGGCTTCTAACAAGTCTCCCAGCTTCCACATTACCCCCTCACAGTACATTCTCCACGGAGCAATCAGTGATATTGTAAAAGGGTAGGTCAGATTGTCAAGCCTGCTCAAAACCCTCAATGGCTCCCTACATCCCTCTCAGAAAAATCCTTAGTCTTTATCATGATCTACATGGTTCTACAATATTTGTTCCTCACTACTGCTTTGAGCTCCTCTCCTATCGCTTTCCCCTTTGTCACGCCAGCCTTGAGGGTCTCTTTGTTTCTCAGTCACACCAAGCACACTTCTATCTCAGTTCTTCTGCCTAGAACATTCTTCCCCGCAGATATTATGCATGGGGTGATCCTTTACTCCCTTCTAGTGTCTGCTCACCTATCAGAGAGGCCTTCTCTGAGTATTCTCAAACAGCCCCACCACAGCCATCACCATATACCTACCTTCAATTTTCTCCACAATTACCTGTTACCTATTTGCTTATTGCCTCCTATCATTAGCATGAAAGCCCCATAATCCTGTTGTGTTCATTGCTGTATCCCCAGCACTTAGAATAGTGCTGTTGGTACTCAGTAAGGATCTGTTAGATAAACAAATTCATATTCATTTCATTTCAAAGAATACTAATGGAAACAAATTGATTAGTACTACAGGTTTTTCAAACAGATAAATGAAACATGTAATTAAAAATGAATGAAAACTGGCTTTTGGCACAATGGATAAGCTGCTGGCCTGTGAACACAAAGGTCACTGGTTTGATTCCCCAGCCAGGGCACATAACCAGGTTGCAAGCCAGGTCTCCAGCCAGGTCCGTGGCTGGAAGAAGGTGAAAGGCAACAATACGTTGATGTCGCTCTCCCTTCCCCCCTCTCTAAAAATAATAAATAAAATATTTAAAAATTAATTAATTAATAAAAAAAAAGAAAACAAACACTCAATATATAACCAAGAAACATTATTTTAGTCCTTTAGATTCCAACAGCACAGGATTGGAAATATGAATATGAACATAAATACACAGAAAAGACATCAATTATGACAGTAGTGTACAGATTATTTTCCATATTTAGGGAATACATACAGTGCGATGGATAAAACAGACTTATCTGGTGGCAAGGGTCTGACAGGGTGATGCCTCTGGCAACACTGCACGTCTGACTCTGCCACATGCAAGCATTTCTCTCAGGGTCTCACCTTGACTCAATCCTGGAACTACCGCTACTCCCTAATCCCAGGGATGTGGCCTGTTCTTGCTCCTCCAGGGTGACCTTTAAGAACTCAAGCTATGTACTAAAGTAATTAGTATTGTGTGGAATTCCTTGCCCAAGAATCAACACAGCTCAATCAGAAACAGGATTTAGAGGAGATAACATACTTGTTTATGTTTTACAGAAAATTCTTGTTAAGTGCGAGGAAATGTCCACCCTGGTCCGGTTAAAGAACAAGTCTTTATTAAGTACCTATTCTCTGTATGGAGATGAATGAGACCCAAGGTCAGATCCTCGTAAAAGAGGCAGTTATACATCATCACAAGAATTGATGCTCATTTCTCTGTTATGTAATCATTACAGTCTAAGGAGGTCATGGTAGTGAAGGTGAGGTGGGAATCCCCAACATGCTCCACCCCAGCATCCCTGCTACCTTAGGGCAAGTCTGGGGGATAGGAAAGAAGAAAAGATACTTAGAAAGAAAAATTACTATACTCTGGCATTAAAATCAGAAAACTGTGGGTATGAATTCCTTCTGCTTCACTTTTTTCCTCTCTTTTTATTAATTTATGAGAGTACGTTTACTAAAACTGGGGACAGTGAAACGAAGGAAGGGCTCAGGGTACAAACAGCAGAAGCAAGCCTAGGCAGGGCTCTGCTTTGGCTCCCCAGAAACGTTAGGAAAAAAGTGAGCCAGCCTGGGCTGCATGGACTCACTGCAAAGTAAAGGGCACAGTGACAGAAGTGAGCCAAGATGAGGAAAAGTCAGAGAAAAGCAGGCTTTTAGAGATAGGTTCAGGGGTTTGCCCAGGAGGAGCTGCTGCTGCTGGCTGCCCCACTGGGTACAAGTCTTGAGGGGACTCTGAGAACTTAGGAGAAAGAGAGCACAGACACATGCCCTGAGAGGGGGGTTGGGGGGGTGGGGGTGGGTAAGAAAGGTGTGGGCATGCTCCACAGGGAACCTGCCTGCACCACTCTTTGTGAGAGTCAAGCAATTTCTTCAGCTCCTATAAGCCCATTTTATCATGAGCAACATGTATATAACCTATTTCTTAGGAAATAAAATTTCAATAAGCTCATAAGGCATAAAAGACACTTGATATAGTTGTTCTCTTTAACTCCCTTTTTATTAATGAAAAAGGCTAAAAAAAGGCTACATACATACAAAGACTTGACATATCACCAGCAAAAGGCTCTGAAGCCTTGGCCAAAGACAACTGTGCTTAAGGTAGTGCTACCTTTTAAAACTGTTTTAATGAGGCTTTAAACCCAGTAGGTGCTATTATGGATTGTGTGCACACCATACTTTTCCACCTTTGATAATCATGCTTTCCATCATACATGTTGAAGTTGCCCATCAAATATATCTTTGTTTACCCTTCCTGTACTTTCTTCTTGTAGGGGCAGGAATCACTACTTTGGGTATCTTTTGAAATACCTTTTAAAAAAATCAATTCCTGGCATCAGTTTTGAAGAGTTTCTGCTTTTCAAAAAACTTTTCTCTCAGTTTCCCTGACACTATTCTCCTAGCTATCTATTTCTGACCAGCCTATCAGTTCATCTTTAATTCCCTTTTGCTATGTCTCCTCAATCTCTAACAGACCTTTAGACATTCCCTAGGCTCAATCCCAGAGCCTATGCCTGTTCTCTTATCTACTCACTCTCCTTAAGTAATTTCATCCACAACCATAGATACTACATACACACATACACACAAACACATACGTACTACACACATACATATTACACACACACACACACACACACACACTCACAATTTCTGCCTACCTCCCTCATAATGACTCATGGACTAAGATGTCTTACAGGTTACTCAGACAGAATTATTTCTTCACCCCCCACCCCCACCCCTCAATCTATTCCTTCTCTAGTCTTTTCCATCTCAGGAAACAGAATTGCCATCTATTCAGTTGCTGAAGTCCAAAACCTTGGAATCAGCTTCCCTTTCACTCCCACATCCAGTCCATCCTATTCAATCTGCCACCAAGCCTTATCTGTAACCCAGACCATAGTAATAGCTTGGGTTTCCACACTTCCCTTCTTGCCTCTGCCAATCCATTCTCCATCCAGCAGCCAGAGATTTTAAAACAAAACAGATCATGCTGCTACATCACAAAATACTTCAATCACTTCTAACTACATTTACAGTAAAATCTTACTTACACTGGCCTCCTTCTAGTTCTTTGGATGTATCATTCTCTCACCTTATTAGCTTCACATATGCTGTTACTTTGACCTGAAATGTTTTCTTTCCCTATCATCAACTTATCCTTCAGGTTTCGGCTTCAATGTCACACTTTTTGAAAAAGGCCTCTCCAATCACAATTAAAATTAGGTCCTATTATATCCTCACTAGCAGCCTATAGTTTGTAACTTTGTTATGTGTACAACTACTTGGTTAACGTATACATAAACTGAGTCAGGATCTGTTTCCTAATCACTTCATCATTCCACAGTGCCACATATGTCCAACACCTAAAAAACTCCTCCCACCAATATTTGATAAATGGATAACTCATGAATCCTGGCCCTAGAAAGGCTGCATAATACAGCAAGATACATCATGGATGCATAACTATTCCCCTTCAGTTGGATTTTTAGGCAAAATACTTTAAAAATTCACAGTGTGGGGCAATGAAAGGAATTCAAGTTGAAGGAAGACAAGTTCCCTAAGTCTCTGAAGTACCTGTCTTTGTCATTTCTTTTGTTCTTCTATAGTTCCTAGCACAGAGTCAGATACCTGGTAGGTAAAGTATTTAGAGATGAAAGTATTATACTACATGATAATCAAGTGCTTTAATTAAATGCTATAAAGTTCTATATATTATGGTTCACTGGGAGCTAGAAGCATTAGAAGAGGTTTTCAGGAAATAGAACTCAATCTAGGGTGAGAAACTTTTTGGATCTGCCCAACCTGTGCCATCACTCCTCTGCTGCCATCCTTCACCAGCGGTACAGCCAGATTTGTACTCTTTAACATGAAATAATTATTTAATCTATTTACTAAGTTCTAAACAAAATTATCTTCAATATTATGTTCTATGCTTAGTTAACCTAATAAACATGGTTTTTTTCCCCATAAAGGACACAAGTGGTAGAATATAAAAAACTACAAAGAATTCATTATATCACCTGTTGTGTAAGTGAAACACTGAATGTAACATTTATCTAATAATGTAGGAATTAAGAGGATCTAAAATTGGAATCATAGAATTTAGGTACTTTTTGAAGGACAATATTAGATTGAAATAACTACACTAATGATTATTTTTCAAGCACTGAACATGGACCTTTATATGCATTTTTTCCTAATCTTTAAAATAAGCCTGAAAGCTGAAAAAGCTGAGGCTGAAAAGCTGAGTGACTTCAACTATTATACAACTTACAATACAGGTGTTCTTTTTTAGACACTAAACTGACCCTATAATGCCAAAACTGACCTTTTAATGGCAAAAGAAACAAAACCCTGAAATTTTGGGGGAACTTCAAATGCTTTGTTACTGACAAAATTTAATTTAAATTAATAAAACTTTCCTAGGACACATACAAGTTCAAGGAACATCCTTTAATTTTAAAAAGCCTTTTTAAGCTCTGGCTGGTGGCTCAGTGGATAAGGCACCAGCCTGCGAACCCAAAGGTTGATGGTTCGATTCCCAGCCAGGGCACATACCCAGGTTGCAAGCCAGGTCTCCAGCTAGGTCCGTAACTGGAGGCAGGTGAAAGGCAACCATACATTAATGTTTCTCGCCCATTCTTCCTCTTTCCCAAGCCTTCTCTCTACAAATAATGAACAAAATCTTAAAAACAAAAAAGAAAAAAGCCTTCCTAAAATTTAAGAATATAAAGTGCTTTACTGCTAAACAGCTTTGGTGAAATAAACCTGATATTTTCAATAATAAAAATTGTCTCAAAAAAAGGAAAGTTACTAGGTACATATCAGCTTTATAAAAATTTTGAGTTTTGAAAGGAAAAAAAATAGATTTGAGAGAAACTACCAGAGTATGAGTATAAGGAAAATTCTCTTCTAATATGACAAAATACCAAAATGGGATAACAAGAGCAGCATTATCCAATGCCAAATGATGTCAGGCTTCTAATCAGCTGGCCTATAAGGGTTGAGACTTCTGCAATTATTTCAAACTGCATTAATGTTACACTATCAAACACTGGGACAAATACATTTTTGTATGAAATGACCAAATGAGATCAAATAACCATATCAAGAAGAACTTACATACGTCTGTATTTAAACTTGTCCACACTATGATCTTTTCAACCTGTAAAGTACCAATTTTGCATTCACCAGATTCCATCAACGTAGTCATTATACATTGTAAAAGCAAACTGCAAGTAATCCCAATTCATAAAAAGTTAATTAATTGAATCTCAAAAGCAGCATCAATGTTATCTTGAAATAACAATTTTGTCCCATAAAGAAATAAAAGATAAAAGTCGTATGTGGCCATAAAACAATCACAGAAACAGTATAGGGGTGATTTTCTGTTCACAAAGTGTACCGCAAGACCCCAGAAAGTCTTTCTGGACTGCCTGCACAGAAAAAAAAAGTTCTCTCTCTCCTTTCCATTCTCTCTTTCTCTCTCTCCCTATCTCCCCCCTCTGTGCCCCTCCCCCACCTTTTAAAAATAGTCCTCTCTCAAAAGGTTTACATTAAAAACGAAGTTATGCCATTATCAGGAACAGCGTGTCCCAAGATTTATGATCTTTGCATATTCAAGATTGCAGGAATTGAGTTTTAATAATTCATGGACCACAAACACACTGCTAGGATTTTTCCTTCCAACTCTTGGGACCCCTAATGGGTGTACATAAGCCCTACAGTACCACCTTTAAAAAGGACACACATGGAGGTGTGCTCTGTGCTCTACCGACAGAGGTCCCCACCTAAATAAACCCCCCTCACATTCCCTTCCTGGGGTCCACAGCATAACTCATTCAGAGGGATGGTAATTGTTAAGCTCAGGTGTGAAACTAGCGTACAAGAGCAATATAACTGGACGAGGATGGTGGTTAAACGCAGCCTCTCCTGTATCACGTAACTAGCCTAACCCGCTGCAAACTTTTAAGAGATTAAGTTACATTCCTCTGCAATTCCACCCTTGACAGCTGAATCCAGAGATGCCAGCGAGTAGTGCATGTCCATTCCCAGCACCTCACCGGTGGAGCGCCGGCGGTCACATCCCGGGCCAGCGAGAACCGGTGGCTGGGGAAGGAGAGCTCACCTTTTCCAGTTCGTCGTGCAGCTCCGCGAGGCTGGGCCGGAGCAACTTCTCGCCCAGCTGCGCTACTGTGTGCCGGTAGTGGTCGATCCTGGGCACAGCGTCCATGGTGTTGTGGCCGAAGGTGCGCAGGTAGTAGGTGTTGGTGTGCGTGTCATAGTAGTAGTGCTGGTGGTGCCCGCTGCCGCCGCCTCCCGAGTGCAGGCTGCTGCCCTCACTCAGCACTGTGTCCCCACCGTTCTGGAAGCTCACGTTGGGCCCCTCGCCTCCGACCCCCGCCGCATCCGACAGGCTCTCCTCCGCTGAGGAAGAGGCAGCCGGGTCCACGAAGTTCACATGGAAGCGGCCCTTGGCTTCCTCGCTGCCCTTTGCCGGCCCGCTCTCACCGATTGCTTTCCGGTCCACAGGGGTCTCCTTGCTCCCCGCCCCGACACCAGCCGCCGCCGCTGCCGCCCGCCCTGCGTTCTCGGAAACCAGGTCCACCTGGAAGCGGCTTTGGCTCGGGGTGGGCCCCAAGGGTCTGCCCAATCCATCCCCTGCCGCCGCGACGCCCTCACCACGGACCCCGCCGCCGCCCCGGCTAGCGGCCGCAGCATCCTCGGGCACCGCCACGCCAGGCAGGTCCACCCCGGGGGCAGCCACCACGGCTGGCGGCGTCTCTCCAACCGCAGCCAGCCTGGGGGCGCCGGAGGAGGGCGCCGTAGGCCCCGGCTCCATCACCGCCGACCCTCAGCGGACCCGGGAGCCCGGCGGAGGTCTCGGGCTGCACGCCCGCTGCAGTCGCAACGCCAGAGGAGGGAGTCGCTCCCCGGGTCGCAGGCTCTCCGGAGCCGGCAGCCGAGTCAGCGCGAGAGTGCAGGCGGCGGGGCGGGCCCTGCTGTTTAAAGCCTCGGCGGGGCCACAGCAGCGGCGGCTCCAGCTGCAGCACGCGGGAGGCGGGGCGTCGCTCCTCCACCCCTCAGCCCGCCCACCCCGTCCCGCAGTGACGCCCTACGGACGTTCCCTCGGCGCCCCAGCGCGCCCGGGGTCCTGCGCGACCCTGCGCCAAGCGGCCAGCGCGGGGATGGTGTCCAGCCAGTCCTCGCCGGGCTTCGGGAGGCACGAGCAGCGCGACCGCAGAGCAGCAGAGCACCGCCTCACCAATGTCGCCAGGAAGATCTCCTTGCCGGCTACCTCCTCTTCCGTCGCCCTCCTCCCACCCCTCCACCTCCTTCCCCGCCCCGCTCTGTGGAGATGAGGTGCGGGCACCCCGGCCGCCTCCTTTTCTTCCGCCCCAAGGGCTGCGCATCTACTGGCCAGTAGCCCGAGCCGCGGCAGACCGGGCTGCAGACCGCGCCTGGCACCGCGGGCCAATGGGCGCGCGGGCCTGGCTTTGGAGCACGGGGACTGCTGATGCTCCCGCGGCAGCTGCCAGCACAGCGGCAGCCAGGCAGCTACAGAGGATCAAGCCCACGGGCTTTTTTTTTTTTTTTTTTAAAGTTCTGAACTCGCAGTACTTAGGCTGCGCTAGCGAGATCTCGCGAGATGCTGCAGGGCTACCAGGCCGTTTCCCCTCAGGCGCGTGGTACGGGTGGCAGTGCTGGACCTGCAGGCGGCTCGGGGCTCCCCGGGTGATGCTGGGGGGCTCTCCTGTCTCACCCGCAGGTGCTGCCACAGTTGTGGGCAAGGTGCGCCCCTTGGCGAGGCCTACTGGGAGCCTTAGCCGGCCTGGCCTCCAGCACACACTCCAGGCCTAAGCCTAAGGGGAGGCTGGATTTCCTCTGTGCCGCCTTTGAGGCCGTAAACTAACCCGCCTGGCAGCGTTAATTTGCATAACTAGACGCTAATCCAGGTTGTGATGCAGTGGGTGTCTCCACATTTAGGATGGCACCTTTATTTTAAAAGTGGTGGTGCTTGAAGGTGAGGAGAGAGTTTAGTTATGCTAATTTATTATTTGATGGTGATTTTTAACTTGAGGCATTTCCAAAAATGGTAGCAAGCTCAGAAATGAGTATGAGAGCAGTAAGTAACCGGGAACTTTCAGCGTGGTGTAGGTTGTTAAGTATACCTCTGTTTTAATTAAAACAGAAAGGTACTTCTCTACAGGTCTGTTTTCTCTAATGTATAATGTAGGGGATAATCATTATTTTGCAACTTCCTTGGCAGAATCCATTTTTAACCTAAATTTTACCCACAACCCTACGTGAAAACAATGAATGACTTCTTAGGTCACTTGCCTATAACTTACATTTATATATTTTTATATTTTATTTGTGGGCATAAACTCCATCCTTTGCTGTACCCTTGAAGTGTGATCAAAGAACCACAGTTCTGTTAAGTAAACTGCAATCAGGTGGTTTTCAAAAATCATAATCATGATCTTATTTGACTTGCACAATTTCTTAGTTTATTTATCTCTGTTGTAAAGGCGGAGAGAGGATCATGTAGCCACCAGTTTAAAGTCCCTTGGGCATTATTAACATGAGCAGAAAACCAGAAGAGGCAAAAAAAAAAACAAAAAAAACCCCAAGTGGTCCTTTAGGCAAAGCTGTTTCTAGTAGGGGATTTCTGCCTTGGTAGCTGATCTGTGTGGTACCTCTTAGTTCCACAACTAATTAGATAGCTACTGGAATTCAGCATTCGTTGAACTGCACGAATGATAAGCAGTTACTACGAGGCGCTGTGTTCTGGGGCTGGAGCTGTGAGCAGAACAATGTCCTCTCTCACGGAGCCCGTTGTCTAGGGAGAGAGGGAAGGGGTCAGTAAATGGTAAATACTTAGTATGCTATAGAAAGATACAAATACCTAAAAATATAGAGTATGCTTGCAGTGCCAAGGAAAGGGAAATATGTGTATGTGAGAGGGAGGCAGTAAAATTTTTCATGGGATGGCTCCACTGAGAAGGTGACTTTTGAGTGTGGAAGTGGGTGATGCAAATATTGGGAAAGAATATTCCAAGAAGAGAAAAAACAGAAGTCCAAAGGTGAGAGCATGCCTGACATGTTCATGGAATTTCAGGCAGGCCAGTGTGGCTGAAGTTACTTAAGGGATGGGGAAAATCAAAGATGATTAGGTCATAGAGCTTAAGGAACTGGGGGTATAAAAGGCTAAATTGTGTAGGACTTTTTAGGCTATTGGAAGGACTTTGACTTACTCTAGCGGGATAGTATGTTAGTTAACTTGGGCTGCCCTAACAAAATACCACAGACTGGGTGGTTGAAAAAAATTTATTTTCTTACAGTTCTAGAAGCTAGGAACTGAGATCAGGGTGCCAGTGTGGCCAGGTTTTGGCGAAGGGTTGCAAAATGCCACCTTCTCATTGTATAGTTACATGTTGAGGACAGAATTCTGGTGTCTCTTCTTATAAGGCTCCTGTTTTATCTGGTCAGGGCTTCACTGTTATGACCTCATTAAATCTTCATTACCTCCTTAAAACCTCTTCAATATAGTCACATAGTTGAGAGCTTCTACATATGAATGGGGGAGGGGGGGGAGCACCATTCTGTCCTTAGCAGATGGTAAGTTACTGAGGGTGTCTGAATAGAGGAAAGACATGATTTGACATGCATTTAAATGACCAGTCTAGCTGCTTTGTAAATATACAGGGGGGTAAGTGGAAGGGACAAAGAAGGAATAGAGAAGATTGTTGAGAGGTAATACAAAAATTCAGGAAGTGATGATACAGCTTTGACCATGATAGGTAGTAATTGATATGTTTAGAAAGTGGTTGAATTTTCAGGAAGTAATAGAATGTTCTGAATATGGAGTATGAATGAGAATCTAAGGGTTTTGGCCTGAGCAACTGGAAAAATGGTATTGCCTTTTTCTTAGGTAAGGAGATGGTGAATGGAGCAACCTTGAGTGAGAGGAATATTAGGAGATATCTGTTGGAGAAAATAAATAAGTATATAGTAATAAATGGTAGTCACTCATAAAAAATATGTAAGTGCAAACTAGAAGTTCTAGGACAGAGAGGAACATGGTACAATAAAAATGTACAATAGAGGGACCAGACTTAGGGAGGAAGTGACTTTTCAGCTGAAGTCTGAAGGTTGATTAGGGTTAAGTTATAATTTGTAGGGAATTTTCAAAAAAGTGAAACATTGTAGGCAAACGCCCTCTTGGAGTGAACATGACCTGCCTAAGGAGCTTGCAGCCAGTTTGGAAGCATAGTGATTAGGAAAGAAATTAATGAGTGACTTTTTAAAAACGATTTTATTTATTCTTAGAGGGGAACACAAGGAGAATCACATCGCTGTGAGAGAGAACATCAATTGGCTGCCTCTCACAGGCCCCCAACTGGGGACCTGGCCCACAGCCCAGGCGTGTGCCCTGACCAGGAGTCAAACTAGCCACCTTTCAGTTCACAGGCCTGCCCTCAATCCACTGAGCCACAACAGAATGAGTCTATCCTAAAAGCCGTATAAAACCGTTTATGGGTTTCCAGGAAGATAAAGAGTCATATGATCAGATTTATATTTATTAAAGGTCTTAAGTTATTTCGTGGGGAGAAGATTGGAGAGGATTAAGAATAAGCATAGAAAGACAGGATATAATTTCAGTAATCTAGGCATGAGATGATAGTAATAATAGAAACTAAAATTTATAGTGAACTTAATATCCTGGACACTGCTAAATTTTACATTCATAATCTTATTTTATCCTTAGGACACTATGAAGAAAGTTATATTATTCAATTTTACAGGTGAAAAACTTGGTTAAGGAAAAAAGGTTGAGTAACTTGTCATTCTAGGTCACTCAGCCAAAATCAGAATTTGAATCCTGGGTGATTGCTCCAATAATCAAGCTATAAATTTAGATTATAGAGGTTGCAGGGTAGATGAGGAAGGAGAAAATTTGAGAGATGACTCAAAAGAATGTAGAAATGGGTGGGAGAAATAAGAGAATAAGTGGCAAATGTGTTTTGTAATTTAAATACCTGGGGTTAGCTGATGATGGAATGAATGAGAAAGAACATTCTAAAAACTAGGTTTGGAGACAAATGAGAATTTTGTTCGTGGGCATATTGGGCTTGAGGTATAATATGTTTTGGTGTATTTACTACTACTATGTATTGAATGTACTTAGAATTTTGTAACTAGAAGGGACTTTAATTTCACAAATGCTGAAAGGAGATACAAATTATGTCAAACTCATAACTCTTCGTATGCTTAAGCATTAGAGCATGTGAAAACCATGTAGAGCCTTTACAATCATCTCTTATTTCTCTCTTTTTTTCTTTTTACAGTGAATTTAATGTTCTAGGCATACATTTTGCCTGGTTATGGTTTCCTTTTTAACTAACGTACACATTAGGTCAATGGTATTTCCATTAAGAAAGTGATTATCCTATCATAGAAAAAAAAAGTTACCAAGAGAAACTTGTTTATGCTGTGTCATAATTTTGTTTTTTTTTTTTTTACCTAAGTCCCAACTACATTGTTCTTGAATTAAAAATATTATAAACATTTTAGTTTGTTATAGAATTTAACAATCAAAATCTGACTTTCTATAGAATGCATGCAATAAATTGGCAAAATTTTAGTAAAATAACATACCACAAAAGTGTTACATATATATATATATATATATTTTTTTTTTAAGATTTTATTTCATTATTTTTAGAAAGAGGGGAAGGGAGAGAGGCAGAGAGGGAGAGAGACATCGATGTATGGTTGCGTTTCACCTGCTTCCAGCCACAGACCTGACTGGAGACCTGGTTTGCAACCTGGTTATGTGCCCTGGCTGGGGAATCAAACCTGCAACCTTTGGGTTCGCAGGCCGGCGCCTTAACCACTGTGCTACCAGCCAGGGCTAAAAGTGTTATATTTTGAAATAAATTTATTCTTATATGTAAATACATAAACATAGTCATTATTTTTTAAATTGTTTAAAAAAGTCTGCATTTGCTGCAATGATAGACTCAATTCGACTTCAGAGTCTTGAGTGTCTTGAGCACCCTTTACTTAACTTTTCTTTATCCATGGACATCATCATGTTTTCAGTCTTAGCTTGAACAGCCTCATATTGGTATGAGGTTGTTTATTAACTTCTCTCTCACAAACGCTGCATACATAATAGTCTAAAGGATTTGCATCTGGTGAACTAGGCGGCCAGATTTCCTTTGAGCAGACTTCAGGAATATTGACACTGAGCAATTCTTGCACCTTTTTGGCACTACGTGCAGGTGCACCATCTTGTTGGAAGGTAAAATGACATCTATTTGCAACTTGTTTCATCCACAATACAACCACTTCTCTCAAAAAATGTCAAGGTAAACATCAGCAGCCACCTTCAAGCCTTGTGGAAAGAACTCCGGGATCATGGTATCTCCTTCATTGCTGACAACACGTAACACCATCAGTATAGCAGGAAATTTCATTTTCATTGCATTTGGGACTTCATTAATATTCTTAACAGAGATACCTGTTGTTTCTTCTGTTGACTTTTGGTCCTGCTGAGAATTCTTTTCATTGGAGAAGAAAATCTAAGGGTTTTTTTCCTTTGGGATTTTTCAATGTTGTTAGCAGTCTACTTGCTTTTTCAAAGCACCTTTCCTTTTTCTGCTGTGTCATAAACTGGCCTCTTCTAAGAACATAGATCTGTATCTGCTGTCTTCAGCAATAATCTTGTGAACCATTGCATCCAATATCTGCATTTCTCTTGCTATAGAGGGGACTGACTTTCCTGGATCATCATTGATGACCTCCTGGATTCTGCGTACAATATCTAGACTTGTGCGATTCTTTCATACCTTATGCTTTTTCCTTGTTGGTATGGTGACATCAGGATCAGCATCATACACCTTCTTCACGTTGTCAGCTGTACATAAAGGGATGTTATTGAAGTCCGCAGTTTCCTTAGCAGTTGGCCTTGCATGCAGTCCAGAAATTATGGTTGCTCTAACATTGTATTCCTTTGATATGATGGTTGTTCTCAGAATTTAATACTTTATATCTGAAACAATGCTGTTAAATCATAACCTTAGAAATAGTTTTTCAAAATTAATAAGCACATGAAATAAGGAGATGCAAAGTTATTGCTATTTTATTGCATGCACCCTCTATAATACTTAAATTCATATTTGTGAATTATGTCTTTCAAAAGAGACAACCCAAGGCTTTATTGAATTTAAATCTTATCTTAGTACTTAGTTCAAGACAAATGCATTTAAAATAACTATAATCCCTATCTTCTCATTCCTCACTTCTACCTGATGTATGTCATAAAGCTAGTCAAGAAAATCTCTTCCATTAAAACTTTATATTAAAAATGTTATCTCCCATTTCTACTGACTTTTATATTTCTACCTCTGCAGGCTATGAACATTTGCAAACTTCAAAATTGTTACCAAATTTAATATAGGAAGTAAATAATTTACAAAATAGCTTAGTAGTTACAGTCATAGTGTCCATAGCCACACAACCTGGATTTGAATCTTGGTTCCACTACTTACTGGTCATGTGAACGTAGGCGAATGTGAACTCTATGCCTCTAATTTCCTCATCTGAAAAATAGTGATAATAATGGTACTACTTCATAGAGTTCTGAGTATTACATGAATTACTACTAATAAGGTGCTTAGAACACAAATGGTAAGCCCTAATGTATATAAACATTAAATGAGTGTTTAAAACTTTTAATATTGTCTTCAAAATAAGAAATAGTGCAAAGACAACCCTTTAACACTTTAAAATAACACTTATTATTTTTGTGACTGTCCTATTTAGGTTTTCTTTTTTCAGTCCCAAAAGATTTAGTCTTCTTTATTCTTTAAATCTGTAGTGTTCAATATAGTAGCCACTTAAAATGTGGCTAGTTCAAATTGAGATATACTATGAAGTACATACTGGATTTTGAAGATTTAATACAAAAAATTTAAAATCTGCCAATAGGTTATGTAATTATTACATTTTAGATTATAATATTTTAGATATGTTGTAATAAATTAAGTATTTTTCTTTTTTCTTTAAAACTTGACTCTGGAATGCCATTTTTATGAAATATATTACATAAGTGGTGTATTGCAGAACTCACTTTCATGAAAGCTGTCCTAGAGACAGTGTCAAATCCATAGTAAAAAATGAATTTGAGGAAGAGGGGAGGCAGAGGCAAAGAAGGGGAGCAGCTTAGACAAGAACCTAGTATAAAGGAACCATGGACGTGGACAACAGGTGGGATTGACTTTGGGGGGAATGGGTGGGTGGGGAGGGGGACAGAAGGGAGCGAAAAGGGGATGGATGTAATACAACAACAATAAAATTAAAAAAAAAATGAATTTGGTTTCTGAGTCAGATCCCACCCCCTCCAATAATACAACTCTCTTTTAAGCTATTGGAACTACAACTTTTTTTTTGGAGTTTTCCATCTTAGATAGTAGATTGATTTTTTTTTTCATTTTTTTTATTGTTGTATTACATCCATCGCCTTTTTGCTCCCCTCTGTCCCCCTCCCCACCCACCCATCCCCTCCAAAGTCAATCCCACCTGTTGTCCATGTCCATGGTTCCTTTATACTAGGTTCTTGTCTAAGCTGCTCCCCTTCCCTGCCTCTGCCTCTGCCTCCCTCCCTCCCCCAACCTCTTTCCCCCTGACCACTGAAGGCCTATTCACTGTATTCATATATCTGGTTCTGTTTTGCTTGTTGTTATTTTTGTTCATTATTGTCCTGTAATGGGTGAGATCATATGATACTTGTCCTTCGATGATTTTTTTTTTTTTTTTTTGCCATGCAGAAGTTCTTATATCTTTCAATACCTTCCCCATCTCCACCAAACCAGCATTGCAAGAGATGCTAAAGGGTCTGCTTTAAAAAGATGAAGAACAGAGTGATGCAGAGAGGAACACAGGTACAAAGGGAAAAAATGACAATGAATAACTACCTATCAATAATAACCTTAAATGTAAATGGGTTAAATGCACCAATCAAAAGGCATAGGGTAGCTGAATGGGTAAGAACCAACTAATTTATGAATGCTTTAAAAGAATTTTGTTATAAGAATTTACTAAATAACATGTAGTTTTGTATTTTTGTTGTGTCTGCATTACTAAAGGGAAATTTCCTTAGATTGGAATTATTTCCTAAGTTGGCAAATCAAGTTACTTGGAATAACTTAGAAAAATTGAATGCAGGTAAGGAAAAAAATGTACAAAAATGTGAATGTATATTACATAGAATACATGCTATCTTTTATATTCAATGTTACAAAATGTATGCTTCTTAATGGGTGTATAATATATAGGTTTTATTAGCAATCTGTGTTTTAAATATCAGCCAACTGTTAGCTGGTGTGTTCGGAAATTAGTCAATCTTCAGGTTAGAAAAGATGCCGAAAGTGAAGACTAATTTGGGATGGAAGTTTCCAACTACTGAACTCTATGGTTCATGTACACAGGCAATATATATTCTTTATTAGTATTTAAATTAGATGAGATTCCTTTCAAATAGATAGTGGAGATAGACATTTCTAGCAACGAAGGCCCCCAACCTGGGGGATGCTTGGGAAAAGGTATTAATGTTATAGTAAACTTCGTTACTCAAATGTGAATGTACCTATTTTCTACCTCAACAGACTCTTAAATGATTCAGTGGTTAGTTTAAGACCACATAGCAAGTCAACCACAAGTTTGAAAAATAGCTAGAATACTATTCTTCATAATTATTTAAATCCTAGCTTTTTTTAACCTCAATTTAGTAGATACCATAATTTCTACTATGTGGGGACCAGCTAAGCACTGCAAGTGCCATTATTTCTGAAGGCTTCATGTAGAGGAGAAACAGAGGGTGTTGAAAGAAATAAATACCGGTTTAGTTTTGGGTTTTTTTGCTTTTTTTTTAAATTTTATAATTTTTTAAAAAGATTTTATTATTTTTAGAGATGGGGGAAGAAAGAGAGGCAGAGAGGGAGAGAAACATCAATGTATGGTTATCTTTCACCTGCCTCCAGCTACAGACCTGGCTGGAGACCTGGCTTGCAACCTGGCCCTGGCTGGGAATTGAACCTGCGACCTTTGGGTTCGCAGGCTGGCACCTTATCCACTGTGTAGTTTTTTAATTTTGCTTTTTGTTTTGTTTTTCAGAGGCATTTAAGTAAATTTTTCAGTACTAGGTATGCTTTTTTTTTTTTTTTTTTTTTTTACCTTACAGATTGTGGATTTTTTAAAAGTTATGTTCATTGATTTTAGGGAGAGAGAAAAATAAAACATCAGTTTGTTCCACTTATATATGCATTCATTGATTGCCTCTTATATGTGCTGTGACTGGGGATCAAACCCACAACCTTGCTGTATCTGGTTCACAGGCTGGCATCTTATCTACTGTGCCACCAGCCAGGGCTCTTTTTCTTGTTCTGATTGGTTGTTTTTCTCTTCTTTATGTTCTAAATCATTGATTTGATTCTCAGCTTCATTCACTCTACTGTTGTTTCCTTGTAAATTGTTCTTTATTTCAATGAGTGTATCTTTCATTTCTGATTGGATATTTTTTATGCTGTTAAGGTCCTTGAACATTCTTATAATCAGTGTTTTGAACTCTGCATCTGATAGATTGTTCATCGCCATTTTGTTTAGTTCTTTTTCTGGAGTTTTGATCTGTTTTTTCATTTGGGTCTTTTCCTTTGTTTCCTCATTTTGGCAGCCTCCCTTTGTTTGTTTCTATGGTATTAGATAGAGCTGCTCTGATTCCATGTCTTGGTAGTGTGGCCCAATGCAGTAGGTGTCCTGTAGGGTCCAGTGGCACAGCCTCCCAGCCTCCTCTATCATCCAAGTTGGGTACTTGACGTGTGCCCTTCTTGTGGGCTGAGCGCACCCTCTTCTTGTAGTTGAGCCTTTGTTGCTGTTGGTAGGTCAGTGGGAGGGATTTACCCAGCCCAGTCAGCTTGCAAGAACTGGCTGTGACCACTAGCCACAACTTCCACTCTCCATGGAGGATCAGCTGTGCAGGGGCAGGGTGGAGTTGCTCTAACATGGTCTATAGCTGTCCACTGGGTACATAGGCCTTGGGTTTCCCGGTTGGTGCAAACCAAGGTCCCTGTGTTCTGCTTAGGGTAGCCTACCTGAGCTATAAAATAATCTGAGATGCTGCTCCTTGTGCTGGGCTTGGAGGTTCCCAAGCTAAGCAAAGCTGTGAATCTAGGCTGCCTGCTGCTAGTGCTGGGCCTTGAGCTACTTAGCAAGTGGTACAAGGGCTGGGGGCTCACTGAGTCTGGCTATTACTTGTTTGAAAAGATTGAAGAAGTTATTGAGCATGAACAAGACCAACCATTCTAATGGAAAAGTCACTGTTAACAGATGTAAGCTGGGTGTGATGGAGCCTCCAGGGCATGGGAAATAGTGTGAGCCAGGTTGATGGAGTCTCAGATATGGCACTTGCCTGCTGGCTATGTGGCTTTTTGCAGGGAAGATTCAGAAAAGGGACAATGGCCTCTGCTTACCTTTCTGTCTGGGAGAAAGCTGGACCCCAGCTCTTGCCTTGATGCCAGACACCTCAGTTCCTGTATTCCACTGGTGCTTGTCACCTGCTACCCCAGTACTGGAGCTCAGATAGAGTGAGTCTATGTAAGTCCACATGTGAATTTTTTAAGAGGAACTGTTTGGGACTCCAGAAGTTTATTCTACTGACTTAATCCCCACTGGTTTTTGCAGCGAGAAGTTATGGGTACTTAGCTTCATGGCACTGGAACCCTGGGCTTGGGGGCACACTGTATGGGACTGGAACTCCTCACTCCCAAGATATCCTTCCTGAAATTTTATCTACCCCACATTCTGCGTCAGCACCCTTCCTACCAATCTGGATGGACGTGATTTCTTTAATTCCATAGCTATCCTCCATTTAGATTAATTTCTGGCAGTTCTGGGTGATGGTTGTTCTATAATTTAGTTGTAATTTTGATGTGGTTGTGCAAGGAACAAGCCATGTTTACCTATGCTGCCACAAAACTTTTCTCCATGCTTTCACCTTCAAAAAGCTGTTAAATATTTTATAATTGAGAAGTTTTCTTGTAATTATTGAAGATACCTGAAATTCAAGAAGTTATAAACATGAAAGTGATCTTAAATGATTATGTAATAAATCTCTACTTTAAAGAATAGCATAGTTATTCTACCTTTCACACATTAAGAAAAACAAAATATTTTTTCCATTTAACATATTCTAATGGTTACGTCATCACCATTGTAGACATGTAATTCACTTAAAGAAGAAGATATTCTTTCTAATGGCTAAACAAAATCATTCCTTTAACAACCCCCCCTCCCCCTTTTTTTTCTTTTTATTCTATTCTTGAGAGGTTATGGTAACCCATAAAATGTAAGGTTATTTTTTGTTTTATTTTTTAAATGATTTCCTCTTGCATGTCATTATACAGCCCACTTTCTAAGTACATAATTACTTTTACTACTTTCCCTTGGGCTCTTTCCAGTAATTTATTCTTCCTTTAAATGTGGGTCAAAACTATTAGGTTCAATACTCCAATTAAAAAATAACAACTGATAAAGGTAAAGATAGAGTTTTTTACAGTGCAAGTAATTGCTTTTACTTAAATGTGGACTACCACATCTGATTTAGACTATGGCCCTTGGTATCAACTTTTTTGATTAGCCAAAAATCTTTTTGGTTTTTTAAAGAAATTTAATCAAAAAGTCCACCTCTATTTTAAACAGTTTTTAAAGACATAAAATTCTAGAATATAAATCACAAATTTCATATTTATAAGGGATCAATTAATTTGACTTTTATAATATTTTTTTCACTATAAAAATAACACATTTGAGCCCTGGCTCGTGACACAGTGAATAAGGTGCTGGCCTATAAATGCAAAGGTTGCTGGTTCGATTCCCAGTCAGGGTACATAACCAGGTTGCAAGCCAGGTCTCCAGCCAGCTCCGTAGCTGGAGGCAGAGTGAAAGGCAACCATACATTGATATCTCTCTCCTTCTCTGCTTCTCTCCCTTCCTCTCTCTCTAAAAGTAATAAATAAAATGTTAAAAAAAACACGTTTGATAGAAAAATCATAGGCAAACTCAAAGGGAAATAATACTTATAATGCCATCACCAGTGTATAAGTCTCTAGGATATATAATTGGGAGGGTATTGCTGGTTCATAGAATGTGTTCTTTACCTTGGATAAATGGTGACTAACCATCGATAGATGACAAACCATAGATGACAAACTTTTTCAAGTGGTTGTATCAAGAATGGTATTATTTTTTAGGTTCTTTACCATGTCTTCAAACATTTAGTAAAGGTTTCTTGAGAGAGGAAAACAAACTTGGCATATTATCTTACTGTATTATAAAAAAAAAAAATTAAATACTATCTAGAAAGGATGAAAACTTGTTCTTTTCCAGTTATTGGTTTAACAAAGTATCTCAATATAGATAACATATATTAGTATATTATATAATACATAAAATATATTACATATAGTATACATTTAAAATAATTGTATTATAAATTATGTAACAATATGTAATATATACTATATTATAGCATATAGACAATATATATTTATATAAATATTAATGACTTATTTATAAAATGTTATAGGATAAATATATGAAGGCATATTTATAGATGACATAAATATACATGTCAATTATGTAATATAACAGATATATCATATAAATATATAACATTGATAAATATATAGTAAAATAAAAGTTTATATCAGGCAAAAATGTATAAAGTAAGAAATTAAGTCTCGTGCTCATTTCAGCAGCACATAACTAACATTGGAATAATACAGAGAAGATTAGCATGGCCCCTGCACAAGGACGACACACAAATTTGTGAAGCATTCCATATTTTTACCCTTTTGCAACAACATGGATTGAAATTGGAGAGTATTATGCTTAGTGAAATAAGCCAGTCAGTGTAATACAAATACCATATGATCTCACCCATTACAGGACAATAGTGAACAAAACAAACAAGCAAAACAGAACAAGATATATAAATACAATGAATAGACATTCAGTGGCCAGGGGGAAGAGGGGAGGAGAAGGCAAAAAAGGAGAGCAGTTTAGTCAAGGAACTACCATGTAGGACCCATGGACATGGACAAGTGGGATTGACTTTGGGGAGCAGTGGGTGGGTGGGGAAGGGGACAGCGGAGGAAAAAGAGGATGGATGTAATACAACAATTAAATTTTTAAAAAACCTAAGTCTCTATTAATTTCTTTTCATAATGTTCTGCCTTAAATGACTGCTAAAATAACAGTTTTGTATACTTAAAAAAATTATATTTCTTCATATGTATAAAAAGATCATAATACACATGGTATTTTTTCATTTAAACAGCATGTATAAGTCTTCCTTTGCAAGGCTAAATAATATGGACTTGATTGAGTATATAATAATTTATTTAACCAATCATACTATTGATGGATATTTAGGTAATCTCCAGGTTTTTATTACCAATGATAGATCAATAAGTACATTGGAACATATATCATTTTTTGTTTATTTATCTGATAAATTTCTATATATAGAACTATAGTTCAGAGTTGACAACATTTTAATTTTGATATTCAAAATTGCACTCCTAAAAGTTGTAGTTGTATCATTTTACATTTTCATCAAGTATTTGTCAACACTGTGTATTACCTGAGTAATTTATATCTGCTATTCTGAGAGTTGAAATATATGATTTATTTTGGCTTGCATTTATTTAATTATGAGTTGAACTAAGCATGATTTCCATTTTTTCTTATTTAAGGATTTTATTTAGTTTTTGAAAGGGGGAAAGGGAGGGAGAAAGAAAGGGAGAGAAACATTAATGTGAGAGACTGGGGACCTGGCCTCCAACCCAGGCATGTGCCCCGACTGGGCATTGAACCGATGACTTTTTGGTTCCCAGGCCAGCACCTCAATACAATGAACCATAGTAGCCAAAGCTGTTTTCCTTTTTCTACCAACTGTATTTCTATTAATATCTTTTGCCTATTTTTCTTTTGCCTATTTTTCTATTGGCTAATCGAATTATTTCTCTTAGTGATTTGTAAAACTCATTATAAATTAACTTTTTGTCTATTATGTGTTGCAAGTATTTTGCCTACTTATATTTTATAACTTCTGTTCATGAGTGTTCCTCATTTTTATGATTTTTGGGATGTACATAACTTTCAAATTGCTTAGAAGCTTCCTTCATGTGTTGACATTTGCTTTGTAAATCTGTAAAAAATCAGCTAAATTTAGTTCATTTATAGCTCAGCCTCTTTTTTTTTTCTCTCTCTCTCTAAAGAATCCTGTGAGAAGATTCCTAGGAGGAAGTTCTGTAGTTAGATGAATATGATGAATCTAATGAGTTTTGGTTATCAAAGGAAAAGTGTGTTTAACATTTAAATGACTACTACTTCCTCCTTCAATCAGCCTAAAAGTCAATGGGAGGGAAATGTTATTAGTAAACAACATTATTTTGCCAGACATAAAGTGTGTTCTCTAAGAAGGTATAGAATACCTTCTCTCTAACTTCCTTCAAACTCTAGGTCCTCACTTCACCTGAAGCACTGTATCAAAAGCTGTCAGACGTTCCAGCATCCCTTATAACAATTTTTCCATGGTTAAATTTTGGCTTGTAATAAATGAAATGAAATTGATTTTATGGACTTCTATGGTCTATATTTGCCATAGAAAACCTATAATAGATATTTTAATAAAGTAGTTAAAATATGATAGGTATACAAAGATTATCAAAACCTTTAAGGACATCAAAAGGAATTAGCATTTGAATATATAGAAGTAGCCCATGTGAACATAGTTTATTCCTATTTCTCAGCTAAAATGACTTCTTGTTTAACTCCAATTTTAAAAGCCTTCTTAAGTCTAACTACTAACACTTATGAATAGTGGGGAGCAACCATAGTGGGGGGCAACCAATCATGCAAGATTTTTTTTACTTTATATTTTGTCTCTTCTGTGTTTTAAAGCTGTTTACAAATTACTACAATAAAAAGGCCTAGAGGAAAAATAGGCGAAAAATGACATATATCCTATGCAGCAATATTTTCAATGATATCTCTTCCAGGGAAAGGGAAATAAAGGAACAAATAAGTGGGACTACATCAAACAAAAGTTTCTATTCAGCTAAAGAAAACATCAACAAAATGAAAAGGGAACCAACCATATGGGAAAACATATTTGCCAATGACCCCTCAGACAAGGGTTTGATATCCAAAATATATAAAGAACTAACACGACTCAACGCCAGGGAGAGAGACAACCTAATTAAAAAATGGGCAAAGGACCTAAACAGACACATCTCCAAGGAAGACATACAAAGGGCCAGTAAGCAAATCAAAGAATGTTTAACATTACTAGCCATCAGAGAGATGCAAATTAAAACCACAATGAGGTACCACTTCACACCTGTCAGAATGGCAATCATGAACAAATCCATAAACAAGTGCTGGAGAGGATGTGGGGAAAATGGAACCCTGGTGCACTGTTGGTGGGAATGCAGGCTGGTATAGCCACTATAGAAAACAGTATGAAATTTCCTCAAAAACCTAAGAATGGGACTGCCTTATGACCCAGTGATCCCACTGCTAAGATTATACCTGAAGAATCCTGAAACACCAATTCAAAAGAAGCTATGCACCCCTATGTGCGTAGCAGCACTATTTACAGTAGCCAAGTGCTGGAAACAGCCTAAGTGCCCATCAATGGATGAATGGATTAAAACACTTTGGTACATTTACACAATGAAGTTCTATGCAGCAGAAAGAAAGAAGGAATTTATATCATTTGCAATAACCTGGATGGAAATGGAAAGTATCATGCTTAGTGAAATAAGCCAGGCAACAAAAGTTAAATACCGTATGTTCTCACTTAATACAGGAGTCTAGCAAACAAAAAAAGCAGATGAGCAGAAAGGAACAAGAGACACTGGGAAAAAAAGGAAAATGACCAGGGGTGGGGGATACAAGGGGGCAAGCAGGGAAAGGGATCAATTGAGGAGTCAGTGTGAAGGACCCATGGACAAGGACAACAAGCAGTGGATGGACTGTGCGGGGGTGGGATGGTGGGGCAGGGGAAAGCAATGGGGGGAAAAATAAAACAATTATAATAATAATGAGTAAAAACTTAAAAAATAGCTAGTGTAACATTAAATCTAATCTTTAGCTTTTGTTCAGTAGACTAGGAACTCAAAGCCACCAGATAATGCCTAGTTGGAAACATGAGATTCCACATTGTCTCCCAACTACTCTTACCTTCTCCAGATTTCTTCACCTCAGGCTTATGTATTTAGTAGCAACAATCCGGTTCAGACTGCACCTTGTGCTTTTGGTCTTAAGGGTTAAGATGCTTTCCGATTGGACTGAGGGAATTCTACTGCTTATCTCACATCTGATATTTAAAGATGATCTAGATTTTCTAAAAGTGTCCCAATTTCACAAAGCTTATTGTTTTCAATAAAAAGTAAATCACTTTTAAATAGTTAACTAAATGATACTTAGCTTATAGCCTTGGAATACTTTATCATTTGAGTTTTTAAAAAACTGTCAACTTTTCATTTTTACTTAAGCATCAAGTTTATAATGCTATGAAAAAAAACTGCTTAGCTAGCTCTACTTTTAGAAATTAAATAAAAAACTATACCAGTTAGATAACATACATTAAATGTTGTCTTTAAAATGTTTACATTTGTTCTCTACAATGTGTATTTCTCTTTAAATTATAGGATAACTTAAAAACATTTGTACTGTAGAATTAAAAGTTGAATTGAACATGGTGTAGTGTTATACCTTCACTAAAGAAAATGTGGTCAGTTACCAAGTTAATTAGAAGATGAACGTAGAATAAGTTATTAGCTTGCCTGAAACCTATTTTTAAAAAACCTCTGAGTAGCAGAAATTTCAAATAGATGAAAAATAGTTTTTTTTAAGTTAGGACTTTAAACAGCCTTTAGAAATATTTATGAGGTACTGTAACTATATTCTTCACTCTTTAGGAGAATACTGGAAATACTTAAACACTTTCTTGGCTTAGATTAACTTTTGGAATGATACAGCTATTATAATATGTTGAAGGTGGTAGCTGTAGATACAAGTTTAGATTTATTGGGAGACAATTATCCATGGGTCTTTTGTGTTTGTCCATGACTTTCAAGTAGAGACATTCACTGCCTTTGTTTCAGACTGTCTTTTCTTGAATGTTTGTAAAGCAAACAGCCCTGGAAGAATGAGATGTCTCCCTGGAAGCGAAGAGCAGTTGTGCTCACTGCCCATTAAAGGAGGTTCAGGTTCCCTAAGCTCGGGTTCTCTCAACTCCTCTCTTGTAAACAACCACAGTGTGTGCAGGTGTTACCTGGCTCTCCTCACATTGCCCTGTGGGAACTGGGGCTTAGGGAACTGCTGCTAATGCCGATATTCTGCTAACTGCTATTGCTGTGAGTGAAAAAGTCCTTTGTTTCTGACCCTGGAGCCTTCTGTCTTCTGCCAGCATCTATGAAACTATATAGCAGGCTAACTGGTTAGCTTGCAAGTAGGGTATAATTCTGAAACCCTTCACAGGTCTTGACAAGATGACATACTGTAGAGTAAGGATCAGTGAAGGGCTAGATAGACAATATATGATCTCTGTTACATTTACTTTGATTTTTGGTCACCATTTAAATACATAAAAAAACATTCTTAGGCCCTGGCTGGTGGCTCAGTGGGTAAGTGCCAGCCTGTGAACCCAAAGCTCGCTGGTTCAATTCTTAACCAGGGCACATAACCAGGTTGCACACCAGGTCTCCAGCCAGGTCTTCAGCCAGGTCTGTGGCTGGAGGCTGGTGAAAGGCAACCAGACATTGATATCTCTCTCCCTCTCTGTCTCTCTCCCTACCCCTCTCTCTAAAAATAATAAATAAAATCTTTAAAAATAATTCTTATCTTGCAGTCCATACCAACAATCTTTGGGCTGGATCTTACCCATGGGCTGTAGGTTGCTGATGGAGAGCTCTGATAGGCCCCTGATGCGGAGCAAGGGATAAAACAATTTTGTTTCACCAGCAGGTTCCTCAGAAGTTTTCTTAAAATCATTACATCTTGCTTTTCCCACATGCTTTTCTGATGGCTGATTATAGAATGAAGGCATGTGCTGCTCTGCATGTCTGCTTGGAAATAAAATGTGACTAGTTGCAAAATTAGTGAAATAATAAAAAGAAAAAGCAGTATCTTCCTTTTTTTTCTAGAAAATTTTCATCCTCTTTCTCACTTTTGGAAGTTAGTTGATGTGTGGGCCAGATAACTCTGATTCATTTGATACTAACAATAGGTGACAAACAACTTGTCTTTTCTATAACACACTGCTCACAAATGGGTGTTAAACTTTATAAAACGCTTTTCTGCGTCTGTTGATATTATTATACAATTATTCTCCTTTTGTTAATGTGGTGAGTTATATAAATATTTCCTAATATTAAATCAATGTCTAATTCATGAAATAAATCTAAGTTGGCCCTCCTGCATAATCTGCATTAATATTGCTATATTATGCATGTGTGAAATGGGCTTTTAATTTCTTTTCTCATTATCTCTTTATCAGGTATAAATATCAAGATTATTCTTGTTTCAGAAAACAAAGTGATGTTCCCTCTTTTTCTTTTCTCTGAAAGAGTTTATATAAAGTTGGCATATTATATCCTTAAATGTTTGATAGAAACCTGGCCCTGGAATTTTCCCATTGAAGGGTGTAGTGAACTATGCATGTTCATTAAGTGACTTGGTAATCTTACTCGCATTTTCTATAGGCTTGATGATTCTATACATAGTTCCCTTTTTAACTTTTTCTATTCTCTTACTGAGGGAGATATGTTAAAATCTTCTGTGATTTTAATTTAATTCTTTAGTTACATTAATTTTTTAATATATTGTGATGCTATATGATGACAAATGAAAATTTTATATCTTCATGGTGGATTAAAATGTTTACTATTATGAAGCATATTTCTAATAATTTCTAATAATGCTTTTTACCTTAAAGTTTGCTTCCTCTGACATTAAAACCCCTGCCTTAACATCCCTTTGGTAGTTGCTCTTTTTCTGTCTTTTTATACTTATCATCCTCACTTGTACATATGGTTGTAAATAGCACAACACTGAGTTTGTCTTTTAATGAAACATTTAGTTCTTTACATTTAACAAAATCCCTGATACATTTATGTTTAGATCTACTATTTTATGAAGAGCTACCTATTTATCTTGTCTCCCAACTTCTTTTTCTTTTGAATTTTTCATTGCATCTTGCCCTCCATAATAACTTGGAGAATATATAGTATTTACTATTCTTTTAGTAAATTTCTAAAGATTATAATAGTTATTGATTTATCAAAGTCTAATATTAGTTACAGATTCACTCTCTTCCCTGATAATACCAAGTCCTCAGAAAACCTTAACTCACTTAACACCTTTCTGATTTATATGTCCTTCTTGTCAGGGCCTTTATTTAATTCTCTCTCTATTTAAAGCCTAGACATTATTGTTATTATTATTATTATTAATCCTTTATATTGTCAATATCCTTTTATATTATTATGACCCTCATATTTACCACTTTCACTGGCTAGGACTTCCAACAGAATTTTAAGTAAAACCAGTTATGTACTTATTTCCTGTCCCATTGTGCTTGCTCAACTTGTATCTACCTCACTGCCTACCACAATTGCATGTGTGCAAAAAGAGACATGTGCAAGCAAGTCCCCAGCATTTGTAATAGCCAAAAAGTGGAAACCATGTACATGTCTATTAACAATAAAATGAATGAATAACTTGTCACATATTTATGCAATAAAACATTACATAGCAGTGAAAATGGACTATAGCTGCATGCCGCACTCTTGTGTAGGTGGATCTCACAAGTGTAAACTTGAGAGAAGCCAAACACAACACATACATCCTATATAATGCCCATCATATGAAATGTTTTATAAAGTAAAATTTTGTATTTTAGGCATGCATGCTTAAGTGATAAGCATCTTTAAGGAAATGTAAGGAACTGATTACCATAAAAGTCAGAACAGTGGTTACTTTCAGTGGTTACATAGAAATTAATGATTGGAAGATAACAAAAGGGGCCTCTAGGTTGCTAATAAAATTATATTTCTTTTCTTTCTATATCTTCAACCTTATTTTTAAAAGATTTTATTTTATTTCAGAGAGAGGGGAAGGGAGAGAGGCAAAAACTTACAATCAAATAAAGTTAGGATAGTCACTGAATAAATGATGAATTAGACAGCATCCCATTGTGGAAAAAAAAAAGTGGGTTTTATGGAAAGTAACTTCACAGGGTGATCTGATTGTAAATGCCTAACTGGGTGGTCATAGTAGGTAGTCATGCATCAGGCCTATACCATTTTTAGTGAAAAGTTTTAAGCTAGCTCTGTTCGTTATTCTTGTGCATCTAGGTTAACATATCTTTGAAATACCAGAAAGGCATGGGCATGCTTCCAGGAGGGAGAGTGTGTCCTTTGTGCCTTTCTAAATAAACTTTTGCTTATATTTGAATCTTGACTCTGAATTCTTTCTTAGCCAGAACACAAGTACCATGGTTGTTGAATGGAGGGCTAATTCTGCCAGTAATGTTCTGGTTCTGTTTTGCTGCTAACAGATTATTGTGTAAATCATTGAGGCAATAGTCAGAGTAGAAAAATAGCAAAAGTATTACCTGTTGTCTCATGTGAGTGCGGTAGTTACTCAATATAAAAAGCTATTTGAAAAAAAAAAAAATTCACAGGTCATCACAACCTATGATTCCAGTTAGAGATTTAAAACAGAGAAGAGTTCAGGCCTTCCAAGTAAAGGTTAGAGGTAAACTTTTATAAGCTGTTGATCAACAAGAGAATTAAAGTTGGGTTAGCTACATTAACACATGAAAAAGAGTAAACTAACATCCTGCCTTAAAACTACAGGAAATGGATTCATTACTATCTCTTAGAAGAGAAGTTGGCAGCCACTATTCCATCAGTAATATAGATGATAAGTTTTGTTTTGCAAAGAATTCTCTGAAACAAAAAGGTTCCAAACTATTCTAATTTCTCATTAGTTATAACTGCATTTTAAATATCTCTTTTTCAAAAGCTGAAGCTTCCCTTCTGGAAATATAAAGGACCACAATTGTGATAATTCATCCAAGAGTCTTGTATGATAGTTTTATAAACCCAATTGAAAAGGGAAGGCACCATTTCTGAGTTCTAGTATCTTATCTGTAGCTGGGTTCTAACATGATACCAATAAATGTTAATATTCTAATGCAACATGTAAGTGGTACAAATGGCCATTCTCTCTTAATGTTAAAGAAGTTACACTTTTGTAAGTAGCAGTATGGCATAGTGAAAAGTAACTTTTAGAATCAGATAAACCTGGAATTAAATTGTCTGCTATTTATCAACTCTGTGGCCTTGGTCAGGTTAACTTCTCAGTGTAGTGTCTTAGTTTCCTCAACTCTAAAATAGGACTCACCATGTAGTTTTGTAAGGATTAGGAATGACAACTATTATCTGTCATTTTGCTTCAGAATTTTAAAATCATACAAGTAAAAAATGAGTAAATATATTCTTCTTATAAAATAATAAAAAATTATAGATAAAGTAGTTAGCCTTTGGTGACCATACTGCTTCCTACTTTGCCAATGATAACTACTAATACCAGATTGTTGTATATTAAGAGAATGAACAAGGTCCACACTGTATACATCAATAGAACTTCTAACACACCAGCTCTGCTGCAATGGTCCAGAGGCAATATAGCTTAATCAATGACTGTCAGCTTTCAACTCAGGAGCAAACAGAAAGTCTAATATGCTTCCCAAACTAATCACATAAGATGTCTACTTCTAGTTGGCCTCCCTCTAGTTTCCCATGCCAACAACTCCCAGTCACAGTATGCCTATAGCCTTCCCTTTTTTCACCACAACACTTCTCACTCCTCAACCTTAGCATCTCTGCCAAATATCAGTGATGATGACTAAGTCCTGTGAGGGTTCACAGTCAGTCACCCCATTACTGGCATTGGGGTTCTTGAATTCCCCAAGATAGTACTCAAGATAAAACCCCAGAGAAATTTCCAGGCAGGTTTTATTAAGCTTATGCTGGAGCAGCAGGGAAGCAGCACAGGAGAAAGGAAGGTCCTCAAAACTGGCTCAGGGCTGGTTCTGCTTGGCTGCTTTTAGAAGCTGGGGACAAAGTCGACTTTCCGAATTTTCCAGTTTGGGTGGAGCTACTTCCTCCTGTCCAGTTACTTAGTATCTTCCAACCTGTGATGGGAGAGTGCTCATCACCACCACCGTGGGAAGCTCACATAGAAGTCAAACCATGATCTACTTCGATTGTGGAACAGTGGTTTTGACATCTGGTATTTCTTCTGGCCATTTGGTATTTCCTATGCTGTCTCAACCCCAAGAAGTGCTTCTGTGGAATTTGGAATGTTTTGAACTAAGGGCAACTTTGGCTCTGGGCTTAGGAGAAACTTCTGCTCTTCCTTTGACTACTTGCAAGAACTTGAGTGAGGTGCCTTGTCCATAATGTGCGACTATCAGAGGTAACCATTTTTGACCTTTCCGGACACTTTCCAAAGGTACCTTACCTTATTCCTAACTCAGAATGTTTTATATGCTCACATTCCTTTTCTGCCCCTGGACCACTCATGCATGTGGGATGTCTGGCTCTCTAATGTATGTGGGGTTTCCATATGTGATTATTAAATTTGGTTATTTTCTCTTGCTAATCTGTTTATGTCTATTTGATTATTAGACTAGACAAAATAAACCTGGAAGGTAGAGGAAAATATCTTCTCTTCACTTCTGGCTGTAGCAAACCCTAAATAAGTAGCCTGAGTGTGCTCATTTGGTCGTCTTTACTTCCACAATATCCTCCCAGTCTTTTTACTATGCATTTAGAGATGGAAATTTGTATGTACCCTTGGGAAAACGTACCACTTTATGGATTTTTAAGAATAAAAAAAGTGTTATACTTATTTTTATGTAACTTGATTTTTTTCTCTTAAAAATGTCCTGGAAATTTATCCATGTCAGTTCATCTCAGTTGTTTTCACTAGAAGGAGGTAGTAATGTTACTCTTGTCTTCTTATAACACAATTGGCTTTGTGGTACTACCACTTCAGTTCCTTACAGGCTGCGTGCTTTCCCGTGTTGATCACTAGACATCTTTTTCTGCTTTTGCACCTCCATCCCCTTCCCTTCCTCCCTCACCCCTAAGCCACTTCTTTAGTCCTCATTCTCTGAGCTATAGTGGATTCTCTATGACTCTGTCTGACTGCTGTGGTGGAAATTTAAAAAGGGGATCTGTGGAAAGTAACTAACTGAAGGAGTGAAATGCTTTCTCTGTCTGATGGCCTTTGGGCTAAGAGCTCCTTCTATAAACATGCTAATTAACTAGACAAATTCTGCATGAGGCTCGAGTAACTCAATGGTTAGAGGAGGTGGGGAAATATGCACAAAGTAATGACTCCGGAACTGGACTCAGATCTGGGGGCATTGATCAGGACTATAAAGGGAGTTAGAAATTTCATGCTTTTCCTTGGATGACTGCTTCTCAGTGTCTTTTTACAGTCCCCACCCACCTCTTCCCTTCCCTTGATGTATAAGATGCCTAACTTTGAGCTCTCATAAGATGGATTTGAGAATTATTTCTCCCATCTTCACAAACTAGACCTTCTTGGTTAATAAATCTTTCCTTACTCCAGATCTCCAAGATATTGAATATTGGCCTCTTTATGAAACATCAGGCACATAAATCTTATACCTATAACATAACTCTCTACAGGATGATGTAATCATCATAAATTCCTAACTGGGCAGGTCATTGTGGATGGTCATGCCCCAAGCACATAACTTTTTAGTAAAAGATTAATCTTTGCCTTAAACAAGCCCTATCCATTATTTCTGAACACACCTGTGAAAAAAACATAACAACCCTCAAGAGAGCACACAAGTATCTTGTAATCCAGTTCTTGTCTTAATTTCTCTCACCTCCATGTAACATTCCTTACGTAACTCAAATGCACACAAAGCAGCAAAACTGTTATTCTGTGGAGAATTTGAGAACTTGCTCCCAGCATATGTCATCAGTTTGGCTCAAATAAACTCATACAAATTCTCTACAGGTTTGGACAATTTTTACATTGATGCTGCCTTCTTTCATGGCTGCTACTAATGGCTGTTCTAGGGTTCTTCTGAGACAAAGTTGGGGCATGTCTAGGTGTTTAGACATGTTGGCCTCTGACTGTTCTAGGTCCCTTGTATAACTTGCTCAACTTCCTCATTATTGTCACCGATGGAGCCAGGGTCCAGGCTCTTGGTGTCACAAAAAATTGAATGGACTACACAAAGTAGTGAAGAAGCAAAGCAAATGACATTTATTTAGCCTAAGATGCAGGATTTGGTAATTTCTGACCAAAGAATGTTCCCCTTCTATCCAACAGTTACTGGCTTTATAGGGTTTTAACTTAAGCTTCTGCACATGTGACTTCCCATAATCCCCCTTGATTGCCCACTCAGGGAAGAAATCGCAATGCTATTTTATTAATGAGGCAAAAGTGCAACTGAAACTGGTATGCAAGCATGGTTCCTTGTCAGTTGTCACAAGGCGAGTCTCAGAAATCAGGATGCTGACTGATGACAGCTGCAGTCTCTCAGGGCTTCCTTATTCCTATTCTATCTCTTGCTTTGTTACGACATGTGAAAAATGCAGATCTTAATCATGCTGGATTCTTTCACCCCCAATTACTTTTCCAAATATATCTAAGAAATTTACTCCAATGAATTAAACATAATGTGGACCCCAAGAAGTAAGATTCATTTGATATGAAAGCCAAGAAAGAATTAATCTGTTCAGATGGACTCTCTGTGGTCAACGGAAGGCCCACATTTTATGCACAATAAGAGTCTAGAGGCCATTTTCTGACAGGGGCTCCTCAGTGCTCTGTATATTGGGAAGAGCAACACAGTGAATCCTCAGCATCCTGCACTATGCCTGGCTTGTTCACACTGTCTTGAGTCAACCACTGCAGGGAAACCCTGGTTTTCTCTTTCTACCAATAGACTGAACTCTGTCCCATCCAATCAGAAGTACACAATTTGAATAGCTCATTTACAATGAACCAGATTGAGAACCTGTGCAAGAAACTACCTTATAAAAAACAATCCCTTCTTTGTCTTGGAGGAACACAATTTAGGTTTACTACCCGAATCTGTGTCTTCCAGGCTACAGCATCTTTTGCTCAAGCAAGTGGTTTTTAAAAAATTACAGTGTAAAATTAATTTTCATTTACAATGCTAACCTTAAAAACAAATTTGAGGGAAGCAAAATAAAGTAAGTACTTCATTTATTTTAATTTTAATTTAATTTTTATTTTTTTTAAGATTATTTTTATTTTTATTTTATTATTTCTAGAAAGAGGGGAAGGGAGAAAGGCAGAGAAGGAGAGAAACATCAATGTATGGTTGCCCTTCACCTGACTCCAGCCACAGATCTGACTGGAGACCTGGTTTGCAACCTTGTTATGTGCCCTGGCTGGGGAATCGAACCTGCGACCTTTGGTTCGCAGGCCGGCGCCTTACCCACTGTGCTACCAGCCAGGGCTTATTTTTATTTTTAACAAATAATATGGGTAAATCTTGCAGTCACCCAAATAGCATTCCTCCTGGTAAATACCAAAACATTCAGAATTAAGACATCAATGGTAGGAACTTGGAAGAATTGCTTTTAAGATCTGACAGTGCACATGGGCCTCTAGAGCCAATATAAACAATGTAATGAATTGATACTAGCATACATACTCTGGAACAATATAGCATAGTATTGGTCTTGACTCCTCTGTTTAAGTGAATTTGGGCAAGTTTCCTAATTTTCATAGACTTAAGTGTTCTCTAGTCTATAGTGAAGATGAGATTTACTTACATGATAGGGTTTGTAGGAGAAAAAGCATTTTGAAATAATGAAAAGAAAACTTTGTATTAATATGATTTGAAGGGCTGACAGAGGTAGTAATTAAATGGCGCATTGTCTGGATGTGAAAGAAAAGAAATACACATTGGTAAGTTACAGAATAGACAGGGGTATAGTTGAGAATAATAAGGGAAACAAAGAAGCCAAAGAACTTATATGCATGACACGTGAACATGAGCTAAGGGGGGCAATGCTGGAGGGAATGGGGGGTACCGGGAAGAGGGAGTTAAAGGGGTAAAAATTGGGACAGCTGTAATAGCAGCATCAATAAAATATTTTTTAAAATTTTGCCTCTATCCTCGGGATATGCAAATTTAACTTACAAAGGACAAATTAGCAAAAGAAATGACAGCTTTTATTAGCGAATGTAGTGGGAGCATACAAAAAAATGTGACTATCAAAACAGCTAAAGACGGGTTTATTGCACTTTGCTTTATTGAACTTCACAGGTGTTGCTTTTTTGCAAATTGAGACAAGACCCTTTACCAGCTAAAAGATGACTATTCACTTTGAGGTGGTGATGTGATCTGCAGTTTGGTCTGGAACCGAACTGCAGTATCTCCAAAGTATGCCTACATACACGTAACTTAATAAGACAAGGAGGAGGGAGAAAAGGCTTATGGGAAGAATATATGGGTTTCTAGGGGAACAGTGGGAGATACACTGTGTGATAATGTTTGTTTATGCGGTGAAAGTAGTCTTCTCCATCTTCTTTCTGGCCAATAAAATTCCCCCGAGGGAGGATTGATGGCAGTCTTACTCCTAGAAGTTCCTTCTTTACGTAAGTTTCAAAAAGTCTTCTTACTGCATCTGTTATACTCAAATATCTTTAGTTTAAAATATTCTTCATACCAACTCTGGGGGTTGAAGTGGATACCCACAGGTTGCTGTGAGAATAATTGAGGTAAATTTGGTGAAGTTGTTAGCATAACAATGCAAGAATATTTGCTGTTATTATTGGTTTGAAATGACCCTTTCTGCATTGATAGGGTAATTAGCAGATAGGAAAATTATGGTAATTTGTAGTTCTAATATTGACCCTTGTAATAGATACCAGTTTGCTTAATTACTGATTAGCATAAATGCTAATCAAGATTTGACACTGGTTAGCAAAATTATACAAGTTTCAGGTGCATAATTCCACAAAACATCATCTGTACATTGTATTGTGGTCAATACCCCAAGTCAAGTTTCCTTCTAGCACCATTTATATCCCCTATACCTTCCTCCCCACCCCTGCCATCACCACACTGTTGTCCCTGTCTATGATTTTCTTGTGCGCTAAATTCTTTCACCACCCCAATCCAGCCCTGTCCCCACAATAGCTGTCAGTCTGCTCTCTGTGAATCTGTCTCTGTTTTGCTTGTTACTTCATTTTGCTCATTAGATTCCACATTTGAGTGCAACCATATGGTAATTGCCTTTCTCTGACTGTTTATTTCACTGAGCGTAATGTTCTCCAGTTCCATCCATGCTGTGGCAAAGGGTAAGATTTCTTTTTTATGGCTGACTAGTATCCCATTGTGTAAATGTACCACAGTTGTTTTTTTATTTTTATCATTTCATCTACTGATAGACACTTGGTCTTCTTTCAAATTTTGGTTATTGTAAATAACACTACAATGAACATTGTTTCCTAATCCCTGCCCTGTTTCTCCATTTTGTCCCCTTCCACTTCCCAGCTGGTAACCCTCCCAATGATCCCTATACCTATATTTCTGGTCCTATTCTGGTTGTTTGCTTGGTTTGTTTTTTTCCTTTTTATTTTTCATTTTCCAGGTTCTGTTGATAGTTGTAAGTTTGTTGTCATTCTAATGTTCATAGTTTTTATCTTCTTTTTCTTTTTTTAATAAGATTTTAAAATTCATTATTTTTAGAGAGAAGGGTAGTGAGGGAAGAAGAAAAGGAGAGAAACATCAGTGTATGGTTGCCTTTCACTTGCCTCCAGCTAAGGATCTGGCTGGAGACCTGGCTTTGCAACCTGGGTATATGCCCTGACTGGGAATTGAACCAGTAACCTTTGGGTTTGCAGGCCAGCACCAATCCACTGAGTCACCAGCCAGGTGATCTTATTTTTCTTAAATAAGCCTCTTTAACATTTCATAGAATAAGGACTTGCTTAACAGATGAACAGAGTGCTAGCCTGACAGATACACAGGTTAAAATGATGGTAATAAAGATGCTAACAGACTTGACAGATATACTTGAGTATGGTAAACACATAAGGGAAAAAGTTAAGGCTAGCTCAAGTGAAACAAAGGAAAATACACACAAAACCAATGGTGAAGGGAAGGAAATGGGGTTCAAATAAATGATTTGGAACATAAGGAAGAAATAAATAGTCAACCAGCACAAAAAGTAGAAGCAAGAATGGAAAAAAATGAGAACAGGCTTAGGAACCACTGGGATGACTTTAAATGTGCCAACATCCAAATCATAGGAATGCCAGAAGAAGAGGAAGGGCAAGAAATTGAAAACTTGTGTGAAAAAATAATTAAGGAAAACTTCACAAAGTTGGCAAAGAAAATAGACATACAAGTCCAGGATGCACACAGAATCCCAAACAAGCTAGATCCAAATTGAACCACACCAAGGCACATCATAATTAAACCCCTAAAGATTAAAGATAAAGAATCTTAAAAGCAGCAAGAAAAAAGAAGAGAGTTACCTACAAAGGAGTTCCTATAAGATTATCAGCTGATTTCTCAAAAGTAACTTTGCCGGCAAGAAGGGGCTTGCCAGAAATACTCAAAGTGATGAAAAGCAAGGACCTATAGCCAAGATGACTCTGTCCAACAAAGTTATCATTCAGAATGGAAGGACAGAGAAAGTGCTTCCCAGACAAGGTAAAGCTAAAGGAGTTCATCATCGTCAAAATATCTTTTTGATCTCTTTCTTGATCTTATTGTTAACCCATTTATTGTTTAGTAACATGATATTTAGCCTGTATATCTTTGTGTGTTTTTCAGTTTTTTCTTATGATTGATGGAAGAGCTATCCATTGATGTCAATGGGGTGTTAAAATCCTGTATTATGAGTGTATTTTTGTCAATCTCTTTCTTTATGTCTGTCAAGATTTGCTGTATATATTTAGGTGCTTTTATGTTGTCAGGTTCAAAAATGTGCACAATGGTTTTATCCCCTTGTTGGATTGCTCCCTTTATCATTATGTAGTGTCTTTTGTCTCTTGTTATAGTATTTGTTTGGAAGTCTATTTTTTCAGATGCAAGATACCCTAGCTAGCTACCCTAGCTTCTTTCTCTTCCCAGTTGCATAAAGTATCTTCTTCCATTCTTCTACTTTTAGTTTGTGTGTATTACTCATTCTTGGAGGCAGCATATATATGGGTCTTGTTTTCTTATCCATTCAGCAGCTACCCTATGTCTTTTGATTGGAGCTTTTAAACCATTTACATTTAAAGTGATTATTGATAGGTATGTATTGATTGTCATTTTATTCTTTATAACTATGTCCCTTTGTTTCCTCCTCCTCCTCCTTTTCGTCCTTTTCCTTCTCCTTCTCCTTCTCCTTTTTTTCATCACTTTGAATATTTCATGACTGTCTGTGGCCATACCACCCTGAATATGCCTGATCTCATCCGAATATTTCGTGACAATTCCTTGTGGCCCGAAAAAATTTCTGTTGAAAATTCAGTTGTCAGTCTTATGGGAGTTCCTTTATAGTTAACTGTATGCCCCTTGATGCTTTTAAGATTCTACTTTTTGTTTTGAACCTTTGCCATTTTAATTATTATGTGTCTTGGAGTGGGTCTCTTTAGTCCATCTTGTTTAGGACTCTGTGCTTCCTGGACTTGTATGTCTTTTTTTTTTTTTTTTTTTTTTGACAAGGTCAAGGAAGTTTCAGTCATTTTTTTTTCAAATAGTTTTTTTTTTTTTTTTTTTAATTCCTTGCTCTTTCCCTTCTACTTCTGGTATGCCTATAATGTGGATGTTGTTAAACTTCATGTTGTCCCAATGGTGTCTTTAACTATCTTCAATTAAAAAAATTCTTTTTCCTTTTTGCTGCTCTGATTGGATGTTTGTTTCTACCTTGTCTTTTAAATCACAACCTTTATACAACGTATTGTTTATTACTTCCAGTGTATTCTTCACCTCAGGTATTGTATTCTTCATTTTGGAATGGTCCTTTTTAATTGTTTCTATGTTCTTTTACATGCTGCTGAACTTCTGGATAATCATTACTTTGTACTCTGTATCTGATAAATTGCTTGCCTTCATTTCATTTAGTTCTTTTTCTGGAGTTTTCTCCTATTCTTCATTTGGGACACATTTTTGTCTCCCCATTTTGGCTGCCTTTTTGTATCAGATAGATCTGTTATGACTCACACTCTTTTTGAGGTGTCCTTATGTATTATATTAGGTGTCCTGTTGATCACCTGAGTTGGGTGATCCAGAAATGTGCCTGTGTGGGTTATGTGGGCCCTCCTTTTTTAATTGAGTCTTCATTGCTATTGGCCCATTCATGTGTGGGATTGACCCTCAGACTGGCTGACTGTGAAACTCAAGCCTGACCATGCCATGTAGGCTGCTATGCAGGTGCTAACCACACAAAGTGGAATTTGCCTCAGCAGGGTTTGGTGCCAGCCAAAACTACCCTTTGGATATGCTGCTTGTAAGGCTTATTGAATCTAGCCCTGAAATTGTCTCATGCTAGCTCTTGGGTGCATTGGTTCTGTGCTTCTTGGGGAGGACTCAGGTGCAAACCAAAGTGAGATGCTGTCTGTGCCTGTCCCTTGGCAACCTCTTTGGAGCCACAAGCAATTTACAATTTATGGCTGCCTCTGCTGGACCTGGGTGTGCATGGAAAGGACCAAGGCTGAATTTTACCAGCACCAGGCCCAGGGGCAGGTCAGCAAAATCTTAAGGCCTTCTGAGATATGCCTCTTCCTGCCTCTGCCTGCTAGCTACCTGTCAGGATCAGTTACTGAAGGAGCTGATGGCTATACTTGAGTTGTATGAAGTAGGTTCATAGTGAGTCACCAGGTAGAACCAAGTGGTATTCACCAGATTCATACAGGTTTGATCTCCTTATCAATGCTGGGTCTGAGGCTACTTAGCAAATACCCCTTGGTAAACCAAGTCTAGCTACCACCTATGGGTGCTTACACACCTTTGCATTGGGGCAGGGTCACAAGGACTCATCAGGGTGAGGGCAGCAGAGTTGATTAGGCCCAAAATACCAAGATTTGGCTGTGTGAAGGGAGAGCTCTACTCTAATTGGGGATATGAGGAAACAATGGCCTTTGTTGAGGAGCCACATAGTTCAATCTATCCCAGATTCTGCCAGGAGCAGATGGAGCTCAGCACGGCAGTTCTGCTGGGAGCCAGAAGGATAGGCTAGTGGATCTCTGGTTAGGAGAGGTACCCATTTGGCTTCAGGGAGTTTGTAGGTGTGTGATCTCTGGCCCAGAGCCAGACTACTGGATCAGTACTGGATTTTGCCCAATTTCAGCAAGGCAGATGCACTAGGATTTAGGTGGGTGGGGCCTTTGGAGATGGAGACTGAAGGTGGGTTTGCCAGAAGCCTGGGGTATGGTTCTAGCTGATGTGCTGTGATGGGGAATTGCCAGTCAGGTTCATAGGAAAATGGGGAGAATAGCCTCTGCCCCCAAAACACACAACTCAGTTACTGACACCCTCTGAGTCTGCCCAACAACCTGGCCTAGGCAACTGACTCCTCAGTAGGGTGAAAACTCCATAGGGTTGGGTGAGAGGGAATCCAGAGGGTGGAGCTCTTGCTTTCTTCCAGGTTGATGTGGCAGGAGGGGAGTGCTCCATCCCAGAAAGATGGTGTTTGCAGTGTGTGGAGGAATGACTCGGCACAAGTATCCTAGAAGTTATCTGTTTAGCTCTCTCCCTGGAGCCACACACTCTAGACTCTCCTCACATGACTCTAGTGTGCTCTGCCCTCCCTATGCCAGAGCTCAGTGTAAGTGGCCTCACATGAAATTTTGGATGTTAGGTTTTTAAGAGTCTGCCTGTGACTCTGGTAGTCTCCCATCTCTCCATGGCTGACAGGAACCTTGCTGCTTTTCACATCCAGATGTTGCAGAGGTGCCTCTTCCCTGCTCTGATGTTCTGAGCTAGGGACCCCAGCTTGGAGTTTAGACTCTGCACTTCTCAGGGGGAACTTCACCCCCCCCCACCCCCCTGCAACTGAGCTATTACTCAGGAACCTCAGCTGCTGCCCATGGCAGGAAGGCCAGACCTTTACTACCAGTCTTGATGTGGTTTCTTTTGTAAATCCTTGGTTATGACTTCTCTTCAGCTAGGTTTTAGTTGTTTATTCAGTATGATTGTTCTATAATTTAGTTGTAATTCCAAGCAGGTGTAGCTTCCACCTACTCTGCCGCCATCTTGGATCTTCAGCATTTCTTATATAGTTGCTGATTCATTACTTTTTGCTTATATTCAATTAAACTTTAAACCTAACTTTTCAAAACCATGTTTTTTTTCCTGATTGCTAAATTTGCCTTAGAATTCATTGCAGTTTTCCTAAATAGTTTGGGTGACTCAAAAAAATTAACATCTGCTAAGACCTGTTTCTGTCTTTCCTAACTTCTTCCTGGCTTCCCCTAGATGCTCAGGAATGTCATTGGGGCATTTAGGGTGTTTTGAAAAATTTATATCCTTTTTATCTCATTTCATTTCTTTCCCCTCAGAGGAGAAGCATAAAAGGGATAGCTTTGTTTATGTAATACTCTCATGCTATCAGTTATTTATAAATGCTTAATATTTACTGGGCCACTATGGGTTAGTAGGAAAAGTGCATCTTCTCAATGAATATCATCTTTTTTTTTTGCTGTCTGATAATGTCATGGACACAAGGTCTGCATAGCTAGAGTGAGCAAAATCCTAGTGCATTTAGGATAGGTCATAAGATCTGGATATTAGGTTATATTGCTTACAGGAGATATGTAACTTCACTTAAGATTGCTTGAAAGAAGATAAATTGCAGTTATTTTCTGCTATCTAAATTTACCAGATAAATATTTGCTTTACTTTGCTTGGGAAAACATTACTCATATTAAAAATATCTTAGGTGTGGCCCTGGCTGGTAGCACAGTGGGTAAGGTGCCAGCTTGCAAACCCAAAGGTCGCAGGTTCGATTCCCCAGCCGGGGCACATTATCAGGTTGCAAACCAGGTCTCCAGTCAGGTCTGTGGCTGGAGGCAGCTGAAAAGCAACCATACATTGGTGTCTCTCTCCCCCTCTGCCTCTCTCCCTTCCCCTCTTTCTAAAAATAATGAAATAAAATCTTTAAAAAAAGAAAAAATATATCTTAGGTATTATTTATACAAATATGGTAGAATATAAGTATGCTTATTAATTCACTGCTTTAAATTGATAATTGCTATTTTATTTGTCAATGTTTTATTATAATATCAAATAATTGTTATAAATATATTAAAAGAATTACCTCTAGATTATAAAAATATACTGTATCTTATAAAAGTGCATTTAAAAAACACTTGAGTTGATCATTTGACATGGAAACATTATTCCATTTTGTATTCAAGTTGCCAAGAGGTAAATATTTCTTTAATTTAATTTTATTGATGTTGTATTACATCCATCCCCTTTTTGCTCCCCTCTGTCCCCCTCCCCACCCACCCATTCCCTCCAAAGTCAATTCCACCTGTTGTCCATGTCCATGGTTCCTTTCAAGAGGTAAATATTTAATGCCATCCTTTGAAGGCTAGTAAGTTTACAATTCATTGGACCACCAGGGGGAGTGAATTTTAGAGCTGAATACCTCACTGATTCTATAGTAGACTGGAATAAAATAAGGTCAACATCTATTTAGTTGACCAGCACTGCTAAAATACATAAAAAAGAACTGGTTTGGCATTCAGTCTTGTTAATATGATTATTAAATAATTTCAACATTTTCAATTAAACCAACCATTAACTTTTAAAATTATTAATTTATTTTTTATTATTTTTGAAGATTTTATTTATTATTTTTAGAAAGAAAGGAAGGGAGAAAGACAGAGAAGGGAAGAGACATCAATGTATGGTTGCCTTTCACCTGCCTCCAGCTACAGATCTGGCTGGAGACCTGGTTATGTGCCCTGGCTGGGGAATCAAACCAGTGACCTTTAGGTTCACAGGCCAGCACCTTACCCACTGTGCCACCAGCTAGGGCCAACCATTAACTTTTTAAAAAACAAGTTAATTTGCCATCTTATTTTTCTTCATACTAGAAAGCTAGAATTGAAATTATGACATGTTGGAATAGACATCAGTTTTAGTCTTGGGCTTTGCAAATGTTGAATTTGTTCCTAGTTTACTGGCATCTGTTACCATACAGGAGTTCTAGCAGACCTCTTTCTTAAGTTTTATCTGTCTCTTAAAAAGGAAGTTGAACCCTAATATGTCACTTAAAATATTAGCAACCCAAATCAGGGCATCATTTATAATAAATAGACAACAGGCTAGGTCTACAACCATAATTACTTGGGCAATTCAGGATATGAAGCACTAATTTTTCTAAATACCAAGATAATTGAGGGGTTATAGGTTCAATTAGCCTAAATCATCCCATTGGTTAACTATACAATTCAAATAATAACTCTTAACTCCAAACTTTATAATGTTAAGGCTTATTTTGAAAAAGTGGCTTTTGTCTAGTTTTGAGATAAAGAGTTGCCTCTTATTGAAAACTACTAATTAGTATTTGAACTACTTAGCATATATATTTTCCTGCTTGGTGGAATGTTAAAGGTCCCAATGATGATTTTAAATTTCTCATATTATACTATTATCCATTTATCCCCATAGCTCATTTTCTCCAGCTAACAGATCAATAGTCTGAAAACCTATCTTCTTACCTGAACAACTGACCCTTTCAGAACTCACTGAGACAAAGCCAGCTGTTAACAAGAGAAACCAGGAAAAGACCCAACTTCTGAAAGACTGATGAGCCATCATTAGTACAGAAAGTTTCCTGTAAAAGCTGCTCAACATGGGTTCTAGGTAAAAGTAGTTCCCCAGCCTTGGAAGACAGACTAAAAGCAACACCTGAATAGCCTGTCCCTAAACAATAGTCCATCCTTCTGACCTGCTGTTTAAAGGGAGAGATGGTACCTAGTAAGGGAACCTGGCACAGGTTAGGCAGGTGTTTTATTTCCCATGGAGTACTGGAATAGAATGAGAAACAGGACAGAGGCAAAAACTCAGCAAAAAAACCAGTGCCAAGAATTTAGGACCAATGTTGAAGTCTGTCATCATAGGCATCAAGTAGCCACACAGAATTTTTGATTCTCCAGCTTTTCCAAACTTATTTCTCTGCTTTCCCCATTTCAATGAATGCTTCCACTGTCCATCCCCCTTCCCAGACCTCCCATGTCAGACCTACTACTTCATTTCTCAACTCAAAAGATCTGCTCTCTTCTTTCATAATACAGCTTGATTACATATTAAAATTACATCGTAAATCACTGGCAACATAAAAGCTCATTTCATTTCCTTAAGGGCAAAAAGAAAATAATGTCACAAACACAGACTCATCTCTGCACTTAAGGAGATTGGAAATATTTATTTTATTTCCTGAGGCTGCAAAGATAGGGAGGGGGAAAGGTCTTCTCCCCCAAAGAGTTATTAGAATCTCATTTTTAATATTAAGAATAAAGGAAAATATTCTATATTAAAACAGGCTAATTGTTCATATCCAGCATTCAAATACCTGCTGGAAAACATGTTTTCAGACTGAAAGGCAGTACTGTATAATTCCCAAATAACAACAACAACAAAATAATGGGCTTTTTTCTTAATTTATTTTCCTAGTTAGTTTTTATAATCCCTTAAGCCTTTGGCAGAAATACTAAAATGATACTTTTTCCAGTATGGTCACCATCATCAAGTGTGAAAAGCAAGTTGCTGGCATGGTAAATTAGTTTGCACCTCCCCTCTGGTTGAGGGGAGATGAAGGAATGTGGAGAATTTGACACCATCATTCTATGTTCTCCAAATGATACCACATTCCTGATTTCCTTCTGATATTTTGGGGAAAAATAGTTTCTTTATATAAACTATTAATAGATACCAAAAATATGACAAAGTTGTTAAAATGAAATTGTGTATATATAGTTGCATTCTTAAAGATAAGCATGCTAATCAAAAGCTATATAACATTAATAACAAACCCAAAAGCAAACAAAGATATTCCTCTGTATTCTGTTTTTCACCCAGCATCAAAAACCACCAATCTGTTAGTCATTTTCTTGTACATTATTCTGTATCCACGTTTTCTGCATCTGATGGGCTCCCTGGAGTTTAGTTCATTTTCTCTGTGACATTCTCTACAGATAAATATCATCGGCTGCTGCCTTGGTGGCATTGTTAGTCCTCACATAGCATCAGGAACCCCTCCCTCTGTCCTTCCAAATGGATGTGGCTCCTTCTTGTGTCACAGCCAACCTCCTGATTTTCAAAAATCATTTGAGTATAGATTTTTCTTGCCTGTTCCACCAAATTCCATTCTTAGTTAAATACCAAAGGTTATCATTTTGTGATGAACATAGAGAATCTCTATACAAGGTTCACGAACATCCCTTTATGATCAGAAAGAGCTAATGTGATTAGGTATTCTACATGTATTCTTTACTAGCATGTATCCTGGGGAATTGAGCTTATTAATATATTTTGTTTGGTTTGGTTTTTAATGAAACTCAGGAACTGCCCCCTAATGTTTTATTAGCACACAATATATGCCAACCCTTGGGGTAGATACCTTGAAGAGTAAGATATAATCCCAGAACCTGAAAATTGTGGAGTCTACTTGAATAGAAACACCTGAACATTTTAAACCTCCAATTTGCCCAATGAAAACATTTTTTGAGAGGAGTCCCCCAAAGAGGCAATAGAGACATCTATCAGAGGTTAATAGTATTTATATTTGTGTGCTACGATTACAGGTACTTTCATCTTTCTAAGTTTTTACTTTGTTTTACATAGCACATAGTTAATGTGTTGTAAGAGGGAAAAATAAACACTAGCTTTTTTAAAGAGATGAACAAGATCTCACAAGATTTTTTCATAATTGCATGCTCAATTAATATTAGTTAAGTGAATTAGTACATTTTTCAAATTCTCAAACTCTTCTTCTTTAAAAACATTAAGGATATTTATTTCAGCTTGAAGTGACCTTTCAAATTTCCTGCAGGGGAGTTATTCTGCAAACTTTATCCTCAACATTTAGAAACCACTGACAAGTATGAAAAGAGCTTGATAAATCCTATGAATGTTATATTGTACCCAAAAGATAAGGGAAGGTAATTTGTTTTCCTTCTTCTCACTTTTAGAAAATTCTATCAACAAACACCACTAGTGTGTAGGACATAAACATAATGTCATCATCACTTGGTCTTAATTTTCAAATGCTGAAGTCTTCCACCAATCCTGGTGGGAGAGATTAGAAAAGAGAATGCAAAAAATGTTTATCTAAGCTGTAGGATGTAAAGATAAGTAAGTGTAATGAAAACCAACCATAAGTTACTAGAACATTTTGATCTTGATCCTGGGATAAAAAATTTCAAAACATAGTCTGTAAGTCTAGTTAGTTGGCTGAATGGTGAGAGCTAAGGAGTGTAATGTTCCAACTTTAGACAGTCCACTCACTTTATTTCTTTTGCCAGTGGCTATGTTGCTAAACTAATCAGCCTTCCTACATAGATATGCCATGGTGTTAAGGAAACCTGATAATAGTAACACGGTATCATCATGAGAAAAGAATTCAAAATACATGCTTTAAAAACAGTGGGTGAGGAGTGCTTTGACACCAATATTGAGGTCAATATTGGAGGACAATGGAAGGGAGATAGGGCCTTTCCTAGGGAACCTGCCTAGTTTGGGCAGCATCATGAGCAATGGGACCTGTGTAAGAAACCGATGAAGGGAGGTAGGACTGTACCTGTGGGGCCCCTGAGACAGGGCCTTGTCTCACCTCCCAGTTTGAGGAGAGACAAAGATATTGACACCAATATTGAGGGCAGAGCCAGGGAGGGGTGGCAGTATTTGTTAGTAAAATTCTCAACTGAATGGATATATGCCACTAAGATATTTAGAATTCCATTAAAGAGACAAGAGACACAAAGAACAAGTGAATGAATAAGATATATCATGCCTTTTATTAGTCACCCACTCTTTCTTATTGCCATGTCTTACAGATACAACCTGACTAAATTTACTGAAGCTCAAAACATTTACCTACTACTTTTCTCTTTTCCTGTTCTTTTTTAAAACAATGTATCCGACTACTTCTTGCCTGGGACTTCTCTAATGCCATAGTGGAGGCTAGCAGAATTGCACAGACTCATACATGTGCAACCAAGAAGTACAAGGGAGTTATTGCCAGTAGATCCATCTTTAATCAGTGGGGTACAGGAGCTTATAAGTAAATATTTCCTCTTTTTATTTCCAGGTGGATTTTCAGAGGTGCATTTTTTAAGGCCCATTAGACGATCCAGGTGGGGCCTGGCATCAGTTACTCATAGTGTTGGCCACTTCCATAAATTATCTATGAACTGGCTCTCCCTCCTTCTCTGTCCCAGTCCCCCAGTCTCTCAATCATGCTTCTTAGGATCATTTCCACCAGTATGCAAGTCTATGTCTTAGCCCTTTTTATGAGACAACCAATGTCCGATATGAGGCAGGGAGAAATCAAAGTGATAATCAGGCCATAGCCAATGAAAAGTAGTTGCAAAGAGAAACCAAGAGATGGATTTCAGAGATTTTAGAAAAGACTGGGTAAAACAGCAATAAAGCACTGAAGAATGAGAACGGTGAGCTTGGAGGGCAAGAGGGTGGATTCTGTTCTACATGAGGTCCTAACTTAATGTTAATGTCCAGCAGGCAGGTGGGACGGAGCTTTAGGAATCAAGTGCAAATTGAAATCTTGAGAGTGAATGAGCTTCAAAAGGAGACTTTATGAAGAGATGACCAGTGGGCTATAGATTGAATTTCGGATAATCATGAGATTTCAGGGGTCAAGAAGTAAAACAAAGGGAAGTATTGAGCACTCAGGAGAAAACTTTAGGGATTTGTGTAATGGTGGGTGAGTAGAAAGACCATACAGTCCAGTTCTACAATCAGGTCAGAGGCCAGGCTCAAGAGGCTTACAATTAAAATAGATAAGATGCAGGGAAGGGATGGAGATGGTAAAGTAGATGGGGTACTGTACAGATAATTACTGTACAGATAATATATGGAGATAATTCACTCCTGACACACAATAGCTTGCTATAAATGAACAGAAGGAGAGAAGTTAGAAGCTTGTAGATCCAAGTAATGTAAATTTTCCCCAGGATTTAAAAAAACTGAAGAAAGGTAGTGGAGACAACCTCTGTATAAAAAATCCTGAGGTTATTTTATTTCTAAAAAATCGTTATTGAAATCAGTCATTAATTACATTAAAAATCTGAGATTTATCTAACTCTCACACTTTAATGCCTTTTTATTCTTATACTAAAAAAAAAAAAAAAAAAAAAAATCCATGAATACTCATAAGCACCATCCCTAAGAAGTAGATCTACAGAATGGCATTATTGAAAAAGACCTCTCTTCCAGAAAGTATTGGAAGAATTCCACTTGAATAAATATTGCATAACTCTCAGCCTACTTTTACATACCCATATTTGTGTTACACTAATCCAAGTTTCTAAAAAAAGGTTTTTGTACAGCTGAACAGCATTTCTGAAATACTGCCAACCCTATCTTGTGATTGGAGTTCTTTGGTATAAAACAGGTTAGAAGAGGTGGGATGCCAAGCAGGTATTTAGAGTTTGATTTGGATGTTTTATATTTAAATAAGTCATGGTTTAGATAATCTGTTTCTATAAAAATGTTTTCAATATGCAATCTGATCATATTCTACTTTTCCATTAAATTTTTTGTTTTGGCCCTTTCAAACCTTCTGCTTTTAATCTAAAGGACAATTTATCACAGCATACTTAGATTTTAGCATACAACACCCCTCTAGGGAATGTTTCTTATCTGTTGGACTTACACTTTGGATCAAATAGTTAACTGTATGAGTGAGATTTGAGACAGTGGCTAGTTGCCCACAGAAAATGAATGCGCCTTACAAACCACAAGCTGTTTGTTCAATTAGCTATTATAAGCCTGTTGTTTATCTACATGAAATAACTATGCCAATCAAACTGTAATTCATTTGCAGAAGGTTTTTTCCCCTACTTTAATTCTCCTGACCATTATATTATCTTGTTTCAATTGATCTTAAGCTACTGCTGATTTTTCTCTCCTTTTTAAAATTTTACATATTTTAGTTTTACTTACTCAACTTGTGGACTGAAAAACACTCCACATAGTATTTTAAATTTACTTTTATATGAAGCTTTTTATTCTTTACTCATAAGAAGTGCAAGTTTCCTATTGATAACAAGATTAATTTTTTTGCAACCTCATCATTCAGATAGAACCACTATTGACATTTTTGTTTATATGATGCCATAATTTTTATATGCCTATATATGAATAATTTTAAAAAATGTGATCACATAGACCATATCCAAAACTTGCATTTTTCATTAACCTATATCAAACATACAATCACCCTACAACATGGCTTATAGTAAGTACATTATAAATGTTCTATATTAAATGTTTAGTGTTTCCCATACTGTGATCAGTAACTGTTTAGTTAAATCTTTCCCTATTTCCTTAATTAAAATATATCACTACATTATGTCTGTATTTTTAAAAAATTTTATTGTTGTTGTATTACATCCATCCCCTTTTTGCTCCCCTCTGTCCCCCTCCCCACCCACCCATTCCCCCCAAAGTCAATCCCACCTGTTGTCCATGTCCATGGTTCCTTTATACTAGGTTCTTATCTAAGCTGCTCCCCTTTCTTGCCTCTGCCTCCCTTATGTCTGTATTAAAACCCTTATTTTCCAGTAACAGAAACTGATTTGAGTTTAACAAAAAAGGGGAATATATTAGAAGAACACGAGTATCTTGACAACTCTAAAGATAAGGATATTGCTGGAAACTTTCTCTTTTTTTCTTAGATCAAAATAAAAAAAATTCTCACCTAAGGATATGTTTGTTGATTTGAGAGAGAGAGAGAGAGAGAGCGCAATACATTGATGTGAGAGAGAAACATTGATTGGTTACCTCCTGTATGCACCCCAACTGGGGACTGAACCTGAAACTTGGGTATGTGCCCTGACCAAACTTTTGGTGTACAGGATGATGCTTCATCTAACTGAGCCACCTTGACTAGGGTTGGAAACATTCTCTTGATTCCTGTGTATACTGGTTTCTGCATTTCTGATTCATTACCTCCCTCTCACCTAACAATCTTCCTGTGCTTTATACTACCTAGATAAAAGCATAGCACATTGGGATGGTGAACACACAGTATGATATACAGATGATGTATTATAGAATTGTACCCCTGAAACCTATAGAATTTTATTAACAAATATCATCCCAATAAATTCAACTAAGCAAAACAAAAAACAAACAAGAGAACAAACCCATGGCCACAGACAGCAACCCAAGTTTATATGTCACAAGTCCAGCCATCCTGAGAAAAAACTAAATCAATTCCAATCCTTCCTCATATCTCTACCTCATTAATCATTTCAGACTTCCAAGATTAATAGATGTTCACCTTCAAGGGTAATGTCTGATGGATATGGATGGCAGGAGTCACCCTACAGCCATGCAAATGATGGGGAGGAAAGAGGAACTGGGGAGAAAATCTATAAATACTATCTCATTCTCATTACACTTATTTTTATTTGGAGATATTTATTGCAATAAATTGTTACTGTTAAACTAGTGAAAGAATTTATTTTTTCCTTTAATAAGGATAGATCTTTCTAAAAGTGAGTTAATTTTATCTAACAGTAGATTGTGATATCTTCATAGGTTTTTGAGTTATGCATCTGCAAAGGAAAAACCAGCCTTTTATAAGCACTTTCTTTGGTGACTCACCTGGAAAATTGTCTATTGTCAAAGTCATAAGGTAAGAAAATTCTATGATGGAAAATAGTCTTAAATTTTGTCAACCATTCTCTTCTAGATTTAACACTTTAACATATGTAAAACAATGTTTTTCATATTAGGAATTTCATGGTAGTTACAAGAAAAATACATCTAGTATTTAAAAATGGAACATTAATATTTATATGGTAAAATCATGACCATATAAGTAAATCTAAACTTTCTATGGATTTTCATTATGCAATTAAAAAATGTGTTTCCACAGGAGAGTGAAATCCTCTAGTCAAGTATGTTGAAAACTTTTGAAGAGGGGGTACTTAATAGGATGGAAGGCCCAAGGCAAACTAGGAATTGTAGAATTTCATCAGTTCTATGTTTTCTAGTAAAGCTTATAATGTTGCATAAGTCTGGAATTTCTACATTTCTTTTTTCAATTATTATCTATTGCTACATAACAAATTACTCCAATGTTTAGTAGCTTAAAACCCCAAATATTTATTATCACACACAGGAATCCAGGGGGAGCTTAGCTGGGGGGTTCTGGCCCAGGGTCTCCTGACGTTGTCAGCTGGACTGCAGGTATCTGAAGGCTTCATTTAACGGGGGAGCTGCTTCTTAGCCGGCACATATGAATAGTATCAGGAGGCTCATTTCCTCACTACATAGGCTTCTCCATGGGATTGCTCATGACATGGCAGCTCATTTACCAGTAGCAAATTATGTAAGAGAAAAAGAGATTATCTTTCTTTTAGAAAATTAATTATCTAAGGGGATGGGGTGCATAGAAGCTACACTGTCTTTTGTGACTTAACCTTGGAACTACCAAACTATTGCTTACCTTTGTCATATACTATACTACTGACCATGAAGAATTAACTCTACCATAATGCATGAACACCAGCAGGTAGGAATCCCTGGGGGTCAACTTGGAGGCTGGCTACCACATATACTGTCAGATCTTGAAAATTACCCTCAAAACTTGATTTATATTTGTACCTCTGGAAACCTTCTTTTTTTTGATACTCATAATAATGTTAGAAATCAATTATATTTTTAGAGTTTGCATGTAGAGGCTTTCTTCAAATATTCCTAAATTTCAGGGTTGGGATTCAGCAGATTTTCACATTTTTACCAATGATATAAATCCTAAATTATATATATTATGCTTATTTAAAAAAACAAGCTGATTAAATGTCTCTCTCTATGCCACATTCATTCGTTTATTGACTCATTTAACAAATAATTATTAAGTTCAGGGAACTGTGTTTTCTTTATTATTCTAATATGTCACCCCCAGTTCTTGCCCCTGTTTTTAAAAACAGCTTTATTAAGCCCTGGCTGGTAGCACAGTGGGTAAGGCGCTGGCCTGCGAACCCAAAGGTTGCAGGTTCGATTCCCCAGCCAGGGCACATAACCAGGATGCAAACCAGGTCTCCAGTCAGGTCTGTGGCTGGAGGCAGGTGAAACGCAACCATACATTGATGTCTCTCTCCCTCTCTGCCTCTCTCCCTCTCTGCCTCTCTCCCTACCCCTCTTTCTAAAAATAATGAAATAAAATCTTTAAAAAAAAAAACCAGCTTTATTAATATACATGTCATGTATCATACTAGTTGCTCACTTGAAGTGTCAAGTCCCCTATTTTTAACTATATTTTTAAAAACAAAAGTCCTAGCCCTGGCTGGTAGCACAGTGAATAAGGTGCCAGCCTGTGAATCCAAAGGTCGCTGGTTCAATTCCATAGCCAGGTTGCAGGCTAGGTCTTCAGCCAGGTATGTAGGTGGAGGCAGGTGAAAGGCAACCATACATTAATGTTTCTCTCCCTCTCTGCCTCTCTCCCTTTCTCTCTCTGGAAATAATAAATAAAATCTTTTAAAAAATTAAAATAAAATAAAAGCAAAGCTCCTGACAATATCTAAAATTAGGCAATCCAGGCTATTTGGCCACTCTATGAACTTAAATAAGAAAGTCCATCCTTAAGGCTCCTTGAATACATGTTCTTCTACTGGAACAGACAGGAAGACACAAATGTCTTATTTATTCTTCCTCTGACTGCGCTGCAGAACTCTGGAAACTTTGTAAAGGTGTTAATTTTATAGCATACAGGACCAAACAAGTAACTTTGGTGGCTGGAAGACCTATTTACTGGGATAAATTCTTCAATCACAGTCCTGTTATTTCCTCCTAAGAACAGGTAAGCCAACTCAAGCCCCAAGTGACTATAAAAGACTACGATAATTTGGTAAAAAGACCAAATTATCAGCACACACAAAATAATGCTAGTCTAGATAATCCAATGACTAATGAATGGAAGTTGCATTTTCATTAATGATACCCCAGAAAGTAAAAGGTATTTTCACATCTTTTTCAAAAAGTATTACAAAGCATAAAATAAAGCAGGTGGTTGATCTTAACTAAAATGTATTATATATTCTTTTGTTTCCCTCTTTTGGGGTAATTATTAACTATTTAAAAATATACAACTAGTACATGTATATTGCTGAAAAATGGAGAATACACAAAAGTACCAATAGAATTAGTAAGCACCCTTACTCCTGTTATATTGGTGTATATCCTTTAAAAAAAAAACCCAAATTTGAAGGGGTATACATCTACAGAAATTATAAATGGGAGATCACAACCTTTAACAATATGTGATTAAAAACCGGGCCTGCATTAATATTTAATACCCAGATTATTTCTACTTACTGTGCAGTCGGCCCACTGTGATCTCCAGGAGGTACCCACCACCTCCTTCCCTCCCTGCCTGCCTGGCTCCCCTGGGTCCTGCTCACGGACTGGAATGCTCCCTGAAGGAGCCTCCCCATCACCATCACTAATGGTGCCCCTTGCTTGTGTGAAGGACCTCCCACCTCAATGCTTAGAAGGCTGCCAGCTACCCCACGGGCATCACAGCAGCATTGACATGTGCGATGACTCTAAAGAAAACCAGAGCAAACAACTTTTTCTGTTTTTCAGAGCTCAGCTCCTAATTTTCTGCCTGCAAACTTGCAACAAATACCCACACTTATCCATAAGAACGAGTGGCATTTTTAGGATCATGAGCTCTCAATCCCAATGTATAAAACAGAATATTACTCTCAAACAGAATAATACCTGTCACATTAAATACCATATGCATGTAAGCCAAGAACACTTCGCTTACACATATAGGCAGCCTTTTATGTAAACCTCTTTGTACTAAAATTAAAGTTTTAGGGTCTCACCATTTCAGACACCTTCTATTCAGATAAGGGATCGGTTTAATACATAATTAAATGGCCTGTCTGGGATTTTCAGATCAAAGGCACAGTCTTCAATACCGTAAAAACAAACAAACAATAAAAACTAGTTCACTGCTTTGATAGTTTTGTAGGCTTTTATCTTCTCTATCCAGTTTTCAGTTGGCCAAGATTTAATAATGAGTTCAAAGTTCTTTTTCTTTGATTAGCATCTCATTTCCTACACTGACTACTCTGAGGAGGGTCTTTACTATGGGTGGAGTGGCAAAGAGGGACTCTATTTTCATGCTTTGGACCTATGTATATATTTAAATTGTTGTAGTGAGAATATATTCCTAATATACTTATATAATTTAAAAAATTGCCAACATTACCATCACCACCACCAACAAAAAAAGGTAGAAAATTGGCCTCAAACAGATTGAAGCATTCAGAGTGGAGCTCATGGTATAACTATTTCTTTTTATTTTTTAAAGATTTTACTTATTTTTAGAGAAAGGGAAAGGGAAGGAGAAAGAAAGGGAGAGAAACATCAGTGTGCTGTTGCCTCTTATGTGCACCCAGCAGGGGACCTGGCCTACACCCCATGCATGTGCCATGACTGAGTAAAGAACTAACAACCCTTTGGTTTGCAGGCCAGCGCTCAATCCACTAAGCCACACCAGCAGAGGCTTTTTAAAAAAATTTAATCTCTATTATATTTTTCCCATTACCATTTAGGCTTTTATAACCCCCTCCCCTTAGTAATCACCACACAGTGTTGTCCATGTCCATGAGTCCTTTTTCCTTTTTGCTCAATTTCTCTATGCCCTGCTCTCCACTCAACATCAATGAGTCTTGTCCTTATTTTCCTATATGACTTCACTCATATATGACATCTAATGAATAAACTGAACTTCAGAAGGTGTATTTAGACAGAGGGGAGTAAAAAAGTGATGGATGTAATACAACAACAATAAAATTAAATTAAAAAAAAAAGAAGGTGTATTTATTTCTAATGCATGGTCCACTGGGAATACTAGTTCAGAAGTCAGTTACTTGGCTTGTGACAAAGTTACACTTGGCTGTGCAATCCTTGGGCATGTCATTAACTTCCCTGTTTCCCTCATCCCATGTCAGGTGGAATGATGAAGCCTCTTGGAACTCCACCATTCTCTAGTGTACATGACTCTTGTTTGAATGCTCTAGTTGTAAGAAATGTTGACACATTGTTTAATTTCTCCAAATAAAATGTGATTTCTTAATTTTTCTTTTACTAGGTTAAGGGGAAAATTCATCATCAACCTTTTTTTTTTCAAATTTTGCTTCCCTTATTACAGGATTCTGTCAGAGTCCCAGAGACACTGTGCAAGTCAAACACCTAGCAGACCTACTGATCATTGACTCTCAGCACTGTTAACATGCTCCTTGTTCAGTTCTATAAGGTCTTAATCAGATGTAGCTCAGCTTCTTTTTACCTTATTTTGATCACAAGGAACCTTTAACAACCCTCCAAGAGAGTTCCTTAAAGTTTATTGCCATCTCCCCTGTACTGTTCATTTGTCTCTTTGCTTGTGGCCGTGTTCCTGCTGCTCTTTTTTTGTTCTTTTAATATTCTAGAGGGCTGAAAGTCTGCAAGTTACATTTCCCAGGGCTCCTTGCAGGCAAGCTTCTGGTTTGCGTGGCTAATAGGAGGCACCGACAGGATAAAGTGAGGAAAAGGGATTCATCAGTGCCTTCTAGTTTCTGATAGTGCCCCAGGCAGTGAGATGGTATTTACTGCAGTAATGGTTATTGCCAAAATTCCACCTCTGGTCAGGGCAGCACCTCCTCAGCAGATCTAGAGCTGACAGCAATTGTGTCCCACTTGGTACAGTGGCAAGTATGGGCTGAGGAACCCCAGCTCAGGAGCATTGGCAATTTTTATTCTTTGGACTTATTCTTATTTTTGATCCTCTACCTTCCCTAATTTCCTGTTTTCTCTCATTTATTACTTTTCTAACCAATTGCTTGGATTGAAATTTTCCCTAATTGGAGTAGTTAACTTGGTTTTTGTTTTCTTGACTAGGAACTGGTTAACAGACTCTCTCTTTTTTCTGCCCAGTATCCATGAGCCACTTGAGCACAGGCCTGGTTACATCTCTTACGGGACTCAGTGTAGGAGTAAGACGCTATCCCTGCTGTTCTTAGACCCCAGAAAAAAAACAGAGTTAGTTAGGATTCTTACGTTGTAGATTTTTAAAAACGCAATGGAGGAATCAAGAGAAATTGAAAATTTTATTATAAGATTGCAAGTGTGAGCCGCGGAACTTTAGTGCCAGGATATACTGAGGCCTCCATAACGTTGGATGGAAACACTGCAGGGAACTGTGTCCATTGAGTTAGTGCTACATAACTAACCATGACTTAGTGTTGTCTAATAACCATCCTGGACTTAGAAATTAGTCTTATTTTTCATAAGACTATGGGTTGGTTGAATAGTTCTGCTCATTTGGGCTGGAATTGGCTGGGTTTTTTAATGTCCCTTTGGTCAGGTGGTATGTTGTAGGAGCTGGCTTATTAGGATGGCTCTAGATGGGGCATCTTATTCTTCTTATCCTTCCAGCAAGATAGCCAAATATGTCTTCAGGGAGTGGATGGGTCAAAGAGAAGAACTGTAAACATGGAATGCTTTTTGTGATCCAAGCTTGAAATTGGCACTCTGTCATTTCCACCAAGTTGCAAGTCCAGCCCAGATTTAAGACATGAGATGCTCATTTCTGTTTCTTGATGGAAAGAGTTACAAAGTCATACTTTTGAGGGAGATGTATCCAGGAAGAGGACTGAAAACTTGGGGCCACTTTTGCCACCTGTCTACTACAGTAAACCCAGGAAGTCATGTCTGCTTTTCTGTGAAGTTTTGCTTTATTTTTCTTTCATGGGTACCAGTTTTCTCTCTTACCCATTCCATGTGGTAGAAAATGGCCACTTCTACCAGCTTCCAAGTTTATGTATGCACTATTCAATAAGATAGCCAGGCTAAAACTCTTGACATACTGGTGCTCACCCCTGCATCAAAAAAAATGGTATCTAGAAGATAGGATCAAACTGGTACTCTCACTATAGCCATATGGAAAGAAGGAGAGTAGAGAATAGTTATGAGAGAAGGAAGCAGCAACCCAAATATAGTCCAAACAGAGCCATAACACTTACAAATGGTTCTCAGGTGTCTTCAATTTTGCTTTTAAGAAAAAGATCTTTATGTAACTCTCACTTAGTTTGTGAAATGAAGGAGGAAGATAACTTTCTGTTGGGAGCAAGAATGTGAGTTCTGGATTAAGATAGCTGTGGTAGCTCCAGTCTGCCACATCCTAGTCATGTGACCTTGGAAAAATTCTTGACCTCCTTGTGGTCCAAGTACATTAATTATAAAACTGGAAAGATAATAATTCTTACATTATAGATTGTTGTGAGCACTTAATAAGAAAACACATACTGTCCACAAAACATAGTAAATGTTTGATAAATGTCATTGACTGATACTGTCATTAACACTAAAAATATGTGTTGAATGCTTGGGTATAAAAATATAGCAGTAGAACTTCTGGTCAAGATGGTGACATAGGTAAACATGGCTTGCCTACTTGCATAACCACATCAAGTACAACTAAACTGTATAACAACCATCATTCAGAATCATCAGAAACTGAGCCAAATGGAAGTCTTACAACTACAAAATTAACTACAGTGAGACAAGTAGGAAGGGCAGAGATGCAGAATGGGCTGGTCCAATGCCTATGTGCAGTGAATAAGAATTAGAGGGAATGTCTCAGGCATGAGGAGTTCCAGATCCACACTAGGTCCCCAGACCACAGTTCCAGTGCCAGGAAGATATGCCCTGGCTAGGAAATGGAGGCTGTGAAAGAGAGAAGCTTCTGGAGACCCAGGAAGTTCTTCTTAAGGGCCCATGCACAAATTATGAGGAATAACTCCCACTGAGCTGCAGCACAGGGGGACAACAGATTGAAAGGCATCAGAGACATATGGAGAGCAACTAAATTGTTCAGCATCAGGGTAAAAGCTAGGGGGACAGCTTTCTCCCAGACAGAAGAGCTGGCAGAAGCCATTGTTCCTTTTCTGAGCCCTTCCCCCATATAGCCACAGAGCCAGCAGGCAGGCACCATATCTGAGACTTGATTAACCTGTCTTAAACTATTTGCCCCACCCTGGTGATTCCCTGAGACCCTGCCCTACCTAATTTTCAAGTCCACCCAAGTTGTTTCCAGTGGCTTTTTAAAAATTATTACAAATGACTTGTCTTGTTTCAAAATTTCCTCAATCCTCTCAAACAAGCAGCATCTGTCTTTAGTGAACCCTGTATCTCTTATTAAGTGGCTTCAGGACCAGCTCTAGCAGCAGCCATACTTGGTTCACAGCTTAGCCTCACTTGGGCATCTCCAAGCTCAGGATAAGTAGCAACAATCCGTAGTTCACTTTGTAGCTTATGTTGTGTGGCTCTGGACAGAACACAGGTGGTCTGACCTTAAATGTACCAATAGCAATCAAGGCTCAACTATAACAGGAGGGTGTACATAGCCCATACAGTACCCAGCTTGGGTAATAGGGGAGGCTGAGTCACTTGATCCTACAGGGCACCCACTACATTAGGCCACTCTACCAAGCTAGGGAGGCATGGCAGCTCTACCTAATACATAGATATAAACACAGGGAGGCTGCCAAAATGAGGAGACAAAGAAACATAGCTCAAATTAAAGAACATGTCAAAACTCCAGAAAAAGAATTAAATAAAATGGAGACAAGCAATTTACTAGAAACAAAGTTCAAAACACTGGTTATAAGGATGATCAAGAAACTAAGTGAGAACTACAATAGAATAGAAAAGGTCCAGTCAGAAATGAAGGATATACCAATTGAAATAAAGAACAATTGATGGGGAATCAACAGTAGAGTGGATGAGGCAAAGAATCAGATTAGCAATTTGGAATCTAAGGAAGCAAAAAACACCTGATCAGAACAGCAATAAGAAACAAGAATCCCCCTGCCCCTAAATGAAGATAGTGTAAGGAACCCCTGGGACAACTTCAGGTGTATCGACATTCGCATTATGAGGGTACTGGAAGGAGAAGAGAGAGAGCAAAAAATAGGAAACTTATTTGAAAGATAATGACAGAAAACTTCCCTAACTTGGTGAAGGAAATAGACCTACAAATCCAGAAAGTGCAAAGAGCTCCAAACAAGATGAATTCAAAGAGGCCCACATCAAGACATTTCATAATTAAAATGCCAGAATTAAATACAAAGAAAAATCTTAAAAGTAGCAAGAGGAAAACAGTGACCTACAGGAGAGTTCCCATAAGACTGTCAGCTGATTTATCAAAGAAAACTTTGCAGGCTAGAAGGGATTGACAGGAAATATTCAAAGTGATGAAAATCAAGAACCTACAACCAAGATTGCTCTACCCAGCAAAGCTAAGATTTAGAATGGAAGGACAGATACAGAGCTTCTCAGACCAGAAAAGCTTAAGGAGTTCATCACCACTGGGCCAATATTATATTAAAGGGTCTTTTTGAATAATAATAATAAGTCAAAATATGAACAATAAAGTGGCAATAAATATATATCTATCAATAATTGAATCTAAAAAACAAAATAAACAGCAAAACAGAACAGAATCATAGATACAGAGAACGTTTTGATGGTTGCCAGATAGGAGGGGTGTTGGGGGATGGGTGAAAAAGGTGAATGGATTAAGAAGTACGAATTGGTAGTTGCAGAATAGTCGTGGGATAAAGGGAATAGAATAACTAAAGAACATTTATGCATGATTCATGCACATGTACAATGGTGTGGGGGTTGTCTGAGTCAGTTGGGGGAGGGGAGCTGGGTGGAGAGGGAAAAAGCAGGGAAAGTAAGGGACATCTGTAATACCATAAACAGTAAAATATAATTTAAAAAAAAAAGAAAAAATTCAGCAGTGTAGTATTTGTGATTTCTATTAACCCTCATTGTAAGATTTACTTACTAAGTGCTGCTAGTGACCCCTAATTTAAAATTAAATTAAACTCATCATAGAATATCCTCACGGGAGATCCCAGATTTGTTTTTACCATTGTGACCATTAGTCATCTTTTCAAAGCATTCTTTCAAGTTTTTGTGTAGCCTTACTAGAGACACAAAAAGTTAATTCAAAAGTGTACAAAACTCAGGAAGGCTGAGTTGTCACTGATAAAGCAAATGACTTTCTGCTTGAAAAGCATATCATTTTGAAGAAAAAATTACCCTTATTTAATTTTTCTCTAACTTTCACACAAAACCCAGAAATTTGGAAAAGTTTATGATTTTGTTATACCTGGAAAAAAAGAAAAATATATTGTAAGATTCCATATAGGTAATTTAAATCATACTATAAAAGAACACAAGTAGATAGGAATTAAGAAGACACCAAATCAGGACCTTGTTTTAGCAAAAATAGGAAAAATTGTCCTTTTATTCTTTCAATTTTTAATGTAATATAATTTTGTTAAAGATATTGCATTCAATGAGGTTCAGTTTAAACAATGAGATTCAGTTTAAAAATATGTGCAAGATGTTATGAAAATGTATTGAAAAAGCTTTTTTTGTTTTATTTACCACACCTACATTCTTAGTGCACAATCACATAGGAAGCAGTTAAGACTGAAGGCAATCATTGTAATGACTCATTTCTTTCCTTCTGTTTTTAATCCTTATCTTGGGACCACAGATTGATTTATTGTTAGTAAGTAATTGTACATCTTTTATGGAGCACCTTGAAATCTTCTGGCATGATAAAAAACTGCCCAGTGTTAGAATTCCCAAACAAAACCAAGTTTTGTGACTAAGTCCTGTTTTTTCATGTAACACTTCATATGTGCTACTAGAAAGTAACTAAAAGCAGCAAGTAACTAGAAAAAAGATCAGAGCCAAGCACTTAATAAATACAATAAGTTAATTTAAATAAGAGAATTCCCTATAGTGTAATCTATTTATATAACTGTTATTTCACTTCTAAAATATGTGATGAACATGTCTTACTGTAAATTCTACGTAATCTGATGCTTATAAATTTTATTTTTCTTCTATATTGACCTTGATGCCAGTTTATTTTCTCTCTGCATGAAGTGCAACGTGTAGTTTGAAACCTATGAATAATTTCATTTGGGTAAAGGTCCAACTAAGATTCAAGAAATTCCTAAGACAGATATTAGGCACAACTGATTTGATTATTAATACAGAGGTAAAATGTGTGGTATGAAGTGTGCAAGAGACTACTACTAGTTTTCCCCCCAAATCCCTTTTCCACTAACTTCCTGTTAATAAAGCCCCTCATATTCATCAGGGTACATGGCTGCCCCAAATGAAGGCTGCATTTTGCACCCTCCCTTGCAGCTGCCTATGGCCAAGTAATTCAGTTTTGCATAATAGGATCTAGATGGCAGTTATGTATGACTACCTCTGGACCTTCATTTGTGAGAAAAATAAACCACTAATTCCTTACATCCCACTTCCTACCTGTCTGTCTCTCATTGGATAAAGTGATAGTAGGAGGTGACAATAAACTGAGTTCTTTGTCATTAGGTACAACAAAAATAAAGGACCGGAGAGGAAACTAACTATACCTTGGTCTGCAATCATAGTGAAAGCCCCAAACTTCCACCAGCTTTCCCAATTTCATCAGAAACAACGTATTTCTAAGCCATCCTTAATAGTAAAAAATGTTTGCTTGTAAACTGGTAATTACTTTTCTGTGTTATAGGCTCCACCCAATGGTTCTATCTTTGTTGAAGGTGGAAAATGAAAATTGGACTCAAGTCCTGGGAATAGAGATTTGTGCTATTAGAAAAAAAATTAAACATACCAAGGGTGATAAAACTGAAAAAACTAAGTAAAGGATTTAAATTCTGATTATATTTTAAACAGGATAAATAGCTACAGTTTTTATTCTAGTCTCTTCAAGTCTCTTTTCTGATACAGACTTATATAAGTCTCTTAAATGCTGCATCTATTTAAAAGAGAATAAGAGTCTCTTATCGCTTATTCTCACTCCTCTTTCATAGGCATTACTTGAAAAAAATTGCATTTGACTTGAGACATAAGTAATTCTTAGAGAAACAAACAAAAAAAGAAAACACTGGCTTGCATCTTTATTTCTGTCATGTGAACCTTGGACAGCCAGCTAAATATATTTTTAGTTATATCAAAACATACAGTTAAGGTATAATTTCTAAGTCATTTCACAGGTCATAATAGGATAATGATGTCCTCATTGCATACTGTAAATATTTTATTTCAAGCATCAGGTAAGATTGGCTATAATTATAGTGTTCTTTATCAAATTTAGAAGACTATCAACTACAATACATAGTCATTCCAGCAGTCACTTTAATTAAGTCCGAAAACCACAAGGCAAACATCACTGTGTTCAGTTGTCATTTATGTCCTGGGGACAAATATGCCTAAGGAACTCTTAATTTTCTTGAATGTGAAAAAAATCTGTAATTCCTTATAGAGATGTATACAAAGTCTTGAATGTTGGTCATTTCCTTTCACTGAAAAAAAAAAAAAAAAGTAACTGATTAATTTTTTTTCTCCTCCTCCTACTGCTCCAGTAACAGAGAAACTGATCCTAATTTTTCTCTTAGTGCTTGAAAAATTCTTCCAGAATAGCAGTTTCTTTAAATATAACTATCTGGGTAGCTGAATCCCAAAATTTTTTTCTCTAAGTTTAACAGACACATTAACAAAATATGGTAACTGTACTAGCATATGTTTTCTCTGTTGTAGCTACTGTCTAATTTAAATTATAGTCTACTTATACTGAATATTTACACTGAAAACTTAACAAATGGGGTATTTCTGACAATATCTTAGCATTAGAGTGTTTACTAACTTTTTAAAATTTATTTTTCTAGTAAAGTGTAATACAATGGAATGGAAGGGGGACCGGGAATTAGTGTACTTGGATTCATATTGTGCCTTTGACTTTTACCTTAATTCGCTGTGAAAACCTGGGTACCCAGGATGTTAGTGGGCATCATTGCCTCATCTGTGCCATGGAAAAAATTAGACTAAAATATCTCTAATTTTTTTCTCTAAATTACCACATGCTAAAGTTAAAATTTAAACAAGCATTTAAAATGACCTCTTTCTTTACTAGATGTGCTACATTTATATAAATTTGCTCATTTCTTACTTTAAAAACTATTAACCTTAGAAATAGTACCACTTGTGGGGTAATTTTAGTTGGAATTTGATGTAGATATTTACTGATATTTTAAAACAATACTAGTTATATCATCTTTCTAAAATGAGTGGATTATATATGTTTATTTTATACTTGATAAGAATTTAAATATAGATCCACCAATTTTAATCCAAAATTATACTTGGAGTAAATTAAATAATGAGCAACTCTGCAAACTCATTACTGAAATAATACAGAGAGGTGGGCAAAATCAAGTTTACAAATAAATAATACAATAATAAATCAATAATAGAAGAATAAACTCACATATTTAAAATTATAGGCCCTGGCTGGTAGCACAGTGGATAAGGTGCCAGCCTGCGAACCCAAAGGTCGCTGGTTCGATTCCCAGCCAGGGCACATAACCAGGTTGCAAACCAGGTCTCTAGCCAGCTCCGTAGCTAGAGGCAGGTGAAAGGCAACCATACATTGATGTCTCTTTCCCTCTTTGCCTCTCTCCCTTCCCCACTCTCTGAAAAATAATAAATAAAATCTTTAAAAAATAAAAAATAAAAAAAAAATAAAACTATAAACCTGCTTTTGTCAATTCCTGTATATAATATATATTTTGTTTGTTTTGCAAACTCTATTAGTATATCCTCTGAATTCATTGATGCTTAAATTTTTGAAGGAAAAAATTAGAATTTTAGGAATCTATTTATTGTTTATTTTTTAAAGATTTTATTTATTATTTCCAGAGAGAAGGGAAAGGAGAGAGGCAGAGAGGGAGAGAAACATCAATATATGGTTGCCTTTCCCCTGCCTCCACGTATGGACCTGGCTGGAGACCTGGCTTGCAACCTGGTTATGTGCCCTGGCTGGGAATCAAACCAATGACCTTTGAGTTCACAGGCCAGTGCCTTATCCACTGGAATCTTTATTTAGATGACCAAAAATTGTAGGAATGGAAGGATGAGCCACATTTCATCATAACTCAAAGTTTGGACATTAGTCATTTCTATAGCCCCAAGCGTTATTTTTCTCTTTCAAAACTCATTAATTTATCTTTTGAGAGCCTTCTCTTTTTATTCCCACTAGTAAGGCTCTCCTCTCCCCCAACCTGCAACCACCCACTTCACCTCTATACTATTGATTAATGGTACAGGTTACTCTGACCTTTCCTCCGCCAGCTACTGACCAGGCGGATAAGTCTCAAGGGAATGCAAAATTTTGAAGGCCCATGCAATCAATGTAGCCTGTCTATCCACAAGATTTCTCTCTTGGTTGAATTTAGCTGCAGAGCATTCATCTGTTGTCTTTGGAAGGTGTTGATGTTTATGTTGTATAATCAATGTAGTTAACATCTGCTGGCCCAAAATTATTACAGATTCCACCCAATGAAAGCATTAGTTCACATGGATTCTTTCCTGACCTTCAAATAAAAGCAGTTACCTAAAAGCTGACTTTAATCAGAATCACGCAACTGAAAGCATTTGGTTCATTGAATTTGCCTCAGTATTTTTATTGCCACCTCTAAAAATGTTTGGCTGATTTATGTTAACTTTACAATTCTGCATAGAAAAGGTCAAATAATTTGGAAGATATAATGTAGTTTCATCAGCTGCTGAATGAATACAGATAAAAAAAAAAGAAAGAGCTAAAATTTAAGACACACCTGATTTATATGCAAAAGGCAAGTGCTTCAGACTGACTTATCCAACAACTTTCTTTACTTTTCTGAGAAAATCATTGCAGTGTAGGATCATGGCTTAGCTGACATTAGTTGACTGATACAGACATTGGTAACTAAAGTCTGCAGGGCTAAACATTGAGGACATTCTGAATCATGCTTAGCTTGTAATTATAAGTTGAGCAATGATGAATTCTCTAGAATAAACTAAAAATCTTTGTGATGTTGAGAATTGAAAACAAGAAAGGAAAGTTAGGTAAGCAGAAAACCCAAATGTGTAGACAAAACATTGTTCAAAAGCATGTCTTCTTTAACCAACACTGACTAGCTGTTTTTTGTTTATATAATTCCCAAACTATATAAAAAAGTACATATTCTCAATCAGTAAATATCATATTTATGTGAAACAATCATACATAGTTAGAAACAGGTCATATTTTAATCATCTGTTTTTGGAAAGGCAGCTGGAGAGAAGTCATATTTGAGGGTCTTTTCTTAAAAACTATGCTGTATCTCTTCATAAAGAAGAGAATTTAAAATGTTGAAAAGATGTAGTGTTAGCATGTTAATTTCTAGCCATCCTTTTAATTTACATGATTACTCTTTGTTAGCAAGTGCATCATATTCAATTTTAAGTCGGATTTTTGCCCTGTTACTGCTATATTCTCTAGTGAATGCAAATTATTTAATAGCCTGCCATCAAATTCTTTAACCAATTCATTATCTAAGATTAAAGTGCTAAATGTTCATTCTACTGTTGATTGGGTTTTCTCCAATTTCACCTGAGAAATTTAACAGACAACAGACAAGGTTTCTCTAGCTTTATAAATGTACTAGTGTGCTGTTGAATTATTCATACTACTGTCATCCAATTAAGAATTCCATCTTCATTTTGTTAGAGCAATTCATTTATATGTCACATGAAGAATGGGCAAAAAGGCACTTACGTAACAAATGAATGACGTTGGATTATTTTACCTTTAAGATTGTTTCTTTGTAACACATAACTGCTAAAATAAACCAATATTTTCTTAAAAATAAGAAGGGAATTCTTCTGCTTGATTATTCACATATTAAATGACATTAACTATTCACATGCACACCCAAATCTTTTCTTTAAGCATCCTTTAAAGCTGTGAATGCCTGGTATATGCTTAACAGAGTACGGGGTTCTTGCAGAAAAACAAAAGTTTGACCTATTTTCTATTTTCAGAGTTTAAATATTGGAATCTTCCTTTTTAAAAAATCGTATTTTGTGACTTAAAAAAAGGATATGTGTCACTGTAGCCACATGGGTAGATTCTAATGCAAAAAATGTGGAATAGGCAGGATTTTGACAATCCCACGAACTCTGTCATTTTGGGGAGATATGGCTAAGGGTTAGAGATGGCATGCAAATTTATATCCAAATATCAAGAGAAAAAAAGCCTTTAATTTTTTTTCTTTTAAAGATTTCCTTCCTTCCTTCCTTCCTTCCTTCCTTCCTTTGGAGAGGGGAAGAGAGGAAGAAAGAGGGAGGGAAACACCAATGTGTGGCTGTCTCTCACACAAATGGGGACCTAGTTAGCAAACCAGGCGTGTGTCCTGACTGGGAATTGAACTGGTAATCCTTTGGTTTTCAGGCTAGCACTCAATCTACTAAGCCACACCAGCCAGGGCTAATTTCTTTTTAAAGAGATGTCTTAATATTCCCTGTGAGACTGCCCTCTCTCAAATTCAGTGGTTTAAAAAATATATGTTTTATTGATGTTATATTACATTCATCTCATTTCCCCCTCTCTGCCCTCCCCTTCCCTACCCTCCTTATCCCCTCACAGTAAATCCCATGTGTCGTTTGTGTCCATGGGTCATCCATGCTACTTCCTTGACTAACTGTTCCACTTCCTTGCCTCTTTTTCGCCCTCCCCAACCCCCTCCCTTCTACACACTGAAGGTTTGTTCCCTGTATTCATGTCTCTGGTTCTGTTTTGTTTGTTTGTTCATTAGTCTCCTGTATTAAGTGAGAACATGTAGTATTTAATTTTCACTGCCTGGCTTACAAATTCTGTGTTTTAATTGGAGATAGTCAAGCCTTAAGTATTAGTTTCCTATTGCTGCCTTAACAGATTACCAAAAATGTAGGAGTTTAAAATAACACAAATTTATTATCTTATAGCTCTATAGGCCAAAACCTACACATGGCTCCCACTGAACTAAAATAAAGGGTTTTGGCAGTGCTGAATTTTTCTCTGGAAGCTCTAAGGGAGAATTCATTTTCTTTATTTCTAGCTGCGTGGGACCATCTGCATTCCTTGGCTCATAGCCTCTTCCAACATTTCCAAAGGCAGCAAGGGTGGGCTGAGTTCTTCCATGCTGCCGTGTCTTTAGTTCCGTGTAGCACAAAAAGGTTCTCTACTTTTAGAAACTCAGATGATTAGTTTGGGTCCTCCTATATACTCCAGAATAATTACCCTATTTCAAGATCCTCACGTTTAATCACAACTGCAAAGTCCCTTTTGCCATGTAAGGTAATATCACAAGTTCTGAGGATTAGTGCATAGACATCTTTGGAAGTCATGTGCTGCCTACCATCTTTTTTTTAAAAAGATTTTATTTATTATTTTTAGAGAGAGGCAAAGAGGGAGAGAAGCATCAATGTATGGTTGCTTTTTACCTGCCTCCAGCTACAGACCTGGCTGGAGACCTGGCTTTCTACCTCATTATGTGCCCTGTTTGGGGAATCGAACCTGCAACCTTTGGGTTTGCAGGCCGGCACCTTATCCACCGAGCCACCAGTCAGGGCATGCCCACCATATCTTGACAGACATTCATCTGCTAACCTTTTTACTCCTCTCCTTTCCCTGTTTGTATTGATATCATGGATATTCCGTCTTCTCTTCATGCCCTTCTCCAGAAATTTCAATTACTCTCATGCATTTTATTTACTGGAGATGATTTTTTAAGCTGATATACAATGAATTAAGCATTTTGGATTTTAATTATAATTAACAATGTGAAGTCAATAATCTACTGATATTTCCATTTATATATGTAAATAAGTTATTAAACTGGCAAAGTTTTAGCTACTTAGTAAGTTGTAACAACTGTGTACAAACTGCTTATTTTCTTATTAGCTAAAACTGTTGACAAAATAAACGAGGAATTCTCATCTAGAATATGTTCTAGAATGTCTGATGAAAAGATTGATTTTCAGCCCTTGCTGGTAGCACAGTGGATAAGGTGCCGGCCTGCGAACCCAAAGGTCGCAGGTTCGATTCCCCAGCCAGGGCACATAACAAGGTTGCAAACCAGGTCTCCAGTCAGGTCTGTGGCTGGAGACAGGTGAAACACAACCATACATTGATGACTCTCTCCCTCTCTCCCTCTCTCCCTTCCCCTCTTTCTAAAAATAATGAAATAAAATCTTTAAAAAAAAAAAAAAGGTTGATTTTCTAAACCCAGGACTCTATGGTCAACTAATATTTGACAAAGGGGGAAGGAACATCAAATGGAGTAAACACAGTCTCTTCAACAAATGGTATTGGGAGAACTGGACAGCAACATGCAAAAAGATAAAACTAGACCACCAACTTACACTATATACCAGAATAAACGCAAGATGGATAAAGGATTTAAACATAAGCAGTGCCACCATAAAGGTCCTGGAGAAAAATATAGGCAGTAAACTTTTGGATATCCTGCAG